>CM071869.1:23319416-23338574 GCA_036759665.1 Gynandropsis gynandra | reverse complement strand
GGGCGGGGCTCCCGCTGAACCCGCCTACATACCACCACATCCAATAAATTGTCTAGCCCTCATTTTGTGTTTTATGTTTAGAAGTGTTTGTGTGGTGATAGATTTTTAATATTTGAAAGAATTTTGTGTTTTAGATTTGTGTTGAAAATTAAACCGTTTAACGTTATATATACAAAATTTTCCAACGGGCATCCGTTGGAAATACCAACAGATGTCCGTTGGAAAAAACATCCACTCAACAGACGCAATTAATTGAAACGATGTTCTGTGTCTCCAACGGGCATCCGTTAAAATTTACAATGGATGCCCGTTGGAAATGCGTACTCACGAGGCAACGGACGCCAAAACGACCGTACATCTCCCCAGTCAACGGACATCCGTTACAATTTGCAACGATACCCGTTGGAAACAACCGTAGCGTAGGTAGCCATGATGACACTTTGTAACGGGCATCCGTTACAATCTGAAACAGATTCTCATTGGCGCTGCCAAAGTGTCAGTCGTTGTCTGTTAAGCTCCCTCGAAACGGGTATCCGTTGCAAGTTACCAACGGATGCCTGTTGACATTATGAAAAACTTTGAAATTTTTTCTAAGTGTCGAAGGCGATTTAGTATTTCAACGAGCATCTGTTAGCAATCTCAACGGATGCCCGTTTAAATTAGATTATATGAAGTTAAAAAAAAAGTTAACACATAATTTATATATTACATTATAGTATTTATATTTCTTCTTAGGTAGATTCTTTGATTGGGGAGTCTTCCTTCAATTGTTCATTGAATTCATCTCCATTTTCATATTATGCATCTTCCGGTTCAATGTCTTCATTGAATTAATCAAATCGATTGCAGATGATCGGTTTGCAACGGATCTTCTGTTTCATCTGTGTTTATAATTCCTCGTGGCTTGATCTTTACTACGGCCCACCACTCCTCTCTTCGACGTTTCAATGTTGTTGATATTTTACATAACATACTTGTTCTACTTGATCTATTGTGATGAATGGATCATACTTACCATATTGTCATCTCGGATTGATGTCACTTCCTCCCATCGAAATTTTTACGGTTGGGTCGAACCACTGATATTTAAAAAGCATTACGTTCAAACCAACGAGACCGAGATATTCCACTTGTAGGATTTGGTGCAAAATGACGTAGAAGTTATCAATATCTATTTCACTATTAATGCAAACACCATAATTGTGTGTGCTTCTATGTTTTCGTGTTCGTACGTGTGGAACGTGTAGGCGCGAGTAAACAAAATTGGCCAACACATAAAATTTCGTACAAGACCATTAGCCAAATCTTTTAACCACATTGGAAATCTTTGATCAGAACATTTCACCTATATAACATAAGAAACAAATGAATACTTTATAATAAACGCAATTGATTTTAATATATATATATAAGACGTGTACACGAGTACTTACATAATCTCTCAACCACGAGTCATAATGTTGAACTTTCATTTCTGTGAGTTCATCTGCATTCACATGAGGATATGTACCAATTACTTCTTCATCAAATATCCTGTAATCAAAATACATTAATATTATATATATATTGTGTTTAAAAGATTGATTTTCATTGTAAATTTCGAAAGGTAATAGCTCTTGACAATTTAGTAATATATATGTGTAGACGTGATTATACTCCTCTTGTGTTAACCAATATTTTTCGGATTTACCTCATGTGCGTCCAATCGGTGTAAACATCTCAAGAATTGTGCCAAACTGTAGATTATATTTATATAGATAGTTTGTGTGATCATCCGCTGCACATCTTTCTTTCGTCTGAATATGCGAGTTTAAATAAAATGTGCTAAAATATGTGATTTCTTCCAACAAATACTGTTTAACAATGGATCCTTCAACCATTGTTTTTTTTCTTTTTTCTTTAAAGGAAAGAAAAACATTTCCAAAGGATACATCCATTTGAAATTGAACTGGCCCACCGAGTATTGCCTCATGTGGTAAATGTATTGGCAAATGTTCCATGACATCGAAGAATGAAGGCGGAAAAAACTTTCACCAATGAACATAATACTTAAGAGATATTGTTTTTCATTAACTCCAAGTCAGCCCTTTTGAAATTTCTTGAACATATATGTCTGAAAAATATGCTAATTCTGCATAGCACATAGTGAACAATCTGTGGTAAGAGCTCAACAAATGTCAGTTGGAATGAGTCGCTGCATGAAAACGTGACAATCATGACTTTTCAACCCGATCAGCCTCAAACCAACAATATCCACACACCAAGTAATGTTCAATGCATATCCATCTGGAAACATAACGTCTTCTTTTAACCACCTTAATAATGTTGTTTTCGTCGACCCAAACAATCTGAATATTGGGATAGATGACCTTCCATCTCTTAATTCCAACTCAGGTTTTCGACATATTGTCTTCAAATCTTTTCTTGATTGTATATTATCCTTAGTTTTACCCGCCACATTCAAAACAGTATTGATGATGTTATCGAATAAAGTTCTTTTCGATATGCATAACATCTAAATTATGATTTCATATCAATGATTTTCAATATGGTAGTTCCCAAAAAATACCACGTTTATACCAGTTATGCCATTCACCTTGGCTTTTTGGTTTACGATGCCCTTGATATCCACTCTTTCTATCGATTCTTGTAAATTATCCATTGTGTTCAATCTTTCGTATAGGATTTGCGTTCCAGTTTGCATGCACGGTGCCTCTTCGTTTTGTACCACGTTCTTTCGAACATATTTTTTATCTTTTCAGAAAGCATGTCCACGAGGAAGAAATCTTCTATGACAGTCAAACCAACATGGTTTCTTACCATCTACTAGTCGAAATGAATCTGTATCCTCCATACAATATGGACATGCTAATCTGTGGTGCGTGCTCCATCCATATAACATTCCATAGACAGGAAAGTCGCTAATTGTCCACAACAAGACCGCCTTCATTGTAAAATTTTGCTTCGTACTAACGTCATAAGTAAGAATTTGTTTATTCTACAAATGTCTTAAAGCATGAATTAAGAGCTGAAAAAAGACATCGAAAATTTTCTTCGGATGTTCTAGTCCTGGAATCAGCAACGTCAGAAACATTACCTCTGCTTTCAAACACATATCGAGAGGCAAATTATACGGAGACAAAATTACAGGCCACTGAGAATATTGACTTCCAGATTGTCCATATGGAATAAAACCATCGGTGCACAGGAAAAGATAAACATTTCTCGTTTCATACGCGAACTGAGAAAATATTTCATTGAAATCTTTCCAAGCCTTACCATCCGATGGATGTTGCATTATCCCTTTGCCCGTCGAGTGTTCTGCGTGCCATCTCATTATCGCAACGGTTTTTTTCTATTCAAATAACCTTCTCATCATGTTTGCTACATGCATATAGAATATCTTTTTTGTATGGTACATATTACGTGAAGATGGTTTTTTTGGCCGAAATCTGCGTGTACCGCAAAACTTGTATTCCAACAAGTCTTTATCATTTCCCCTAAAACAACATGCAACTGTTTCTACAAACATCAATTTTCTCATGTGGTATTCCCAAATCTTTTAAAATATTTTTTGTTTCATTGTATGTCTCGTTAGCTTGATTATTTTTCGGTAAATAATCAGTCATGGCTTTGCAAAATGAATCCATGCAATTTTCAGCAATATTGTAGTCTTTTATACTCATCACTCTTGAAGATAAAGATAAGCGGGACTGACCTTCACGAAAATCTTCATATATAGGTTATTTCACCGAATCTAATAAGTTGAAAAATGGGCGTGCCTCATTGTTCGGCATCTCTTCATTCATTCGTTTGTTCAACAACTCCAGGAAAAGCATCTGACACCATTTCAACATATGGATTGGTCATTGATACTTCATAATTTTCCCCGTGAAATAACCAAATTTTGTAATTCTCTACAAAAAATCACTTTGTCAAGTTGTTTGCAAACAATTTCTTGACTTCGATACTTCATGTTTTTACATTGACATAACATTGTCCCTCATTCTTGACACAAAGGTTGCATCGACGCAAAACTCACGGATTTCTCCAATCCGTGTAAGAATTCTTGCGTAATTTCTTCGATTATAGGATCTTTTCTTCTGTACATCCACTCTCTCGATCTATATATATCTCTATTTGAAGAAGACGATATTTTATTAAAAATATATTTTTTGTTGATAGTTTTATGCTAAAACCTTGATATTGATCATTAAATAATGTTTTTTCCAACGAATGTCCGTTGGAATAATTAACAGATGCCTGTTGCAAAGTCATGTGAAAATATTCCAACGACAGTCCTCGAAATTACCACTTTCATTAGGCATGCGTTGCCAATACCAATGGATATCCATTACAATGGGTAACGGATGTTTGTTGGCCATTTTTTTGTGGTTTTCCAACAGCTTTTCAACGAACGGTAGCAACAGACATGATCTGTTGATTGTCCATTGACATTTGCAATGGATGAATGTTTTCGGGTATCCGTTGCAATCCGTTGGAAATGGTCATCAACGGACGGATCCGTTGATCCGACCATTGCAAACTGGATGTTTTTTTTGTAGTGTCATTTACTTTTCTTTGCAACTCTTTTGTTTCTTCGGAGTTAGTATGGTAGGCGGACTTGTTAGGGATGCTAGCACCAAGCACAAAGTCAATTTGGTTCTCTATTCCCCTTATCGGAGGCAAGCCGCAGGAAATTTCTTTCGAAAATACGTCTTAAAAAAATTCAAGAGATCTTTAACAAAACTGGGCAAAGAAGAGGTCAACTCCTTAGAAAACAATGCTTCCTTGTACATAAGTACTATCATCGGTCGATTAGAAAGCAAAGCATTCTTGATCTCTCTTGACCTCACCATTTTATGAGTGAACTACCTCATGACCACTTAATTTAACTTGCGTCTCCTTCTTAAGTAGCTACACTTGATCTTTATAAACCTCTTTTGGTGTTGATGGTCTAAAGATAATGTTTTTCTTTTGAGCTCAAACGAATATTTGTTTATATACCCGTCATGTTTCACACACAAATCAAACTTCCACAGGCGTCCAAGCATTAAATGACCAACCTGCATTGGAACCACATAGCACAATATTTTATCTTCATAGCTTCCTATGCGAATCAAAACCATTACTTGGTGATTCACCTTGGTTTCACCACTCTCATTCAGCCATTGAAGTCGGTATGGCTTCGGGTGCTTCTTGGTCAACAATCCAAGTTTCTTAACCAAGGGTGTGCTAGCCACGTTCGTACAACTGTCACTATCAAGAATCACAACACAGACCTTCCCCTTTGTGTGCCCTCGAGTATAGAAGATGTTTTCTAGTTGAAAAATGGCCTTCTTTCTAGCTTCAAGATTCAAAGCTCTTCGAGTTACTAAGAGCTCACCTCTCGCAGGCTCTTGCTCTTCATACTCACTATCTGAATCACTTTCAATCTCTTCAATATTATCTTCTTCTTCTTTCTTAGAGGCCAATACGAAATCTTCGTGAGTATTTACTTTACATCATGTTCTTGTTCACGCAATCCTTTGTATAATGAACCCTGCCCAAACAACGAAAGCACCTAATATCACGAGCATGAGTCTGAGTCTTATCATTGTTACCTCGATCCTTAGGTCATGATGGCTTGGCCTTTTGATCAGATTATGAAATACAATACACCTTCTCTCTCTTGGTGTAATCAAGCCGAGCAAATGAGGTTGAGTTCCCATGCTTTTGTGGCCATTGGCCACCAAATTTGAGTTGTTTTTCAACTCTAATTGCGTGATGTAGGAGCTCATGCAAGGTTTGATAGTTTTGAGCTTCAACAAGATTGTGAATCTCCCTATTCAAACCCGCAAGAAACCGATTGTTCTCGGCTGCTCTGCGCTCTTCCAAACCATCTCCAACTCTAGTCTTAAGCATCTCCAATTCTTTGTAGTATTCCTCCACACTACGAGTCCCTTGCACCAAGGTTCTAAGTCGCTCACACACCTCGTCTTCATAATGAGTGGAAAAAACCGTTGCTTCATAGCATCTATCATATCCTCCCAAGTAGTTATAGGAGGCAATGTTGCTCATCTCCATGATGTTATCGCTCGATCCCAGCATACCAGTGCGTAGTCATGGAACTTTGCTGCCACAAGTTGCACCTTCTTGCATTCCGAGTAATGATGACACTCGAAAACATTTCAGTGCATCTCTCCAACTCCAGTTAATCGGCATCAGTCCATGGCCATTAAAAGGGTGGATTTTCAACCATATATTTCTCAGGTTTTCATCCACTCTATTCCTTTATGGCCGGCCACACATAGGTTCCATCGATGCCAAGAAAGGATCTGCATTGAGGTTCTCTCCCATCTCAGCCTCGTATGCATCTTCTTTTTCTTGGTTTCGTTGTTCACGAGGCCTTCCTACCCTTTGTGGTGCTATGACCTCTAGTTCATCTTGCCTTGGGGTTTGGTAGCCTCTAGAATGCTTTTGAGGAGGTAGCGTTGGATTGGGAGCTTGTCATTCCATAGTCAATTGATCAATCTTTCGATTTATCTCCTTAAAAAAACTCTATCATTTGATTATGTTTCTGCTAGAGACGTCGATCGACCTACTAGTTCAAGGCTATCGCAACATAATGATCACGAGCTAAACTTTCACTGATTTTTTGCTCTTCAGTAAGTTCGATGTCGTTCTATTTCTAAATGTTTTCCATGAGTTTATTCCATGCAAAAAATGAACAACCGATGATTGAAAATGGAAGTAGATAAAGGAAAGTTTCATGAGAACCTCACAGCCTCTCAAGAATGGTGTTTCACTCGATTTTGCACTTTATCTCTCCTTGTTTCCTTTTCAACTTAAATTCACCCTAACAAACAACTCCAAAATTCAAAATACAATCAGAATCTAGGTAACTAACAACCAAAAGGTTAAGATAATACAAAAATTGTTGCAAATCATAATTATAATACCTACTTGTGCTCAAATTTGTCCTAACCACGAAATCACAAGTTCTATTCCTATTTTTGTTTAGGAAAAGGAATAAATAAACAAATTGGTTGTAATTTCGTGCCTACCAAAAAATATCCAAAACCAACTCCTAATTCAATAAAAAAATATTGAATAACTATTTTCTAATCCTTGACCTATTTCGAATTTTCTTTTCTTTTTTTCTTCTTTCTATTTTTTGTGTGTTTTCCTTTCCTTTTACAATAAATTTTCTTTTTATTGTTTTCCCTTTTATTTAATTTCTCTTTTTTGTTTCTTTTTTTCTACTGGTCTTGCGATTGAACAAGCCTAGACAAAACAAACAAATGAATATTCAAACAACAAAACGAAAAAAAATTAAAAGACACAATTCAGACCTCAAATGTAAAGTACAAGCAAAGCAAAGATCAACAAAGTCTAAATTTGACTTGTATGACTCAAAACAAACTAAAAACGTAATGACAGATGCTAAAACAAAGAAACAGACTCTGATACCAACTGATATGACCCTAGATTACGTTTCAATATTTTAGAATGAGATAGAAGATAGATTTATGTTTTAAAACTCCTCAACAACTAGTAACCAAAATCTGGGCTAGTCTCAATAATGAAGACTCCCTAAACGCATAAAGAACTTGGTTCAAAAACCTTGAAAACGTGTGAAGATACCACAATCACATGTGGTTATGTGATTGATAAGTCAGGTTGAATCCTAAGACATAAAATCAAGAGTTGAAGGCTAGAACTCAAGAATCTGCAAAAGAAAGTCTTTCAAATCTCAAGATTCATTGTCTTTTTTTTTCAACTGAATAGAAAACGACATAAATAAACCCTAGGAAGGCAAAACTATGCGTTTTTTCGTAGTCCTAAACCAAGTAAACCGAAAATAATCTGAAACCAAGCAAATAAGCTCCAATCGATCTCAAAAACCAGAAATAAGTTTGATAAAACAAAATTCTATCTTTTGGATTCAAGACTTAGCCATAAAACGCCTAAATCTTCTTGTTATTCAATTCTCCACGTTCCTGGCTACAATTAGTGTGATCAAAGTCAATTCTCCTTGTGAATCTCCTCCATCTAGTGTTATCGTACCAAACTCAATTTGAACAATTTTTGTGAATGCATTTTGTTAATCTTTTGGCTCATACACGTGTCATTGGCCTAGTAACTTCAAGATCGGGTTTTTAGCTTATCCCTTGCTCTCCTCATCAATCTTGATATCTCATCATTTTCAAATTCTTTTTCTCATTCTTTTTCAAATGCTTTGGTCGAATATTTGAGTAGATTTGTAATTAAGTCTATGTATAAATTATATATAGCTTGCCACCTCAGCAAACACATTTAAAAAACAATATGCACTACCATTAAATAACATTTTAACAATATACATCTACCATTCATTATCCTAGCAATTGTAAAATTATTACACCAAACAATATGTTCGTTTCTCTAATGGATCCATTGAAAATATCCCAAACAGACATATTGCCACAACACGTCATATTCGATGAACTAACCATTGGACATTGTTTCCAATCCATTATCACCATGTACTTTCGCATTTGGGAAGCCCGTAAGGTGAAAAAAAATGGGCAACTAATGTGGATTGACTTCCTAATCATCAATGAAAGAGTTTGGCACTTTTATTTCTATCTTATATGTTTATGTTCTTCTATAGTCATACATTCTCTTATATTTCTTCTTTGTTTCAATTTTGCTACAGTAACCTATGATTCAAGGAAATGTTAGTTGTATGTTGTTCACGCGATTCAAAAAAATTTTGCAAGAAGGGATTGTTGTTCAGCTTGAAGGCATCGATGTCGTTAAGGGGCATGACACTTTTAAACTGACCAATTTCTCTATTGAAATGTTTCAACAAAATTAAAGACAATTCGTGAAAGTTGTGTAATAATTCCCAAAGAGTTCTTTTGGTTCAAGTCTTATGATTAACTATCATCACTAGTAAATAGCAACCTTTCTCTGCCAGATTTGAAACTTAATTATTTTTACAAATATGCATTTGACTACTCACATAGTTTCATAATATAATATGCATTTCCTCATATGTTATTGGACGTGTAAGTTCAATGAAGGATTTGCAAGACGAAGATGCGTCCACGAAAAATCGTCTAACTCTATGACTTCAACTGTTTAGGTAAACTAATTGACCAACCATTTAACCTTAACTACAATACTCTTTATATAGGTTGTTTTTCCCTATACTTATTCCACCTAAAATTGTTTCTTATGTAAGGGGAATAGAAGTCAATATAACCACATGGGACCAAAAAGCAATCGAGTCACTGACAAAATTAATGTCTTTTGGTACAAAACCATATGTTGTTTTAGTGATAAGTCTTAATCCAAAGTTCGTTTCAGATTCATTTTATTCCTTAATTCTGAAACTAAGCATTCAATTTAAATTGTCCAAACTGATTTGTTTTTTAAGGCACCTTATATCCCAATCCTACAATTGCAACACGTTTTATGTTAAAGGAGAGGCTAATGAGGTTGTCCGGTTCATCGAAAGGTCTACATTCCTATGTCGATTATAAGATTCTAGTGCATTTATTAATAAAATTGAGTTAATATTTTTTTTACCATATTAATTTAGTGGTTCCACTGTAATTATTAAATTTTTTGTCACAGTATAACAGATGGTTTTGATGATTGTATTAAAAATTTCGAAAAAGTGAACAACGTTGTTAAAATTGAAACCGTCTCACTTAGCGAGTTGCATGAATATGTAACCAAATATGATCACAAGGTACATATTGTTCCTCTAGATTTTTGCATTAAGTTGTTTGATGTGTTTTTCATCGAAATTTTATAATATAGGAAGGGGAGTTTTCAATTCATGCACAGGTAGTTGATATGCTAACCAACAATGGTTGGGGATACATTGGATGTGCCAAGTGTGCACGTAAAATAACAAAAATGGAGACATCTTTATTTTGCCATTACTTCCAAGACAACTACACTATTGATGTTACTAGGTATTTTATGCCAAAAAATTTGTGACTCACAAGTATGCTTAGAAGAACTCATTATTTGTTTTTTTTCCACAAGTTAATTTTATTCTTTAATTTTTAATTAAGGTTTCTAGTTGATCTCATAGTTGATGATGGTGGAGATATCGCACACTTTGTTGCATTTGACCTGCAATCACAAAACTCACGAATACAAAAGATTCTGATCTCATTGAAACTAAGGTATGATTAGTTAAATCAAACATTTACAATGTTAACTTTTTTCATATATTCTTATAGGTTGTTTTATTATTATATAGGATGAATAAGGTGTTTTAATTGTCCCAAAATGTCTTAAGGACATATGGCAAGGTGTTTTATGTTCCATGTTAGCGTGACATCTTACAATTTCACATCTAATCATTAATCGTTTACAGTTTTCTAAATTATTGCGGATAAACCTAATGTTCTAAAATATGCAGATCTTGTTGAACAAGTAAATTAGTTCAAAACACATCCATTCTTATTCTTAATATTTTCTAGCCACTTATTTTTACTTATTAAGTTTTTTAAATGCAGTTTCCTATTCCGATTTACAACAGCTACATGGATTGGTTGATGGATTGGACACTACTTCAGAATTGGGAAATGGTGTAAAAGCCAAGAGAATTCGACTAGATTAGTGTTGTTGGCATCGTTGGTAACAACTTAGTTAAGAATTAGTTTAAGACTTTGTTCGTTTGTTTAATCATGTTTTTTCAATTTTATTTACTTGCATTTAAAATGTTTACGACAAATTTTCGAAAGCTTCACACTTTCATGTGTGTTTTACGTTTTAAATTTCCAAATTTCGAACCAGATTGTTATGCCAAATTTAAACTCTTCTCATGTTGTTATGCAAAGGCTAGAATGATTATTTGGTTTTTATGTCAAGGCTAGAATGATAATCTGGTATTTAACAACACACAAAAGAACATGAATAACCACGAGTAGAGATTTACCTATTTTTGCGGTTTGCACCTTCTGCGTTTTAGATGTAAGGGTTTGTTATCTCCGTTGTTCAACCTCACACGAAAATAGAAGAAAGTATATTAATGTTATTTGCATGCCTTATTATAAAAGATCTAATAAATAGAAAATCTTTTCAACATGTGTTTCGAAGAAAAATGAAAGTTTATGTAAAGCTTACCCTAAAAAACCTAATAAACCAGTTACCTAACACCCAAATCACACCCATAAAACCCTAAGTTTTTTGTATAAAATTCCAAGATCAAATACCCCAATCTTTTCAACACGTCATCTAGGGGAACCACTGTTTACACCTCAATATTTAATCCTAATCACTAACTGCATTTTTTCTAAGTATCGATTCTCACGGTTTCCATAAAACTTAATTGTACCCCGATAAAACCCGATACCACTAAAAAAACCCCATATCCTAGCCTGAAATCCCTAAGTTTTACCTAACCATACCTCGATATAACAGTTCAGAACTAGCCGAGATCCACTCAGAAAACCAGATACAATCACCGACAAGGATTTAGTTAAGCCTTCTAAGAAATGATTGAATGAAAGACTCAACCAAACCGGTTGCATCGATATGAACTGTACCTCTTAATTCCCTCGACATCGATGTTATTATCCCTAAGTTATAAGTGGTATCGTTTTTCACCAGTCATCAGACTCTCGCCGATCTTTCAGTGGTAAATGGAGGGTGGTGGTGAGGTTAGGGTCTTTTAGGGTTTTTTGTCGGTGAGGAAGGTGCGGTTTGAGAAGTTTTTCTTCTTCAGATCTCAATGAGTTTGTCTTTGAACGAGTTTTTCTTTTTTTTAAAAAAAAAAGTTTTCATTTGTATTGCTTTATTTTAGGCCATGTGATTGAATGACACATAGGACACATGTTTGTGTGGGTTTAAAACATAATTAATTAAAGTTTTTGATTTTTAAACAATTTTTATGTTATTTTATTTTGTGTTAAGTGTGTAAAAATATAACAATTTTTTCTTTTAAATGCATGTTATTTTAATTCAGAGATTAATACGAACAAAACAATAATATAACAAAGTTTGTCACCAAAAATCGTGAAAAGAAATTCGAATTTGGTAAAAATTCAAGTATTATTTTTAACGGTAAATCAATATAAATGTGTTTTTCATTGATATATCAATTTTAATAGTATTGATCCCTTTTTAATATTTATGAGCTTATGATATTCGTTTTGGCTAATGGCAACGGATAGCAGACCTTGGTTTTCCCACAAATATGCGTCACATGTGAAAATTATACAAAGGGACGTTGAACATGATTTGGAGAATAAAGGTTTAAAATTTCACTTATTTATTTATATGGAACACTTTTTTAATGTCGAATTTAGAAAAACAAATATGTTCAATTTTTTTTTTGTTAATGTGTTATGTTAGAAAACTAAGTATGTGCGTAGATTAAGGAAAAGTGTGCTGCTAAAAAAAAGGTCAATCCAACAAATAAAAGGTATGGTGATCAATAGCCTTTATAAAATTTATATAAATATGATTATCATTAAGAAAGAACAAAAAACTACCATCTAAAACTTTAATGTTACCAAATTCATTGGAGTTGTAACAACAAGACTATCTATTAGAGGCTTGACAGAATGTCAAAGAGGTTTTTGCCAAAACTAAAAAAATCACCTTAGAGTATAATCATACATTTATATGATAATTTCTTAAAAAATAAATATTTAAGTTATTGTGGTTTGGATCATTAGAATCAACCGGCACTGAACTTCATTTTGACGAGGCTATCCTTAGTTGCAAACAATGTGATTCATTAATATGGCGTTCAAAATGTGTTAGAGAGAATTCAAGTAAGGATAATTTGCTCTTTGGTTTATGTTGCATGCAAGGATGCATCTGTTTTCCTAGGTTCCCCGATCCTCCATCATTGCTAGATGAGCTCTACAAGAATTCACTTTCATTTCGCACAAACATTAGAGCTTACAATTCAATATTAGCATTCACATCAATTGGTGCTAAGATAGACCATTCTGTTACATCGGGCAGTGGTCCTTTCACCTTCAGAATCCATGGCCAAAATCACCACTAGATAGGATCTCTACTACCAATTCAAGGAGACACGCCAAAGTTTGCCCAACTCTACAAATATGATACTGCAAATGAGGTTCACAACTATATAAGTACACTAAGTTTTATTGCTAGCGCTGGTAAACTTGATGAAAGAAATCATTGATGCTCTAATACAAATAATTGATAATCATAATGACCTTGCAAAGATTTTTCGGAAAGCACATGACCTGTATGAATCAGGAGAGTACATTAACTTCTCATTACGATTGATAAATTCACGTAAAAAGGGAAAACAATATGAGTTTCCTACAGGAGACAAAGTTGTTGGTTTGATTTTTAGAGATCTTTCAACCACAATAGGAGAAAGAGATTTCGTTTTACAGTTGAACGCATCAGGCCAACTTCAGATAATCAATGACCTTCATCTGTTGTATATGAGCTTGCAATATCTTTTGTTGTTTCCGTATGGTCAGACCGGGTTCCACGAAGAGATTCCATATTTTGATTCTCGGAATAAGACTACACGATCATTCACGATAATGCAAGAATTTTATGCTTGTTAACTCCAAACACGTATGTCTGAAAGCAAAACTCTCATCAAAGGATGTCGGCTTTTGCAACAATATGTTGTTGATGCATGATGTGATTCAAAGTTAAACAAATATTAACCTAAACTACCCGCAAATGCACCGCATGTGTGTAGTACTCTAGGTGTCGATCCCACAGGGACTACGCAGCACAACCTAAACTCAAACTACGAATCAAACTTGTAAGCGAACAAAATATGGGTTTTGAGAATGAAATACTAAAAACAAATAAACTAATGAGTTCTTAATAGTGAGACAAACGTTCTAGGAATCCGGTTTCACCACAAGACTACCGAAACCAACAATCAACCTATCTAATCATGCAATCCCAGTTAAGTTATCTAAAGCAGACGATCCTAATATGATATCTACCCTCTCTCAAGGCATAGACACGTGATCTAGTCAAGTTATCCCATACTTTCATGGCTGACACCTTAAGCTAAACCCATAAGTTCTGTGATTTATCCGTATTACCCTCAGCCGTTGCTACCCTACTTTCATGGTCTAACCTCGGTTGTTCTAAACATGATGGAATTAGAATTCTCCTTTCGGTCCTTCTCATAAGTTTCTAAAACATGCATCTACTTGGCCTTCCTAAACACAAGTTAATCAAACACTCAGACAAAGAATAGATGAACGAAAACGGGAAATTGCATTCAAAGATAAATCAAAATGGTTCTGGGATAGCCATGGGCTAATCCCTTCTCCTTGAACAAAACGACTACTCGCTCATGCGTTCAAAAGCAAACAACATAATCGAAGTAGAAAGTCTAAAGAACATAAAAATCAAATGAAATCGAAGTCCTGAAATGATCTCCAATGCCCCTTGGATGTCTCCTCTCCAAGAACTCACGAACAACTCCCCTCTCTACTCTCTCTCTGCGACTCCCTCTCTCTAACGTGTGTGTTGTTCCTCCAAAAACTAAAGTGAACGAATCCTTATCTCTCCTCCTTCTCTTTCCTCTTTTCTTTCTTTCCTTTTCTCCCCTTTTTCCTCTTTGGCTATTCACTTCCTTTTCTCCTCGTTGCAGCAACTGCAGTTTTATTTTTACGTGTGTTTTCCATTCTTCTTTGCAATAGTTTCTATTTTTGAGTAAGTGGGAACGTTTCCTTTCTATTTTCAGCCATATAACTCTCATTCCTCTTCTCTAACGATGTTTCCTTTTTGTGTAGTCAACTAACCACTTTCTTTTCCTCTTTGGCCGAGTTTCCTTTTCTTGTTTCTGCAGGTGACAAACGCGACCCGCACGGGCTTGAGAGAGTGCCCCCCACGAGCTCCCTTGCTGAAACTTCACCCACGCATGCTGAAGGCTTGCCCGACCCGTGCTGAAGCTGCTGGATGTGCTAGACCAATTGCCCTGCGCAGGCTAAAGAATGTGCCCCGCGCGGGCTACGTTGAGTGCCCCGCGTGGGCTATGATGGTGCTTCAAGCTCTGTGTGGGCTGAAGTCCTACCCGACCCGTGTTGTTTCTTGTCTCGTTTGTCCCGTTATGATCCTCGAGTCTAATACTTTGTCACGTGTATTTTATTAAGCTCCAAAACAAACCAAATATGCATTATAACCTGTAAGAACACGAAAACACGAAAAATGAGTAAAACGGATACAAAGTTTGCTTTGTCCCTAATCAAACGTAAACGTAGAACAAGTTGGGTATACAAAAACCAAGAATTCTTCTTTCTCCTAGAAATACCGCTAAAGCGAACCTAACCGATCAACTACCAAGTCGAGAGCAAATTCGGCCTAATTAAAGTTTCAGTCTTCATCCTAGGTTCACCAAGGCTACCTACGAGAAAGTAAACTGAAGGCAAATTAAACAAGCCACCGTAACCCTCTCCACCAAACAAGACTTCAGACAAATGCTAAACGTAGAACAATTGAGGATACTTGTTTCAATTCCGAGCTTCTTTCTTTCTTTATTATTATTATTTTTTCTTTTTTCTTTTCTTTTGTTTTTTTCTTTCTTCTTCTTTTTATGTCCTTTTTTAAATTATGTAGACACACTAGGTTTCTAGGACGCCGGATTTGAAGGGATCCAGCTCTACTTGACCCAGACTATCGATGACGGTATACTCATGCATCTCGTTCAAGAGTGCAGCATAGTAGGCGGTGTTTTTATTGTGCCATGCCCTTAGGACCTAGAAAGATGATCACCAACCCACCACTTAGATCCAAACCATCGAAAAAGTGTCAAGGTTGATGCACTCATATCAATTTTAGATCATGCTTTTAGGCATTATTTCTATCGACGACGGAGTGTTAGTGTGCGCTCTTTATTCTGCAAAACAAGCTCGATTTCATATGATCTAATAATTCTCATCAAAATAAGTAAATCATCATCTATATGAAGTATGACCATCTGGATAGAGAGAATAAACGATAAACTAGCCTAGCGACTCGTCTAAACCTCTCACAAGCAACACTAGGATTCCCAAAGAATTACGACCTATTGTTTTTCAGCCGACTAATATGCTCTAATGCTTAGGAAAAACCTAGCTCAAACATGCAAAATATCACGAAAGAGGCCAGCTTCTTAAGTATCCTAGGTTCAGGGTTCATCTCAAAACGTGGTACCGGACAAGTGCCTAGGACGACTTTGACTCACGAAAAACAAAAACAAACTAAAAACTGTGAAATCAAAGAGAAAATAAAAGAAAATGAAATGAAGTCACCTGACAAATGTGAGCTGCTCCCCCAGATTTGAATTGAACGACGTCCTCGACGTGAAGCTTCGATGGAGGGCAAGAGAAGTAAAGTCATGTTTGTGGTGGTATTTTTTGTTTTTCATTTTAATTAACCGAGTCTTAAACTAAAAAACTAAGAAAAATATAAACAAACAGCTGGGTTGCCTCCCAGAAGGCGCTTATTTGACGTCTTTAAGCTTTGACGTCTCCATCCTCATGTGTGCATGATAGGTGGATCGAAAAGGGAAATTGAGTTTCCACTTTCGATCGGTTGAGCGGCTTGGTAGAGCTTTAGTCGCTACCCATTAGCTTTGAATGTTCCGCTCGAATCGCTCCATAGTTCCACTTCTCCATGTGTGAAGACATCTCGTACTTGAAAAGAACCAGACAACGGGACGGTAGGGTGCCCGAGAAAAGCTTAGGACGAGAATGGAAAAGTAGAACTAAGTCACCTTGTTGGAAGTCATGAGGTAAGATCTTTTTGCCGTGCCATCCCTTAGTCATTGCTCCTTTCTTTGGCACGTCATGCACAGGATTCACTCGTTCGCTGCCCGAGGTTGGATAAATGATATCTGCATCAAAAAGTTTTATGGTGTCTTTTTCCATTACCTCTTTCAAGTGGGGGTGCAGCCTCCTTTGAGTTTCGATGGAAGGTTCATGGCTGTCTTCCGTATAAGTTCCGTGCGTACATATTGAAGACCTGAATCTCCTACGCTTCTTTACGCGCGTGGGTTGTTTTATCATCTCATCTGCACTCAAGTTAGCATTCTGATGCGTATCAGAGTTAAATATAACCTAATCTACCCGCAAGTGCACGGCACGTGTGTAGTATTTTAGGTGTCGATCCCACAGAGACTATGCAACGCTACCTAAACCCGAACTATGAATCAAACTTGCTAACGAAAGAATGTGACTAAGGAATGAAATACTGGAATTAACTAAACTACTTGGGTTCTAACGATGAGATAAACGTCCTAGGAAACCGGTTTCACCACAAGACTACCGAAACCAACGACCAACCTATCTATCATGCAATCCCAGTTAAAGCTATCTAAGGCGGACGATCCTAACATGATATCTACCCTCTCTCAAGGCATAGACACGTGATCTAGACAAGCTGCCCCCTACTTTCGTGGCTGACACCATGAACTAAACCCATAAACTCTGTGATTCGCCCGTTCACCCTCAACCGTTGCTACCCTACTTTCGTGGCCTAACCTCGGTTGTTCTAAACCTGACCTTCCAAGACTAGAATTCTCCTTTCGGTCCTTCTCCTAACCCCTAACACATGCATCTACGTGGCCAGCGCAAACACAAGTAAATTGAAGCACTCAGATAAAGAATAGATAAACTAAAACGGGAAGATGCATTCAAAATAGATCAAAAGCGGTCTCGGGATAGCCAAAGGCTAATCCCTTCTCCTAGAACAAACAAACTACTCGCTCATGCGTCTGTAAAGAAACATAAACATAGTAGAAAGTCTAAGGAACATAAAAACCAAACAAAACCGAAGTGGCGGTGCTTGATCTCCAATGCTCCTCGCTTATCTCCTCGCAAGAATCTGCTCTAACTTCACTGAATTGTTCTCCTCTGTAAGCTTGCTGTAATCACGTCTTTTTGCCTCCTTTTAAGCCTCCTAAGTCGGTCCAATTGTTGCCCTAATTGCCCCACGAGTTCCCTTATGTTTTAAGTTAAGTTTACTTAAGTTTTGAGAGGTTTCGGGCCACTACCCGCTCGGGTAGTGAGTGTACCCGCTCGGGTGCGGCTAGGGCAGTTCGTGCGCGTCCTGTGGTGCTGGAATGGTGCCCGATCGGGCATGGCATGTGTGCCCGCTCGGGCACAAGGCAAAATGGTCCTAAATGCTTGCCCGAGTCGTGCTAAATGGTCCACACAATTGGCCGTAGGTTTTGCCCGATCGTGCAAGGGTTGTGCCCGACCGGGTGAGGCTTTTCCATGCTCAATCTCGTCCCGTTTGTCCCGTGATGATCCCCAAAGTTGCTCCTTAGCTCCGTGCATGTTCCTTTAGCTCCAAAATAGTCCAAATACGCGTAAAAACCTGTAAGAACATGAAAAGCACGAAAGCAAGTAAAACGGATACAGAATCATACGTAAAACATCACATATGTATCAAAAACGTCTCCTAAATCGTGCAAGAAATACGTATGAAAACGAGATGATCAAAATCCCCCAGACTTGAATGTTTGCTTGTCCCTAAGCAAACGTAAACGTGGAATACATGGGGTGTGAAAAATACGAGAATTCCCCTTCTCCTAGAAACACCGCTAAAGCGAACCTAACCGATCAACTAGCAAATCGAGAGCAAATTCGGCCTAATCGAGTTTTCAGCCTTAATCCTAGGTCCACCACGGTTACCCATAAGAAAGTAAATCAAAGGAGACTAGACACACTACCGTAACTCCCTCCACCAGAAAAGACTTCAGACTATGCTAAACCTAGGTCAACCGAGGATACTTGTTTCTTTCTTTCCGAGCTTCTTCTTTTCTTCTTTTTTTTTTCTTTTTCTTTTTCTTTTTCTTCTTTTTCTTTGCATACTTTTGTTTCCTTTTTATTTTTCTTTTCCATTTTTTTCTTTTCTTCTTTTTTTCTTTGCATACACACTAGGCTTCTAGGACGTCGGATTTGAAGGGACCCAGCCTCTACTTAGACCCAGACTACCGATGACGGTATACTCATGCATCTCGTGTAAGAGTGCAGCGGAGTAGGTGGCTTTTTGTGCCTTGCCCTTAGGACGTAGAAAGATGATCGCCAACCCACCACTTAGACCCGAGCCACCGAAGGAGTAACAAGGTCGAAAGAATAAACGATAAACTAGCCTAGCAACCTCGTCTAAACTTCCCCACAAGCAACACTAGGATTCCCTAGAACTACGACCTATTGT
>CM071869.1:23304825-23314835 GCA_036759665.1 Gynandropsis gynandra | reverse complement strand
GCTTCTCCATGCTCAATCTCGTCCCGTTTGTCCCGTGATGATCCCCCAAGTTGCTCCTTAGCTCCGTGCATGTACCTTTAGCTCCAAAATAGTCCAAATACGCGTAAAAACCTGTAAGAACATGAAAAGCACGAAAGCAAGTAAAACGGATACGGAATCATACGTAAAACATCACATATGTATCAAAAACGTCTCCTAAATCGTGCAAGAAATACGTATGAAAACGAGATGATCACATTCATAATAGCAGGATATGTTTTATCGCATTCAACGTACTCATACCAAAAAGAAGACAGAGGAGGTTTAAGCTCAAGTTCGGGCGCCTTCTCCACTGCGAAATCAGGGTGTGTTTCATGTGGTATCTCCTCACATGGGGCGTCTCCTAGTGCTGCAATAGCACTCATGAATTTCGTGTACAGCTCGGCTCCTTCATCGGTAAATCCTGCATGTTCGCAAACTCATGTTAAATATCGTACAAGAGGATCGGAAACACTTACTTGATCAAGCGTGTCTTTCGCTAACTCGTCCAGCGAATCGACTGAAAAAGCAAGACTCCTTGAATAAGGGTCCATTCATGGAGCTGGAAAAGTTGAACTCTAACGTCTCATCTCTGACACATAAAGAAAGTTTTCCTTGTTGTACGTCTATCATGGCACCTGCAGTAGCTAAGAACGGTCTACCAAGAATATAGGTATCTTAGTATCTTCCTTTATGTCAAGTACAAGAAAATCAGCGGAAATAAAAAGATTGCCTACCTTGGTGGGAACGTTTTCAACAATTCCTACCGGATATCTTACCGAACGATCCGCGAGGTGTAGAGACATCTTTGTAGGTTTGAGATCTCTGAAGTTCATCCGCTTGAAGACCAAGTATGGCATGATGCTCACGCTTGCTCCTAAATCACACAAAGCATTTTCAATGTCAATATTACCTATTGTGCATAGAATGGATAAGCTTCCGGGGTCCTTCAACTTCGGGGGCAGCATGTTTTGAATAATGGCGCTGCATTCCTCGGTGAGTACTACCTCTCATTCTCTTCGATACGCCTCTCTTTGGAAAGAACCACTGTGAGTAGTTTGGCATGATTAGGCATTCTTTGGAGGGCTTCCACGAACAAGATGCTGATTTCCAGCTTCTTGAGGCCCTCTATAAATCTGCCCGCTTGTTCTTCATTCTTGTTGTTCACCAACTGTTGAGGAAACGGAATAGGAGGTTTGTACGCCGGTGGAGCGACGTATGGTTTATCCAAATCTTGTTTGACTCCTTCCATAATCGCGACGTTTCCTTTGCCTTTTTCCATGGACGTTCCACCAGCTTGCTCTTGCTCTTTGGAGGGCAAATGCTCAATCACATCACTGTTGCACAAGCTAATAGCCTTCACGTACTCTCTCGGATTTGGATCGGGTTTTCCGGTAAGTTGTCCGGGATTCCGAGAGGATGAGACAGCTTGTTGTGCTATGGAGTTTTCTAACATCTTCACATGTGTACTGAAGGATTCCATATGAGTTTTGAGCTTGCTAATCGCTGTTCCCTCATCCGCATTGAATTTGTCTTGAGTCGGTTGTTGTTGCCTTTGCTCTCTGATAAATTCGAGCATTACCGCCTCAAGATTCGACAAAGGGGTTTGAGGAGGTTGAGGAGCTCACGGAACTTGCTGAGCATGCTAAAATTTCTGGTTATCATGTTGTACGTTTGTTGTCTTTGCTGAAATTCCAAATACTTCACCGGTTGAGTCGTTCGATACGAAAGATTCAGGTGGTTCCTCCAATTCGGGTTGTAGGTATTCTCGAATTGTGTGTTTCCTTGCTGCTGGGCATAATTCATGTATTCTACGTTCTCTTGCAGCGTGCATTGATAAGCCATGTGTTCTGTATCTCCACAATTCACGCAGTACATGGCGTTCGTTGCATTGGTCGTTGCTCTGCTCTGATTCGGCTCATATAGGCGTCGAGTGCTGTGAGGCATACATATCGGTGTGGACCACATGGTGTGGTTCATGGTGAGGTTATCTATCAGTTCGTATGCCTCCTCAACGCTCAGATCCATAAACGATCCTCTAGCAGCATTATCCAACGTCGTTCAATGTTCGTATGTGATTCTGTTATAGAAAGTTTGGATAATATACCACTGCTTGAGACCATGGTGTGGACACATCTGTACAAGATCCTTAAATCTGCCCCACGCTTCGAACAATGTTTCTCCATCTCTGCATCTAAACATTGTGATTTCCCCCCTCGTCTGAATCGTTTTGCTCGGAGGAAAAAACCGTGATAAGAATAGTTTGCAGAGCTGGTCCCAAGTAGTGATTGAACCAGCGGGGAGCGATTGCAGCCATTTTTTCGCTCATCCCCCAATTGAGAAGGGGAAGAGACGCAGTAAGATCGCGTCCTCCGAGACTCCGTGTATCTTAAATGTACCGGAAAGCTCTAGGAAGTCTCTGAGGTGACGTGGTGGAGGAGCCTGTGGTTCTCGCGGTGCGAGTTGCTGTTGCTGCATATGTCCATGGTCGTTCAGATTATCCATCTCTCGTTGATCTGACGGCTCTGCGAAGGACAAATAAAAACGATTTAGGTAGAAAGAACAAAAGAAAAGAAAACAAAAAAGAAAAACAAAAAAGAATGACTCTAGGCTCGAATCTAAGATGTGTTGACAATAGTCACCGGAAACGGCACCAAAAACTTGATGCGATTCAAAGTTAACCAAATATTAACCTAAACTATCCGCAAGTGCACGACACGTGTGTAGTACTCTAGGTGTCGATCCCACAGTGACTACGCAACACAACCTAAACTCAAACTACAAATCAAACTTGCAAGCGAACGAAATATGGGTTTTGAGAATGAAATACTAAAAACAAATAAACTAACGAGTTCTTAACAGTGAGACAAACGTTCTAGGAATTCTGTTTCACCACAAGACTACTGAAACCAACAATCAAACTATCTAATCATGTAATCCCAATTAAGTTATCTAAGGCACACGATCTAAATATGATATCTACCCTCTCTCAAGGCATAGACACGTGATCTAGTCAAGTTATCCCATACTTTCGTGGCTGGCACTTTAAGCTAAACCCATAAGTTCTGTGATTCATCTGTTTTACCCTCAACCGTTGCTACCCTACTTTTGTGGCCTAACCTTGGTTGTTCTAAACCTGATTATCCGGAATTAGAGGTCTCCTTTTGGTCCTTCTCCTAAGTTCCTAAAACATGCATCTAGTTGGCCTTCGTAAACACAAGTCAATCAAGCACTCAGATAAAGAATAGATAAACGAAAACGGGAAATTGCATTCAAAGATAAATCAAAGTGGTTCAGGGATAGCCATGGGATAATCCCTTCTTCTAGAACAAAACGACTGCTCGCTCATGCGTTCAAAAGAAAACAACATAATCGAAGTAGAAAGTCTAAAGAATATAAAAACCAAACGAAACCGAATTCCTGAATTGATCTCCAATGCCCCTAGATGTCTCCTCTCCAAGAACTAGCGAACAACTCCTCTCTCTACTCTCTCTAACGTGTGTGTTGTTCCTCCAAAAACTGAAGTGAACGAATCCTTAGCTCTCCTCCTTCTCTTTTCTCTTTTCTTTCTTTCCTTTTCTCCCCTTTTTCCTCTTTGGCCGTTCACTTCCTTTTCTCCTCGTTGCAGTAACTGCAGTTTTACTTTTACGTGTGTTTTCCATTCTTCTTTGCATTAGTTTCTTTTTTGAGTAAGTGGGCACGTTTCCTTTCTATTTTCCAGCCATATAACTCTCGTTCCTCTTCTCTAACAATGTTTCCTTTTTGTGTAGGCAACTAAGCACTTTCTTTTCCTCTTTGGCCGAGTTTCCTTTTATTGTTTCTGCAGGTGACAGACGCGACCCGCGTGGGCTGGAGAATGTGCCCCGTGCGGGTTCCCTTACTGAAACTTCACCCGCGCATGCTGAAGGCTTGCCCGACCCGTGCTGAAGCTGCTGGACGTGTTGGACCAATGGCCCCACATGGGCTAAGGAATGTGCCCCGCGTGGGCTACGTTGAGTGCCCCGTGTGGGCTGTGATGGTGCTTCAAGCTCCGTGCAAGCTGAAGTCCTCCCCTACCCGTGCTGTTTCTCGTCCCGTTTGTTCCGTTATGATCCTCGAGTCTAATACTTTGTTCCGTGTACGTTCTTTAGCTCCAAAATGAACCAAATATGCATTATAACCTGTAAGAACATGAAAACACGAAAACGAGTAAAACAGATACAAAATCACACGTAAGCATCGCATCTATCGTCATAAATATCTCTAAAATCATGCGAGAAATACATTTAAAAACAGGACGATCAATGCATACAATACCATTGAACAAGAACAAATCCATTGGGCTAGAAACAATCAAAAGAAGCTTAGATCTGATCTACAATAATATTTTTGATGTCGTTGGAAGGGTGATAAATGTGGTAAAGTTATATGGATGCAGATTCATTTTCCTTCATTTACTGGAGGACCAAGGTACATGGTTGAAAATTACCATGACGCTATGGTTATATGTAGATGGTATGGAAACCCAGACCTTTTTGTGACAATGACTGCAAATCCAAAGTGGAAATAGATTATGAATCATCTCGAGATATGCGGTGGAGGAATACCAAGTGATCGGTCTGACATAGAATGTTGTTCAAGATGAAATTAGATGCTCTCTTAGAAGATATCAGTGATGGTGTTTTCTTCCCAAAACCTATTTCAGGTTTGGATTTGTTTTTTTCTTACTAATAGTTTGATTAGAATCAACCGATTAACACAATTTGTCACATTTATTTACAATATAGAGTTCTAAAAATGCCTAAGCTCATATTCTAATATGGCTATAACCCATGTTCAAGAATCCTTCAGCAGAAGACATCGATAAGTTAATTCAAGCAGAGTTACCTGATAAAGTTGTCGACCTTGAAGGATTCAATTTGGTTTCACAACATATGATGCATGGTTCATGTGGTTCAGACAGACTACGATCACGCTGTATGGAAAATGGTTTTTGTACGAAGAAGTATCCCATGACATTCAATGATTCAATGGTTATGGATAATGCTGGTTACGTACTATATAAATGTTGGAGAGATGACTTAAACTTTGTGATGAAAGGATGATATCAGATTGGATAAATGGTTTGTTGTTCCCCGTGACCTACAAATTTTGAAGAAATACAGGGCTCATATGAACGTTGAATGGTGCAGCAAGTCAAAAGCAATCAAATATCTTTTCAAATACATCACAAAGAGAGTAGATAAAGCACTTTTATTATTGAGCGAGGGAATAATGTTGACATCACTTCAAGCATGGAGAAGGTCCCCATTAAACAGATAAACGAAATAACAAATTACCTCGAGTGTAGATATTCGTCTTCGTGCGAAACAGTTTGGCGTATCTTCTCCTTCCATATACATTTCCAAAAGCCCATGGTTATTAGATTATCATTTCATTTAGAGAATGAACAAAATTTGATATTTGAAGACTCAACAGATCTAGATAGAGTAATTGCACAACCAGGATTTCAAGCAACCATATTTATGGAATGGATGAAGATGAATAGAATATCAGAGGATGCGAGAAGATTGACTTACGTTGAATTCCCAACCAAGTTTGTCTGGCATACCTCGGATAAATTTTGGTCTCGCGGGAAAAAGGGTTTCTCACTTGGTAGAATTGTCAACATCCATCCAACATCCGGGGAATTGTACTATCTAGGGATGTTGCTGAACATTGTAAAAGGACCTACCCGTTATGAAGACTTAAAGACGATTGATGATCTTAGGTATAATAGTTATACAGAGGCATGTATTGCTATGGTTTGTTGGATGGAGATAACAAGTGGTGACAAACGATGAATGGGGCAGCTAAATGGGTAATCACAACACAGCTACGTCGTCAGTTTGTTACTCTATTGTTATATTATGAAGTCAGCAAGCCATATAAAATTTGGCATGGTTGTTGGAATTTTATGTTGATGACATACTTCTTATGAAAAAAAAGGAGGTTAGGTTCAACCATCTCCAATTGTCGGATATCAAATTCAGCAATACAGTCTTATAGAGATTGAGAAACTTCTGAAGGAAAATGTAAGTCATTGTCTGATTATCTAACCATGCCTACACCTGATAAAAATATTCTTGATGAAATCGCAAATACCCTTTTAAGGCAGGAAATGCACTTCAATCAAGAATCAGAATTGGAAGAGCATATAAAATTATTTAGATCCATTATCCATTACAAATGAACAACGATGGATTTATGCTTCATTTGTGAAATCACTGGAGCTACAAGAAGGGAAGCCTTTTTGTTTATGGACCAGGAGGCACGAGAAAATAATATCTATATAGAATGATTATTTTTCTAAGATTCGCTTGGAAGGACGAGTTGTACTGTCGGTTGCATCATCAGGTATAGCAACTTTACTTCTTTTATGAGGTAGAACTACACATTCTCACTTCAAAATTCCTATAAATGTCCTTGAAGGGTCCATGTCTGACATCAAACAAGGAAGCATTTTAGTTGATCTATTAAAAAAACATATTTGATTATATGGGATGAAGCGCCAATGGCACATCGTCACACGTTTGAAGCGTTGGATCGATCGCTAAAAGATATTATGGCTATGACTAATGAGGGCATTTGAAAAGCCCTTTGATGGTTAAACTGTTCTTTTAGGTGGTGACTTCTGTCAAATCTTACACGTAACTCTTTCACATCCATTAGTCGTTCACATCTTTGGTAATCATGTCATGTCTTTACATTAACACGGAACATGCGTCTACAACCGCATGAAACTAAATTTTTAAAATGGTTACTAGATGTTATTAACAGAGCGGCCCGCCAAAATATTGTGGGATCTCATAAGTATATTGATGGATGCAAAATCCTCATCGACAAGAACTTAATGCTTTCCACCACTAGAAACTCCTTGCAAACATTTATAGAAGCGACACATCCAAAGTTTCTTAATTTTTAAGGATTGTGTATATTTGATAGAGAGGGCAATTCTAACTCCAAGGAATGAGCACGTCGATGAACTTAATGACTTTCTTCTTGCACAGCTCCCTGGTAATGCCACAGAATACTTAAGCTCTAATCTCATCAAAATGGATAGTTCATTAACTACAGTTTGGCATTCCTTCTATCCGATCGAGTACCTCAACTCTCTTGATTTCTTTGGTTTTCCAAAACATGTCATCTCTTTGAAAGTTGGTGGCCTAATAATATGCTCAGAAATATCAATAAAAAGAATGTCTTTGTAATGACACACATTTGGTTGTCACTCAATTAGTATCAAGAGTCTTAGAAGTAGAGATTATCAAAAGCACTGATGTTGGCAACAAGGTTCTCATACCACGAAATATCATATCTTCAAATGAATCTGGTCTTCCATTTACTTTATGTAGGAGACAATTTCCAGCTCGATTATGGTATGCAATTGCAATAAATAAAATTAAAGGGAAAAGTTTGAAAAGATTGATTTATATCTTCCCAAATCTGTATTCAGCCATTAACAATTGTATGTGGCACTTTCACGAGTAACTTCATCCAACAGACTTAGAATTTTGGATCTAAATGGAGAAGGCACAAGAGATTCATCCATAACAAATGTTGTTTACAAGAAAATATTTAATGACCTACCAGATCTTCCCAACAACATTGGAAATATGTAAGTAATTATTATATTTGATGCTGTTATCATATATGCGTAATTAATTTACTATTATCTGCTAAATTTTAAAGGTTGATATTACATTGACACCAACATTCTCTGATATTTTTATCAACAATTGGATCATGTACATCATCAACGTAAACATTACATTTGGTAAAGGTCCATATTGCATTTCGATTACTATACCTTTCTATTTTTTTCCATTTATTTTACTTAACCAATCAAATGTCATTTAATTACAACATAATTTCATGCATTTTGTTGTTTACTTATTTCATCTTCTAAGGGATTGAAAAACAATAAATTTATTTAGTAAAAGCTCTTAACATTATTTTTTTGTATATTATATTTTCTAAATTTATATATTATAGAATGTTTCAATATTTATCCAATAAAACTACCAAAAATATATATCTCGCGCAACACACGGGTACCATCCTAGTAAGGCAAAAGAAATTCTTTGACTACTGATGAAGCCACGTGAGACTCACTCCTCAGAAGACCACTTCATCCATAATCTTTCACCTCCAATGTTCTCTATAACATTCTCCAACGTTTCAAGCGTGATTTCCATCTTCCACTCTCCTATCCTCATGATTTTTTTATCTTCAAATACCTATTCATTTTCCCACCTTCGAATATATATACTACAATAATCCGAGGAAACCAGTGGAGATCCTTCATGGATTTATCTTGGGTTCCTTAGGGTTTCATGAGAAAAAAAACCAGCAAAGAGAATGGGGTAAGTTTGTCTGTGATAGTTTCCTTCAACTGTGGAGAACTCATCCAAGGGTTTTCATCTCTCTCTTAATCTTTGTATCCTAACATTTTCACCTAGACATGTGTCATTGTCATCGATTCCTTGTTTAGGCACTTCAAACTGTAGGATCGATGGGAATGACAGAGTCAACAATAGCGGTAGGATTGGCTACGACCATGGATTTCATGGAGATTTCATTTTTGGCCGTTAAAAGACTCAGATTCGTTGCAGGCTTTGCTCGATGTTAAGAAATGGAGCTTAGCATTGAGAAGCTACGACGATTCGACAAACATAATAGATGCCATCGACGTCATGAGGTATTCCGTAAATACAAGATCTGTTAGTTGATCGGTCCACTTAGTTCTTTACTTCCTCTGATGGTTTGGTGAATTTTCTTTGAATTTGGATATCCTTAGAAGAAGTACTGGATGCACGCTCTTTCTTCCTCTCATGCTTTTGCTGCTCAAGAGCCTCCATCAGTGAGATCTTCAAGATTCAATGGTAAAGGAGCTCCACCTACATCGGGGCATAGGTGTTATGGTGCTCATCTACAATCGGACGAGGAAAAATGAATCTACGGAGGAGGACAAAGGTATTTTCTGTTTGGATTTAACTTGCTAAATGATGTTTTTGCTATGCTTCTAGCTCCAAATGCTCCCTGAAGCTGAGTTTCGTCTTCTACACTTTGTTATTTCTCGATGGAATTTGTGTATTTCCACTGAAAGTTCTTTTATATCCTAGATCTGGTCGGTTAAAGGTGATTTGATTTACAAAACACTTCTTCAAAATGCTTTTTACAATCCTCCTATTTAGCTCACCATTACCTTTTACTTTTTGGTTTTTATTGGGTTTCGATGATCCAAATATATGCAGGGATATGAAATGGTTCTACATATATGCCAATTTATGTACAAAATTATTGTTATCCAATGTGTATATCTGCATTGTCTACATAAAGACAACATTTACGTATTTATATATATATATATATATATATATATATATATAACATAATGCAACTCTTATACCAAGGATTATTCTAACACCACATGGTTTGGGTCTTCCATTCACACTGTGAGGAAGGTAATTTTCAGTTAGATTATGCTATGAAATGACCATAAATAAAAGTCAAAGGCAAAGTCTGAAACAAAGAAATTTATATCTAAAAGGCCCAAGCCCAAAAAAAGTTATATATATATATATATTTGTTATTAGGTTAAATAAAAAAGAAAAGAGAAAGGAAAAAGAGAAAACGAGCGACGGAACGAAGGAGAGGGGAGGAGGAGGAGGAGGAGGAGGAGGAGGAGGAGGAGGAGGAGGAGGAGGAGGAGGAGGAGGAGGAGGAGGAGGAGGAGGAGGAGGAGGAGGAGGAGGAGGAGGAGGAGGAGGAGGAGGAGGAGGAGGAGGAGGAGGAGGAGGAGGAGGAGGAGGAGGAGGAGGAGGAGGAGGAGGAGGAGGAGGAGGAGAATTCAACTAGGTACACATGGGTCACAATCTGTTTTAACTGTTGATTGACATTGTAAATGTATTGTTTTGATTGGTTTTTGTCATTTTATCATCCTAAACCCGTAAATTCGTTGAGTTCGCATC
>CM071869.1:23238618-23298545 GCA_036759665.1 Gynandropsis gynandra | reverse complement strand
CCAAACCGCTTACCGACCTTTTGAGTAAGGATGCAGTGTTCGATTTCAATGAGGAATGTCATGTGGCTTTTGAGAAGCTCAAGAAAGCATTAGTTTCACCCCCTATCATCCAACCTCCGGATTGGAAGCTCCCCTTTGAGATTATGTGCGATGCAAGCGACTACGCAGTGGGAGCTGTATTGGGGCAGCGGAAAGATAAGGTGATGCATGCTATCTACTACGCCAGCCGTACTTTGGACGACGCTCAGTGCAACTACTCCACTACGGAGAAAGAGTTGCTGGCCATTGTCTTCGCTTTTGAGAAGTTCCGCTCCTACCTTGTTGGATCCAAGGTAATCGTTTATTCCGATCATGCAGCGTTGAAATACTTGATCAGCAAGAAGGATGCGAAACCAAGGTTGATTCGATGGGTCTTAGTCCTCCAAGAGTTCGACTTAGAGATACGTGATAGAAAGGGGACAGAGAACAGTGTAGCCGACCACTTGTCTCGCCTTGAGATTCCCGAAAGAATCCCTATAGACGACTCTCTCAGAGATGATGTCGTCATGGCCGTAATCGGAACGTCTATCCCGTGGTATGCAGATTTCGTAAATTATCTTGTATGTGAGACTCTCCCACAAGGCCTGAGCTACAACGCAAGGAAGAAATTCCTACACGATGTCAAAGCCTACTTTTGGGACGAGCCTTACTTATTCAAGCGAGGGACCGACGGTATATATAGGCGCTGCAGGAAGAAGAGGTATCCGATGTGCTTTTCCATTGTCATTCTTCTGACTATGTAGGACACTTTGCCACAGCTAGGACGGCGGCAAAAGTTCTCCAATCCGGATTCTATTGGCCTACGCTCTTTAGGGATGTTCATAGGTATGTTTCAGCCTGTGACGTGTGTCAAAGGATGGGGAACATCTCTAGAAGGCAGGAGGGACCTCAGCAACCTATCTTGGAAGTCGAACCATTTGATGTATGGGGTATCATGGGGCTGGGGCCGTTCCCTCCGTCTTACGGGAATCAGTACATCTTGGTCGCCGTAGATTACGTGACGAAATGGGTGGAAACCCTACCGACCAATGATTTGGTGTTCCAAGGGTAGTGATTAGTGATTGAGGAAAGCACTTCCTCAATCGGGTGATCGAGACACTATTGGCTAAATACGGAGTGAGGCATAAAGTCGCTACACCCTATCACCCTCAGACAAGAGGGCAAGTGGGAGTCTCCAATCGAGAAATCAAGTCCATCCTAGAAAAGACCGTTTCAAGATCCCGACGAGATTGGGCTATAAAGCTAGATGATGCAGTTTGGGCTTTTAGAACGGCTTTTAAGACTCCGATTGGTATGACACCGTTTCAGCTCGTATATGGGAAAGCATGTCACCTCCCCGTCGAATTGGAGCATAAGGCATATTGGGCCATAAAAGCATTGAACTACGACCTTAAGACGGCTCAAGAGAAGCGGTTTCTAGAGATTCACCATTTAGAGGAGATGCGACAAAACGCTTATGAGAACGCAAAGATATACAAAGAGCGTTCTAAAAAGTGGCATGACAAACGCATTCTCCAACGTTCGTTCAAAGCAGGTGATCAGGTACTCCTATTCAATTCTCGCTTGAAGTTATTTCCAGGAAAGCTCAAATCGCGATGGTCGGGACCTTTCACGGTGAGAGGCGTCTCACCATATGGAGCCGTGGAGTTAGACAACGGGCTTGGAGGAACGTTCTTAGTGAATGTGCAGAGAGTGAAAGCATATTGTGCTGATAAGATGGATGAAGGAGCGGGCAACTTGCCTCTTTCCGACATTACATGCGTATGAAGACGCCATGGTCAAGCTATAGACCGAAAACAAGCGCTTCTCGGGAGGCAACCCGAGCCGTATATCCTTTTTTTTTCTTCTTCATTTCGTTTTTGCTTCCGAACTTCTTTTTATGCATGGAAAATTTTAGATTTAGGGATTTAGAAGATTTGTGATATTTGCTGCACGGTTTTCCACGCTTTATATTTAAGTTCTGCAGCAAGTACCCGATCGGGTAGAAAGTTTTCACTCGCGCGGGCGGAGACCGCAAGAGTCACTACATCCGAGCATATCACGATTCGAGAAAGACACACGCACACACCAGGTGTATTCGCTACCACTTATATGCTTTCTCGATCTTTATACATGTAGAGGTCCCTTTTTATCTAGAACACCGGGAGTGTGTTCCGTTCAGGTCTGGGGGGGGTTTTTCTTACATTCATTGATATTCGGATGCACATTTAGAGCGGCATGATTAGATTAGGATTAGGATTTAGAAATAAGATGGATCTAGCGAAAATTTTTTTTTTCGAATTTAGTCATATTTTTGCTACTTTGTTGAATCGTGGATAATAGTTTAGGTTTGCTTAGAAGCCCTTTTAGATACCGTTTAGTCGAGTAGTTATGTTTGAAACCCTATGTCTAGTTGAATTCACCCTTTAGATCTCGATACCAAGCAGACATATCTCCGTAGATACCATTTAGCTATGCTTCATTGATATATTTTAGCGTTCTAGAGTTAGACCACACGCTTATACTCCGCTGTCATCTAGGATAAGTTTTACGCTTTTCCGAGTTAAGATCGACATGAGTACATCGATATTCGATGGTTCGGGTCTAAGTGGTGGGTAGAGAAGCTATTCTACGTCCTAAGGGTTAGAGTGTTGCGTAATCAAGAAAAAGAAAAGAAAAAAAAAAGAAAAAGTCAAAAACGCAACTCTTCACTCCTCTAAGGCCGCGCAACCTTATGAGTGTGCCATAGGCAGCCTGGGTCTAAGTAGAAAGCGACCCTCTTCGACTTCGACGTCCTAGGAACAAAGCGTGTATCTAAGCACCGAAAAAAAAAAGAAAAAAAATGAATAAGAACGAGAAAATAAAATTCAAATGATATTAAGAGCTTAGAAAAATTGGTATGGAGATTGCTTGGACGTTATCTAGGGTAGTGAAGTAGACTTAGATTTTAGGAAAGATTTCATGGCTCAGCACTTTCGGTAGATATAGGGCTATACTCGGTACGCTTAGGCTTTTATCCATGTGACGCGCTGAAATGCAAAAATGGCTAATACTTCGGAAATTTTGAGCTAGTATCCATCGTTATTAGATTCTTCTAAGGCTAGACTCTAGTTTTGTTTGAGGACAAACAAAGGTTTAGGTCTGGGGGAGTTTGATAACACTGAAAGTGTATCATATTTAGGATAGGTTTTTATGTCATTTTAGGATATTTCTTACATCGTCTACTTACTTATCCGATATTATTTTGAGCTTCACACACCGGTTTTATTGGTTTTCAGGTTTTTAGGCGACAAGACCTAATTGAGCTAAATACGAAGGATTTCTGAACAAAACCACAAGATCTGAAGGAAAATCTACTCAGAACCAAGACCGAGCTCCAGAACCCAAAAGGAACACCCGAGCAACGAGCGGAAAAGAAGAATATCAAGATAGCAAGGGTGCCCGATCGGGCACCACTCTCTACCCGCTCGGGTAAAGCCTACGGAGTTCATCCATGCAAAACTACACGACCGGGCAAACGAACAAGGTGATCGGGTAACATCTACCCGATCGGGCAACAATTGAATACCCGCCCGGGCGGTTACTCGTCAATCTGCCCCGCAAGTTTACGCGACTCGGGCTCCTCGACCACACGATCGGGTGACCACTACCCGATCGGGCGCAACGTTCAACACGGTCGGGCAAGCCTTTACCCGACCGGGCAACACCACTGCCCGAGCGGGCCGCGTAATCCGTAACAACCTAGATCTAAGTTTCAAACGAGAAAATAAAAGGAAAGGAAGAGATCTAGGGCAAAGGGGGCGACAAACAGGGAAAGAAAACACTGGAGAACATCTGGAAAAGCTCGGGAAGCATCGGAGAAGAAGAGAAACACCGTCCCGTACACCGGTAACGCATTAGGGAAGGTCGAGGCATCGAGTTCCTTAGGGTTTTACTATGTATTGGATTATGTCATCTTCTGTTTTCATGTATTCCATGAGTGAGTAGAGTCCCTACTGCGGGTAGGGTTTATCGGATTTGTATGTATGAACGATGACTTCTCTTAATGCTTAGTTTTACGATTTTCACTCTTGATTACGGTTCTATGCTTAGCAATATCAATCATATGTTAGTGCTGACCGCTCAACAACAATGGATCTCGAACCTTGCTGGAAGGTTAAGGAACGAATCCGGTCCGCTAAGTAGTAGATTAAGTTTTGGCTAATGAGAATCTGACCGGTCGGTTAGCCAACTTAGGGATAGTGATTGCGGACGTAACGCTGCCATGATGCGTGTTAATCGGCTGTCGGAAGGCAGGGTTGCATGTATCCATGGTTAGGAGGTTTAGGCTCGGAAGAATCACTCCTCAACCGTAGAGCATGAATTTCCCGTTGTCAAGAGTAGGTTGTAGATCTATGATCTTTAGTCGTTCATGTATGCAATATCCGGTATCCCGTACACCCGTAGTACTCATCATATCTAGTTCATCTTTACCCTCGTTCCGTTGTCTCCATTAGGATAGATTTAGGACCATTAGAACCATATCCCCTCCTATCATCTTTCTTCCTAGTTTAGTTTTGTTCTTAGTTTAGTTGTATTAGTCCCTGAGATCGACCCTGGTACTACAAGATCCGTATACTTGCGGTGAAGTGGACTAATCTTCTTCTGGTGAGAGGATTTTCACGGTACCAATCACGCGTTCAAATCTGGCCGTAGATGCAGTGGTAAGTGAACTCAAACCGATTCATTCGATTCATCAAATCAAGCCGTATATGCATTAGTTTGGCAATGTTGTAAATTTATTTGGTTATCGCAGACACTTCCGATACAGTTTGCGAGGTTGAATGGTCTTTGCGGTAGACGATGTAAGGGTCGCAGGGGACAAAGGGTCGCAGAAGGTCCAAGGGTCGCAAGGGACAAAGGGTCGAAGGGATACAAGGGTCGGAGGGGGACAAGGGTCGGAGGGGGACAAGGGTCGGAAGGGGAAAAGGGTCGCACGGTCATGTAGGTCATATGGGTCATATGTGGTCGCATGAGTCGTCCATGGGTCATGTTTGGTCGCATGAGTCGTCCTGTGGTCGCATGCGTCGGATGGGTTCCCGTTTAAACTATTCTAATTTAATCCGATTGAGCATCGCATAACGGGTCATATTGGGTCGCATGAGTCGATGGGTCATAATCTTACGAACAATAGATGCAAAATAAGACATTTTCAACGTTTAAATATTGATTACATAAGGTCTCAAAGGTTACAAAGGTAACAAAAGTTACATAAGGTTACATAAGGTCACAACGGTTAAAAAAAGGCAAAAATAAGTTCCAAAAAAAAGGAAAGAAAAAATGCAAGAAAAAGGTTTAAGAAGAAGAAAATGAAGAAGAATAAAAAAAGCCATAAAGAGGTTTAAGAAGAAGAAAATAAAGAAGAACAAAAAAATAAGCTAGAGAGGTTGGAGAAGAAGAAAATGAAGAAGAATAAAAAACGAGCCAGAAAGAGGTTTTAGAAAAAAAAAACGTTGAACCATGTGACCGAGTCCTCCATCCACGTTGTAAGTTTTTGTGTGTATCTGCATAGAGACCGAATCCGACGATTACCAAGACCTGGGTCGACCATGTGACCTTCGTGACGAAACAAGAGATGATTTGGTGCTATAAATTATTGCAGCTTTTCGGTTTTTCCTCCTCTATTTATAAACTTATATTCAACGAAAAATAAATGGACTCCTAAAAAAAATTCCAGAAAGACACTATATACAAGTTATGACCAAGGTGCATGTATTGACCACATTAAAGAACCTTTTAATATAGGTCTTGAATGAATGAGTGTGGCATTGGTAAAATAAAAAGCTTTGATATTTGACTCAATTATTTTTAAATAACTTGATAAATTATTATTTTCAAAATTTTATTCATATTATTTGTAAATAATTTGTAAATAATAAATTATTTTGACTATATTGTTAGTCGCAATGGACAAATGGGTCGCAATGGTCGAAATGGACAAATGGGTCGTAAGGGTCGCATAACAATGTACCAAATATTAGAAAAAAAACAATGTACCAAATATTAGAAAAAAAACAATGTACCAAATATTAGAAAAAAAACAATGTACCAAATATTAGAAAAAAAACAATGTACCAAATATTAGAAAAAAAACAATGTACCAAATAATAGAAAAAACAATGTACCAAATATTAAAAAAAAAATGTACCAAATGTTTACATCTACCAGTCCAAAAAAAACAATATACCAAATATCAAGTTAGTCTTCTTTGGGTTTAATGGTACGTTCTCCATTACTATATATATCAGTCGCCATCTTCTCACGCATGGAAGTAACCTTGTCGTCGCAAATTAATCGAAACAGATTCCTATCATTTAATAACGAGGCTTCTACGAATTTGTAGAAGAAAACACCACAGTCATTCCCGCTTTGGTTCTGTGGCAGACCTTCATAATACACATACCTCCATTCATCTTCTCCAGAAGCCAAAGAAGGAAACCCTCCGAGAATGAGAATCTTGGAGACAGCTTTTCTTATCTTCTCAATCACCGGATCGATATACGTTTCCTTAAGCTTCATCTGTCAGTCGTATACCGTGATGCATCGGGTTTTGAAATCCGCTTTGATGGATACCCAATGACATCCTACCCATCAATTTTTGTTCGATGGAATGTTTAGAACCGAGACAAAACCTTCATATTCACTAATTGGTGCCTTGGTGTTCAAAAAATCACTAAGCTTTTCCGGCAAAGTTTCCATATCCTCGTACATCCACATCGAGAGCGTCTGCATGAAAGCAACAGGACAAACGTAATAATTCTGATTCGCGCTGGGATCCAATGCCAAGCGAGAAGACAGCTCCATCAATGCCTCATCCAATTGCTGCAAAAAAAATTAACACGCAGGAATACATATGACACAAAACTCTGTGAGACTAAGGGTTTAAAAAAACTTACTTCATCTTCAAGCCATGTGTTGGCATTTAATATAATCTCCCAAAACTTTGGTCCCCAGGGAATATCTAGCTCAGATTTCCACCATCACTCATGTCGAGGTGCCTTCAGGAACCAATATAGGTCAGTCAACTTGTCACCGCTAGCCTCAATGAACGTAGGAAATCGGCTTACCAAGCCCTTTATTAATCCCTTGGGATTCCACACAAACTCCTCTTCCCCTTCTGGTTCTTGAACCACCGTTTTTTCGGGTTCTTAAACAACCGGGTTCTTGAATTGTTCTTGCTCTTTTCGCCGGCGGAGGTTCAACATATGGCGCAGACTCCTTCGATAAAGGTCCAGCACCTGCATAAAATTTACCTCATTAAACATATGGCGACCAATGCGACCCATGCGACCCATTCTCCCCATGCGACCAATGCGACCCATGCGACCAATGCGATCCATGCAACCTATGCGACCCATGCGACCCATGCACCCTATGCAACCTCAAATGACCGTACTTACTTGGTTCGTTACATTGATTATGTAACATATGCGACCCATGCGACCCATTCGACTTTAGCGACCCAGTGACACATGTGACATATGAAACCCATGGGACCCATGCGACTCTAATGACCCTGCGGCTTATGCGACCCTACGACTCTAACGACCCTACGGCTTATGCGACCCTACGACTTATATGTCTCGATGGAAATTGACACTCAAATGACCTTTTCACTAAATATTACTTACTTTGTGGAACTCCATCAGAAGCAATGATCAAAAGCAAAATCACCAACAGTTTCGGAAGATTGGTTTTCGGTGATCGTAACTTTCTCGGCAGTCTTTGATTTTGGATTAGGCATATGAATCCCGACATCCCTTGGAAGGTCTCTTACGGCGTTGATGATTCTGTTCTCCGACTTGCTTATTTCCCCTATTAATTTCTTCTCCAGTGTCAGAGGGACTGCAGCATCAGCATCAGCATCACTCACGCACTCCTTCCTCTTAGTCCCTTTTTCCTTCTCCTTTTTTTGATCACCAAGAACTGCTTTTCGTGTTAGCAGTTCTTCCTTACTGATATCCTCCCAACAAATACCCTTCGGATTTCTACGAAGTTCTTTCATCCATATCTGAACATCAGGATCGTCATATCCCTCGTAATCCTGCAGACCAGAAAGTAAAGCTTCCTCTTCGTGTTCAGCACGAAGAATACTTAGAATATCCTGAAAAACAAAACATACCATTATTACCCTCTGTGACCCTTGTTTCCCTTGTGAACCTTGTGTAATTGTTACCTTAGAATCTCCAATCTGCCTTATCACATCTACATACTTCGGGTTAAAATTGGATTTAATCATCTTCTTGCACATTCTTGGGCAGGATCGATGCGCATCCACAACCTCAACATACCATCCATTTCCGCCCAAACTAAGGATGGTTTCAAATGGAAGTAACTGAAACATTAAAACAAAAACGATAAGAATGCAAAAAGTATGAAACATTCAAGTTATTCGAATAATATATACAACTTACCATTAGTGGGATCATGAAACCGTCACAATACCATTTTGGTTTCGGTGAAGATTATAGGGGCAAGCAGTAGACAAAGTTTATCATCTGATAGAGTTTTCTGCTGAAGGCTTGTGAGCCATAACTTGCGCCAACAACATCAAAGTTGTGAACCTCTTCCGGTCGTCGGAATTCTTCGCCTTCACAAGCTTTTCACTGACTTGTTCAGGGGTCACCTTTCCACGGACGAAATTCTTCAGCCTGAATGTGACACTCATCATGGACTCCCATCCTATGGGATATGGTCCGCATTTCAATCCGGAAATTAGTGCGTGCTCCATTATAGAGTACCGGATGAGAATGCCGTTTATGACGAACCATAACTCTGTATCACCTCTCAGCGTCCTTATTGTCTCGTGAGGATAACACTTGGTGGTGATCTTTGGCATTCTGTCCATGTGCTTGAATTCATACACAAATTTCGGCCTAGGCGCCACCTGCAAAATGACCAATTATGAATACATTATACTTCTACCGACTTAAGCGACCCATGCGACTCAACCGACCCGTGCGACTCAACCGACCCGTGCGACTCAACCGGCCCGTGTGACCCATGCGACTCAGACGAAGATGGTCATGCAACTACTGCGACCCTTGCTACTCAACCGACTCACGGAGTCGAAGATGTTCATGCAACTCCTGCGACCCTTGCGACCTAACCGACTCACTGACACTGACACTCACCCATTTCAAATCAATAAACTGAGTTGAAGATGGTCATGAAACTACTGCGACCCTTGCTACTCAACCGACTCACTGAGTCGAAGATATTCATGCAACTCCTGCGACCCTTGCGACCTAACCGACTCACTGACACTGACACTCACCCATTTCAAATCAATAAACTGAGTCGAAGATGGTCATGCAACTACTGCGACCCTTGCTACTCAACCGACTCACGGAGTCGAAGATGTTCATGCAACTCCTGCCACCCTTGCGACCTAACCAACTCACTGACACTGACACTCACCCATTTCAAATCAATAAACCATTTTGTGACTCGAAAGCTTGCAAAATCCTAGAAATCAAACTACTTACACTTATTGACGCCATTGAAGATTGACTCGTGCTCTCTTCGCCAGTGTTGCTGCTGATTCTAGCCATTTTCCTTCTCGCCAACTTCAAATCGATCCCTCTCAAGTTCGACATCACTTATTTCTTTCTTGCTATAAACTTTTAAACAGGTTTCACGGCGAAAAACTGTTCGGCTTTCTCGTTTTTGGCAGTTTTTCACGTCGAAAAACTGTCGAACGTGGGTTTTTCCACGTTCGAACATTAAGGGCAAGTTTATCTTTTCTTCAATTTTTTTTCGGATTTAATAATTATTTTGAGAAAGGGTATTTTTGAATTGGTTTAGTCCAATAAAAGTATTTCTGATATTCCACCCGATTCACCTCTAAATAAAAAAAATTCAAATCTTTTTCCATACTATAAATTTATTCTACCCGCGCATGGTTTGGACGCTTTTCCTAGTCCATATAATAAGCCAATATGTGTTAAATGTAACACACGTGTGGTGTGGTTATAGGCTTATAGACGTGGTTTTCTATATCGCTAGCGTGTACCGATTGAGGATGCGTTTGGAAACACTTTGGTGGTTGCTATCGTTATTGGCCGCAACCGCTACTTGAGCTGGGAAAAACTAACCGTTGTATTATTTTATTGAAAATTAAAACTAGAGGAAACAAATTCAAAATAAAATGAAAAAAAAAGGAAGTGGGAGGCAAGGTCAAATAACTGTCCTCACTAAACTCAAGGACGAGGTACTTCTTTCCAAACACACGTTCTCAAACCGCAGTGGCATTTCCGTAGTTAAACCTAAAACCCAGGGGCTAATACCCAACCCCCAAATGTATCAAACCGTTTTACGCGAAACGCTACTGTTACATAAGCATTCCAATAAGCCCATTCAAAGCTCCTCTTCGTATATCAAAGAAATAAACTTAACTCACAATACCACAAAAAGAAAAAGATGTTCCGTGTAAGCAATTTCGTCGTAGGCTTAGCCAATGCTTTCGTAATGCTCGTTGGTGCTTCTGCCATCAGTTTCTCAGTATACTTGTTCCTCCATGGCTCAACAAACTGCGAAAATGCCCTCAAAATGCCTCTCCTCGTGACTGGGACCGCCCTTTTTGTGGTTTCTCTAATGGGAATCATCGGGTCATGCTGCAAGAGCAACTTCGTACTGGTTCTCTACTTGGTCATATTGTTCCTATCCATTATTTCACTCCTCGTTTTCTCCGTTTTCGTGTTCTTCGTGACGAACGAGGGAGCGGGTAGGGCGGTTTCGGGTAGAGGGTTTAAGGAGTATGGGACGGGAGATTTCTCAAATTGGCTAAGGAACCATTTCGTCGATGGGAAGAGGTGGGATGGTATTAGGTCTTGTTTGGCTCAGGCGCGCGTTTGCAGTGGCCTAGGCGAAAGCGGTCGCGTTGGCCAGATCGCTGACGCGTTTTACCACAAGAACTTGTCTCCAATTCAAGTATGTTTCTCATTTCACGTACTTACGTAAATGCTAACGTTGTATGATGTATTTGAGTCATTTTTAATTATTTTTTTTTTTTGCTTTTTTTAGATTAATCTCATTACCATTTCATTTTTACATCATATTAATTCAGATATGTGTGAAATTTGAATAACATTACGTGACAATTAATGTTGTGCTATTTCACGTTTAATGATGTTTTTGTCACAGTCGGGATGTTGCAAGCCACCGTCGGAGTGCAACTTCGAGTTCAAGAACGCGACGTGGTGGGTCCCCCCGAAAAATGGCGGAGACGGCAGGGATGCGATCGCCCCATCCAGGGCGGCGGGGGGGGACTGCGGCGTATTGAGCAAGGGACTGCGGCGTATGGAGCAACACGCAGACAGAGCTATGCTTTAGATGCAACTCGTGCAAGGCAGGAGTATTGGAGAACATAAGAGAGAAGTGGAGGCACTTGTTGATCTTCAACGTTTGTCTCCTCATCCTCGTAATCACCGTCTATATGTTCGGTTGCTGTGCCCGTCGCAATAATCGGACGACTAAGAATCGTTGTGAAAGTCATGCTTGATCATGTATAATCATGATCATAGCATTAGGGCATATATATAAAAGTCCATGTATTTGTTTCTAATGCTTCATCTTTCATTTTCCTCAAGGATGCTTTGGTTTGTTATTATTTTGCTCTTAGTTAAGACATGTGGGTTTGGAACAATTGTTGACATCATTGTCATCATTATGAATCATTGATGTTATGGCATCATTATGATGAATCATTTATGTTGGTTATATATGATACAATGATGTTATCATATACGATGAAATGCATTGCATTTATGGTACCTACCTACCATGCAATGCATGATCCCGTACAAGAAACATGAGAGGTAACAGATACTCTCGTATTTAGACCATGAATCCATAAAGAGCAAATGGCGAACCAATCCTTTATCTATTTGATTTTTAAATAACCTTTTGTTCATTCAATTTTTTAAAGTGAATTCTGCAACCCATCTTGTTATCTTTCCATTTTAGCAACATTATTTAAGTATATTAAGCTTTCAATATTCCAATTAATTAAAATGATGTATTTTAGGACTTTTTGTTGTTAATTCTAATATTTGGTTCACTTAGAAAACTCGGGTATAAAAAATATAGAATATATAAATTCATGAAGTAAATTAAAGATATAAATTCAAGACATTATATCATAAAGTATAAAAAGTTAATATATTTTTTTATTCTTATAATTTAAAATGATATATAAATCTATTTTGATCTGTCGTAGATCTCCATATCTAAAATTCAACATTAAACTCAGTTTTACCTATTTTTGTCACTTTAACGATGTCTTAGAATTGTGTTTACTCACACTATCACCCATTTGGTTTCATAAAAGAGTATATATACATAACCCTTGATATCAAAACATATTATTCCAAAAACAGATAAACATCATGAGGACTACAACCTTAGTGTTCAAAAAATACTTGAGAACCCCGAGATCCTTCACATAAAAACAAGAGCTCAAATAGTCCTTAAAACATTGAAGAGCAATAGAAGAGTTCCTAGCAACAATGAGATCATCCACATACACCAAAATGTGTAGTTGTACGTTTCCTGAAGAATACGTAAACAAGGAATAGTCTGTATATGATTCTCAAAAGCCATAAGACTGTAGTGCAGTCATAAGTTTGGAAAATAAAAAAATTGGCGCATGTTTCAATCCATAGAATGACCTCTCGGGTCAGCACACCTGATCAAATCCAGAAACACGAAAATCTGACGAAAGCTTCATATATATTTTTTCGCATAAATCCATGTGAAGAAATTCATTGTGCACCTCCATATTATGAACTTTCTTGTTTTGAACCACAACTACCACCAAAATAACCTTATAGTAGTCATCTTGGCTACCAATGCAAACGTCTGTGTATAATCCAAACATCAATCTATTGATTACCCATGACCACAATCGAGTTTTATAACATTCAATCGAACCATCCGAGTGAAATTTGATCTTGTATAACCATTTCCAACCATATGCTTCTTTTCCGGAGGAAGACGCTCTAAATACCCACATTCCATTCATGTCCAATGCCTCAATCTCAGGTTTCATCGTGTAACACCACGCTTGGCTTCGGTAAAAAAGAAGATAGTTTCTCATGTATTGTAACAGTTGCAATAAAACTACGATGTACCACATGAAACTGAGTGAGAGATAAGAAATGGGGTACCTGAGGATGCGACAGAGGTAGGTGAGATAGAAGTCTCGAGTGACGGGCGCAAAACTTGGACAGTGTGAATGATATAGTCACAAAGACAAGTAGATGGTTTCGTGGTTCATAAAACACGATCCAACTCAGAATTAGAGTCAAACACAATAAACGAATCGGGCACGGAAAGAGCTGATTAAACATACCAATGTTTAGGTGAGATACTCTATAAAGATCGAAAGTGTCATCCGAGGCAAAAGGTATGGACGAGCTTCCCGTCACTAACAAAGAACCCATGATGAGTATCCCTTCATCATCAGTAGCGGGAAAAGAAAAACATCTTGTGATATAACACATCGCTCAATATCATACAACCTCCAGAATTTTTTGGGAATTCATATATCCCACAAAATCACATCTTCGACTACGATATGCAAACTAATCACCAAGAATCTTTTGATTGTGGACATAACATAGTAATCCAAACAATCAGAGACGATCAAAGTAAGGCGGTGCACTGTTTAAGATCTCAAATGGTGTTTTCTCATTGAGAATAAGGGTGGGTGTACGGTTGATAAGACGTGTCTCCGTTAGAACACTCTCCGCCCAAAACTCAATAAGAAAATTAGATTGGAAGACTGAAGCACACACCATGTGAATGCAATGTTTGTGTTCCACTCGACCATTTTGTTGTGAAGTTTTAACATGATGTCCCATGATGAATTCCACACCCCATGAAGTAGTTCGTAAGGCTCATAAATTTTATTCCATTGTCACCATGGATAGTCATTACGAGAATATTGTATTGTCGCTCTACCATAACCATAAATTCACACAAAAACTTAGTTACTTCATAATTTGTACGAAGAAAATAAATCCAAACTCCTCTTGAGAAAACAACAAATAATAGTCAAGAAATATTTTGCACCCGAAAAGAAATGAGTGTAATATGGTCCCACACATCACAATAAACCAATCGAAAAATTCTCGATGTATAATTACAATTTATCAAAAACAAAATTTGGATTGTTTGACTTGAAAACAAATATCACAAGTCTTAGTGTGTATACTAGAAGACAAAACACTAATACCATAAATCAAACTCAAAATTTGTGAAGACGAATGACCTATATGTGCATGCCAAAAATCAAACAATAAACATGTCTGAACAAACGTTGTATCCACAATGCCTTTGAAGAAGTAGAGCTCATCACGATGTTCACCTGCTCCAATCACCATCTTTATAGCACGGTCTTGAATAACATAAAATTTTTCAGTAAACTGGACAACACAACTATCTCAGAAAGTAGCTAAAATATTGGTATGAGTTTGAAATTTAATGCATGAACATAAAACATATTATGAAGTACAAATGATCCATTGAGAACACTTGTTCCTTTTTGTGTTGATATCGTGATATTCCCCTTAGGAAGTTCGACATATCGTGTCAACATAACACCATGTTAATCATGAGATCTCAATACCCAGTCATATGGATCCAAGCTCTAGAGTCGCGAATACAATGCACAAACGCTTCCTTACCAGTGAGAGTCTCTCTTGTACCAAATTTGAACGGTAGCGGATCAAGTAACAATTTCAATTGATCAAAAGAGACTCCCGCGAGTCCCGACACATCATTTTCTGAAACACATGTGAATGATGGGTCGAATGGTTTGGAGGTTGAAACAGCCTATGTTATGGCAGCATTCACATGCATGACTGGGGATTGACCATGACCATCAAAAGAAGACCCACCACGGACTTTAGAATACCCTCGACACCTTCAAGAGCATTTCAACGAGTTATGCTTAGGCCACCAATCTGGATACCCATAAAGTTGGAAACACAAGTCCACAACATGACCATTATGTCCACAATAAGAGTGGATGTTGGAAAGGACATGAGCATCAATATAATTCTTTATCTTAGACTCGGTCTTCACCGATAACACCATCTCTTCTTGACGTGCATTGAGAGATTTACATTGAGTTTCACGGCTTCAACTTGGATCACTGTGGCATATACCCGTCTGAGATTAGGCAGAGGATCAAGATCCAAGAGATTAGACCACAGAGTACCATATAAATCATGATCAATCCCAAGTAGAAACAAATGAACTTCTTCATCCGCATATTTCTTTTCGAGCTTAGAAACTAGATTGCACTTTCAACCACCACAAGAATAGCCATTACACTCGCACACTGGCAAAGCATCGTAAACCAAAAGTTCTTCCCACAATCTTTTAAGTTTATTGTAGTATGTTTCAATGGTGAGTCTTTTTTGTTTTCACGAATAAAACATTGCTTTCGAACGTAAGATTAATGGGCTATTGTTAAAAGAATAATTCAGCTTGATATTATCGCACAGTTCCATTGCAATCTCAATACAAGATACACTAGATCCAAGCTCCAACGACATCGTGTTACATATCCAATACACTAGAAGGGAAGTTTGGGCCCACCAATCTTCCTATTCATCCGGGTCCTCTCGAGGTTTTGCAAATGTCCCATTAACGAAACATAATTTATTCACCGGACGAAGGGAAAAATTACGAACTCACGTGCCCAATCGACATAGTTGTGATTTATGAGAACCACCAAGGAAATCAGACACATGAGATTAGTACTCATCGATAGATCATATTGTGAGATTTTTCAGCAATAAGAAACAACCGAAGAACCACCAGAAGAAACACCCGACCGAGCCTCTTATGAACTCATCGATGGACAAACTAGACACTACAAAAAAAACAGGTCATTTCCAATGGATATATCCATTGGAAATGGCAACTTTTTCGTTGGAAATGACCATTCCCAACAAATTCTGAACCATTGGAAATCGATCGTTGAAAATCCGCACCCATTTGCAATTTGCTACGAGGTGCAAAGGAACATATCTGTTGACAGTTTTCAACGGGCTCATAACAGATATATCCGTTAGAAGCTGTCAACGGATGCCCGTTACAAATGTCCAAGGGATACCCTTTGAAAACAAAAATGGTTGGAGTTAAAGGTTTTCAACGGATACTCGTTGGCAAAATGGCGGTAATTTTTTTTACCAGTTGGCATCCGTTTCAATCCACCAACATGTTTTCGTTGGCATGTACCAACGATCATCCGTTAGCGGTTTGAATAATCGCAATTGGTATCTATTGGCCACCTGAAGCATCACAACGGACATCCGTTGCGATTTCCCAACGGATACCCGTTGACGTGTTATAAACCTTGAAAATATTCTAAGTGTCGATCAAAGTTTAAAGTTTCGACGGGCATCCGTTATTGAAACGTGAATATATTAAGTGAAGAAAATAATTTTAACAAGTTAGAAAAGGTTATATATTACAGTTACATAATTCACATTTCTTCTTCAGTAGATTCTTCAATTGGCAAGTCTTCCTTCAATTGTTCATTGAATTCATCATTGTTTTTATCTTCTGCATCTTTTGGTTCAACATCTTGATAATCACGTATGTATTATTCATCTATGTCAGTTCTTGCGAGAATCTCCTTCCCATTTTTCAGTAGCAATTAATCATATCGGCTCCGGGTGATCGGTTTGCAACGGATCTTCTTTTTCATGTATTCTTATAACTTGATCTTTACTATCGTCCACCACTCTTCTCTTCGACGTTTCAATGTTGTTGGATATTGCACATAATATAGTTGATTTGCATCATCTATTGTGATGAATGGATCATACTTATCATATTGTCCTCCCCATCGATTTTTTCGTGTACCACGTCTTACGGTTGGGATATTCCACTTGTAAGATTTGGTGCAAAATATCATAGAAATTATCAACCTCTATTTCACAATTAACGCAAACGTCGTAATTGTGTGTGCTTCTATGTTTTTTCGTGTTCGTACATGTGGAATGTATATCCACGAGTGAACAAAATTGGCCAACACATTACATTTCATGCAGGACCATTAACCAAATCTTTTAACCATGTAGGATGTCTCTCATCAGAAGATTTGATCTATATAACATGAAAAAATGAATACTTTATAAGATAACATTATATATATAACATACGAATATACATTTACTTACTTAATCTCTCAACCACGAGCTATAATATTGAATTTTCATTTTCGTGAGTTCATATGCATTTAGATGATTATATGTACCTATTACTTCTTTATTAAATATCTTGTAATGAAGAAGTAATGTACCCATTACTTCTTCATTGAAATCTTTTCAAGCCTTACCATCTGATGGATGTTGCATTATCCCTTCACCCTTCGAGTGTTCTGTGTGCCATATCATTGCTGCAACGGTCTTTTCCAATTCAAATAATCTTCTCAATCTATTTGTTACAAGCATATAGAATATTTTTTTGTACGGTACATATTTAAGTGAAGATGGTTTCTTTGGACGAAATCTGCTTGCACCGTAAAATTTGCATTCCAATAAGTCTTTTTCATTTCCCAAAAACAACATGCAACTATTCTACAAACTTCAATTTTCTCATGTGGTATTCTCAAATCTTTTAAAACATTCTTGTTTCGTAATATGTGTCGAGAGATTGATTATTTTCCGATAAATATTCACGTATGGTTTTGCAAAATAAATCTAAATAATTTTCAGCAACATTGTAGTATGTTTTTATACTAATCAATCTAGAAGACAAAGATAAACGAGTCTGACCTTCACGACAACCTCCATATATAGGTTGTTTCAGCGAATCCAATAGGTTGAAAAATCGGCGTGTCTCCGATATTCGATATCTCTTCATGCGGTTGTTCAACAAATCTAGGAAAAGCATCTGACAACATTTTCACATATGGATTGATCGTCGATGCTTCATAAACAACTTCTTCATTTCTTTTTATTTCTTGCGCTTTTTGCACAATATCTCTAACGCCGCAATTTTTACTGTGAATTAACCAAATTTCGTGATTCTCTATGAAACCCACCTTGTAAAGATGTTTGCAACAATTTTCTTGACAACGATACTTCATGTTTTTGCATCTTTTATAGAGACATAACATTGTCCCACGTTCTTGATATAAAGGCTGCATCGACGCAAAACTCATGAACTGCTCCAATCCGTGTAAGAATTCTTGAGTAACTTTCTCGGTTACGGGATCTTTTCTTCTATTCATCCACTCTCTCGATCTATATATATATGAAGAAGAAGAAATTTTTTTAAATATATTTGTTGTTGATGGCTTGATGGTAGAAGCCTTGAGTTTGGATCACTAAATAGTGATTTTTTCAACGGATGCCCGTTGAAAAGTCACGTTGAAATATTCCAACGGTAACCTCGAAATATACAATTTTAACGGGCATTTTTTGCCATTTTCAACGGATAACCATTGCACTTTGCAAGGGACATCTGTTGGCCGATTTTTTGGGGTACAACGGCAGTTCAATGGATCAATGCAACGGATAGTGTCTGTTGCTCGTCCGTTGACAATTGCAACGGATCTGCGATAGTTGATCATTCTAGGACATTCGTTGGGAAATGCCTATCAACGGACGGATCCATTGATCTATCCGTTGATCTGTCCGTTGAAAATGCGGTGTTTTTTTTGTAGTGAGAAATACAACCAGCGGCACACCAAAACCAAAGAAGAAACAAAATTGAATCAGTCACCTAACAGAAACACCGTCTGGACATCAAAACCATGAAGCACGACACAACCACATAGGATGTCACAAACTCGAACACGAAAACTAGATGTCACAACCACACCGACATAAACATTAAAGAAAGTTCATGAACACAGAACTGAAGCACGTCAGAAATGTTGAGAAAAGTTAAATGAATGAGGATAACTCTATTTTTAAGCGCTAAAGAAGCTTTAACAAAAAAAATACAATCGCATGCAAAATGATTGAATGTCAACCACTACATAACCGAGGCACACCACGAGCAAGCCACATGAACACTGATCACACAAGCATTAAACCACATAAATCACACAAGGATTGGAACGAGAAAACTAATTCAACATCACAAAGAAAAGCACAAAAATTGCAAAACACAACCAACACACTCGAATGACAATGATACCAAACTTGGAAGCGTAAAAGAACGCACAAAACTCATAGGAAAGATCGAAAATGCTCTACCATATCACGTTAACAACAACTCAGAATTGTGTGTATTCACGTTAACTTCAATTAGGTTACATAGAAGAGTTATATATACATAACCTAATACACACCTCGAGTCTTGAATCTCAAGATGCATACGAGGAAATTGTTATACTCGATTTCTCGAGTAGGATTCTTCGAATGGTGGAGGATAGCTTAACTTGACCCAGGGACGCNNTTCAAGAGTTCAAGAGTTCATCGTGATGGAAAATGGGGATTGGTGGAGTGAAAGAAACCACAAGAGGTATGAAAAGCTTCTTGATACAACCAAAATGAATTCAATTACTCCCGCTACAAGTTAAATACACGTTTTTCTTGATGAACGATCAAGAAAAAAGTTTATTTTTAGTATGTAGATACAAATGGGATGGTTTCATTTATACAGGAGAGGCTCCACATCTTAAAAAAATAAAAAAACGTAAATAAAGGTTCACAAATCGATCTACTAGTCATTAGGAATATTTTTTAGCAATTGGAGATCTTCATTAGAGGAAAGTAGAGGATTTAGAAGGATATTGATATGCTTGGGTGATTTTCTAGCAGTTGGAAGTGTTAAATAAATATCTTTATCTTTCGTCTTTCCTAATCTATGTGACCCAAACCCTTGGAAATCTTCAAAAAAGAAAAGTTAAGGATTCAAAGGGGTATTGATATGCTTGGGTGATTTTCTAGACGTTAGAAATGATAAGAAAATATCTTTATCTTCCGTCTTTCCTTATCTGTGTAACCCAAGCCCTTGGAGATTACCTTTGAAGGAAAGTAGAGGATTCAGATGGATATCATCGATATGCTTAGGCAATTTCCTAATTGTTGGAAATGATAAAGAAAAATCTTTATCTTATGTCTTTCCTAATTCGTATGATCTGAGCCCCTTGGTAAATCCTCCTTATGATTCAGTGTCTCACACGCCTTTTTAATTATCTCTAATGATTGTTTCATAATCTTCTAGCTCGTCCATGTCCAAGTAGGTCTTAGAAAAGTTATGTCATTTCAATTTATTGGTTTAGCTCCTTATCGGTGTGACCCTCCTTTGGTGCGGTGTCATTGCTGATATGGACTCATCATTCCCTCTCCTTGTGATCGTTTCATCCTCAAAAGGATATCACCTAAATAAAAATGGATATATCAACAAAGTTAAAGTTGGTAGATGATGTGGGAAATATCAAGCTATACAAATGCCTAATATCCACTTACTGCAAGAGTACAGATCAGTGTAATAAAAGGGTCGAACTCTGGGGACTAATGCAACCTAAGCTAAGAATACGACTAAACTAAGATGAGTTGAATTGATGATGGTGTGATATGAACTTCTAAGACACTAAATGGAATGATGAAAACGATCGAGGAAACGTGGAAGGCTTGATAATTAAGAACACTATGGGTTTCGGGTTATCGGGATTTGAAAGGATGTAACAAACAAAGGATCATAAACCTATCGAACTATCTTGACAACGAGGAATTCATGCTCTAAAATAAGGAATGATTCTTCCGAACCTAAACCTCCTAACCATAATTACGTGCAATCCTATCTTCCAGCAGCGATTAACTCGTGATTACGTTAGCGTTAAGCGCACAATCCTAATTCCTAAGTCGATTAACCGACCGGTCAGATTCTCATTAATCAAACTTAATCTACAATCAACTGTTATGGATTAATAATTTAACCTTCCAGCTAAACACAAATTCCTAGGTTACTGAGCAGACAACACTAGTATAAAACGTTTACGATGTTGATTGTAAAAGCGAATATCAAAAAAGTTTCGATAAATCTAAGCATTAACGCATAATTCAAACATCCATTACAAATCCGATATCCCTAACCCATAGCTGAAATCTACTCACTCATGGTTTCTACTGTGAAACAAGAGAAACTAACCCTAGACATGATTAAGAATAAGAAATACGATTCCTCGATCTTCCCTATCTTGTTACCGAAGTCCGGATTAATGTTTCTCTCCTTCTCCAGCTTCTCCTGAGTTTTTCCTGATGAATTTCAGTCCTTTCCTGGCCCTAGCCGTCGCCATCTGTTTCTGGAATTGATCTCCTTTCTCTCTTTTTCCCGTTCAAACACTTAAAAGAAGTTGTTGAGAAAAAGGCGGTCCGCGCGGGCTAGGTGCTCTACCCGAGCGGGTTAAGGTATCCGCCCGAGCGGGGTCGATGTGATTGACCTACCCGATCGGGTTCTCTTCCGGCCCGAGTGGTGTGCATTTTCTGGAAATTTTGAAGAACTTCAGCCCGAGCGGGCTAAGATTAAAGCGCACCCGGGTTCGTGTTTCTCACACAGCATGAGCGGGTAAACATTCAGCCCGGGTCGGGCTGAAACTTCTGTCGAGGCCTATGATCGGTGTTTCCTTTGGTTCCATGGCCTGAATTTGCTCTGAGTGATTTGTAGCTTCCAATATGTGCGGTTGAATCCAAGAATTTGCATTCTAAAGCTCGGTTAGGCCTTGTCGCCTTAAAACCTGAAAATCAACAAAAAGGGAGTATATAAAGAACGTTCGTGTCGGATTTGTAACTCGTGATATATAATCTATACGAAAATGATGCAAATATCTAGCGTAAAACTGATACACACTACGTGTTATCAGTAGACATATTATACTTAACAGAATGTTCGAGCTGGTAAGCATTATCATTGATCCGCTCTAGAACGTGAATTGGGTCATTTTCTCTTGGTGCTAGCTTTGGAATTTTTCTATCGTGAAACATTTCTTGTCTTATGTGTAGTCAATCCCAATCTCCTTCTTCACTTTTGAACGCATCTCCAATGATTAAGTCTACGAATAAGTCATCTATCGAGAAGTGAAAACCTTTGTACTTAGTTATTAGGTCGTGATCATCATATGTAAGGAATAGTTCGTCAAGTAATTCTTTTGCACATGTCCTTACAAACTCAAAGTCTTAAGATTTATTAGTATATCAAATTATCAAAAAAAAAGTCTCAAACATGTTACTAGTATCAAGATCAAAACGTTATTTCCATTATGTATATAAACTAAGAGAGGAAAGAGATATCTTGACCATGTTATGGATGACTGAGTAATTGTTTGTCATACTATAGTGCATCATATTCCGCTCATATTTTCATGGTCTCCCTTGTCAGACATGACCAACTTGCATAGGTATCACATCACATATGACTTCATCCTTATATCGCCTAATGCGAAAAGGTACCTTGATACATTTTTTAGCTCTGGTTTTTGGTTCAACAATTGGAGCTCATGTGGTCATGGATTTTTTCAGTCCCAAGGTCTAGCTTATTCACCACATAAACACTTTTCACGTTAGTGCATGAACCACTATAATTGATGAGGTTACATACCTTATCCTTTATCAAGCATCAAGTCTGGAACAGTGTTTTTGTTGCGCCTTTTTGCTCGGTTCCACGAAGATACTTAGAACTCATTTAGTGACAAGGAACTCTCTGTTTCTAGGTATACGGTATCTTCCCCGAGGGTTCTTCAGCCTTATCCTTTGATTATATGTTACGAGCATGACTCCTGGATTTAGATGTTCGCGAACACGTCTAGAAAATGTAGGTAGTTTAATATTAACAGTATTACCATCTTTTGATTCTCTTCGAGGACGATGTAGTGGTTCATCGTCAAACTCATCATCATTACCATACACATGATAGTGGTAGTGTTGTCGTGGTTACTGTGGAGGTTCATCATCATCCTCGTTATCATGATAAAATGGGGATTGTAGTTCCCTATGCCTAGAGAGCGAGTCGAATGGTTCATCATCTTCTTTATTTGCTCTTGGCCTTGATCGTTGAGGTTAAAATGGTATTTGTTAATCTACAAATCCAATTGGATCTTGTCTTCTTGTAGCTTCTTCTAAGCATTTAATCTCGACTCTATTCGTTGGAGCATTTTGATAAAAAAAAATCATATAAATTTGATTATTAGAATTCTCTCATTGTTCAGCTATATTATTTGGTTCTTTTTGTTCAAGCAATAAACAAAACAAATGAATGATTAGTAACAAACGAATTTCAAAGATAGAAACATACATTTGGTCTTTGAACCGAGCTTTGGTACCAAAAGATCGATACATGCCTCGAGTCTTGAATCTCTGGATGCGTATGAGGAATCCATTATACACAATTTATCAAGTAGGATTCTCCAGATGGTGGAGGGTCTCTTAACTAGCCTAGAGGTGTTCTTCAAGAGTTTGTCTGGTTGACGGTGGAGGATATGATCACACGAGACAAAAGACGCTTCGTGAGATGAAAATAATAGAAAAATGGGAATTGATGGAGTGAAAGACATCACAAGAGGTGTGAAAGCCTCTTGATACAGTCTGAAATGAATTCAATTGTTCCCGGAACAAGATCTTGATGAATGATAAAAAAAAAAAAGAAAACTTACTTCTCAGCAAATTCAAGTTTGTAGTTACAAAATAGGTGTAATCCTTTGTATAAGAGAGACTCCATGTCATAAAAACATAAGATGCATAAATAAAGGATCACAAAACGATCTACTAGCTGTTAGAAAGATTTTTTAGCTACTAGAGATCTTTGTTGGAGAAAAGTAGAGGACTTGGAGAGATATTGATATGTTTTGGCAATTTTCTAGCCGTTGGAAGTGATAAGAAAAGATCTTTATCTTCCGTCTTTCTTTATTTGTGTGACTCGAGCCCTTGGATATCATCCTAGAAGGAAAATTGAGGATTTGAAGGGACATTGGTATACTTGGGCGATTTTTCTAGCCGTGGGAAGTGATAAAAAATATATTTATCTTTCGTCTTTCTTTATCTGTGTGACCAAAGCCTTGGAGATCTTCTTTGAAGTAAAGTAAAGGATCCAAGGGGATATCATTATGCTTGGGCGATTTTCTAATCGTTTGAAATGATAAAGAATGATCTTTATGTTCCGTCTTTCTTTATTCGTGTGACTCGAATCCCTTGGTAAACTCTTCTTATGATCCAGTGTATCCTACTTCTCTTTATTTATCTTTGATGACTTGATTTGCAAGCCTTTGACTTATACATGTATAAATAGACCTTGGGAAAGTTCTATCATTTCGATTCTTTGGTTTAGCTCTTCGTAGGTGTGAACATCCTTTGGTGCGGTGTCATTGTCGATGACTTCGTCATAACCCTAAACATGTATTTACATAAATTCCCTTACATAGTCTATTAATTTCAGAGCTCAATTTATATGACCACATTAAGAAACTCATATTTTCCTTCACCTCTAAGTGAGAGACGGGAACAATATATATATATATAGCTTTGGAAGCGGAAAGACACTTTATTATTAAGCTGATGAAGATTCCTTTCTTTATGACCCTTTTTTCACCTTTCCATGTCGTTATTAAATTCAATGGCCGGCCAAAAGCTCTCTAAGACCATCTTTATCTTCTTGGTGATGTGAATAGTATATTACATATATGTGTGTATATAAACATGTTGATGCATAACTAGTGAAACCCATTTATTTATATATAACTAGAAGAATCTTGATTGATCCTATCACCCTAAGCATTAGTATTTATGATGGCGTCTACTAGTAGTTCCTCGATGTATTCTGTCCAACCGCAACCGCAACCAAGCGATGTAAACGAACCCACAAACGCAAATCTTGCGGCCGTAGCCACACCAAACCACTACTCATCGGGTTCGATTGGACCGTTCTTCGCTGCCCTCTCCATTCTGATAGTTCTCGCAGTCCTTTCTTGCTTTTTAGGTCATATATACGCTCGTGGGAAGGCGTTAACGGTGGTTGATGACCCCTTGGAGATGATAAAAGGAGGGTGGCTTCGCCGGAAGTGGAGGCGGTGCTTTGCCGGCGATGTTGAGGCCGGAGCCAAGGTAGCCGATTGTGGAAAAGACACTCCTAAAGGTAGTGAGATTCCTCAAGCTTGATCTTGGGACATGAAGAGACATCGTGATTCTTTGCAATGTGTCGTAACAAATAAATTAAGTATATTTACATATTTACCCAAAAAAATGAAGTACATTGTGTTAAAGTTTTCAATCGTCTGTGCCTTTTCAGTTCACATACGAGAATACCATGTGATTTTCAATGGGAAAAACAACGAACGCATCGATAAAATAAAAAAAAATCTAACGAAATAGCAACGGGTATTCGCGGGATTGATGCCATTTTAAAACGTTTGAGATTTCGTTATAATTTACAAATGTATGCATTAGAAAATATAAAAAATTATTAATAAGTACAATGTTGTGTTGGGATTTCAACTTAATACTCCGTGATTACACGTGCATTGCAATTTCTATGTCTCGATTACATGAATCTATGAAAGTAGGGACATATATCGACAAGCAATATGTGCTCAAAACGTATACGAGCAGATGGATTGATATGTTTTTTAAAATCTTAGAAAAATATATATGGAAATATGATATCTTTTTATGCAAATTATCCAAACCAATAATGATTTTTTATTTACAAACATCTGTTGCAAACGGTAAAATAGGACTTTAAAACTACGATTTTGTAAGGTTGTTTAATCAGCTTATTTGTAGAAGGCCAAAAAATCCAAACCACAAATGGGCTAGTTTTATTAAAATATAATATTCAGTTCTAAATTTTTTTGTCTATTTTCGTCTAATTTCTGTCTAGACATTGGACGGTTGATCATCGTTCAATAGCCGATTATCGATCCGAATTTAAAAAATTTATAAAAAAAACTATTCCAAATAATATTATTTTGACATTTATAAAAAATATAAAATTAAAATTGATTTTGAAACAAATATATTTTGTTATTTTCATATCCTATACATTAAAAAATTTTAAAAAGAAAAAATAATACTACAAATTAAAAAAATAGAACAAAGAAAACTTATAGATATAAACTAATCACCAATTAATTCGTTTAGATGTTAGATGTTCGTGAACCATACAATTACCGTCTGATTATTTTTAAAAGATTGATAATCTATTAAAAGTGTGTAATTTTGATGAGTTCTGAGAGCGTGCATCTACATAGGCCCTTCTCTTTTTTTTTTAAATCACCATTGCAACCACGGTTCCTTTCCCAACCTCCTGAAGGATTTCCCTTTTCTCTCTCCCACGATCAGGAAAGCCATCGGCTGGGGATACCGAGAGGCCGCGTTTTAAGTTTCCCGACATCCTAACAACAATCAAACGCCGTTCACAAGAATCTAAGGTGCCCTCGGCATCTATAATAGCTCTCGAGAAATCCATAGAGTATTAACCTGATATTTTCGCTTCTATGTTGAATTTTGAAGAACATGATATTCTTGGTGATGCATTGTGCAATTCTTGTATTCGAGGAACCTTTGTTGCAGAGAAAACGTCATATGTTTGATATGATGAAGACGATAGTCTTGCATCTCAGATGCTCACAAACTCTTATTTGATTTGATGCAGTTATCAAATTTGCTAGGGAAACCGGTGATTTGCAAACTCTATCGAATGTGGATCTTAAGCTGATTTCCCTGACTTACATGCTTGAGGCTCAGATTCATGGAACTAAACATCTTAGAGACACCCCTCCACCGATTCATACGGTTAAGGTGAAGCGATTACCTGAAAAAGACTTACCTGGCTGGGGTTCTAATGTGCCTAATCTGGAGGAGTGGGAAGCATTAGAAAATGAAACTGAGGACAAAGTCAACTCTAACTCCAGGATTCTTCCACTTAAAGATCTTAACTTGAATACAATTCCTTCGGACAACTGTTTTGAGGCTGGTTCGGTTGCCACAAATGGGCATTGTCAGGAAGAAGATGAACAAAGTCTGAGAAGGTATCGGCGGTACCCACCAAAAAGTAACGAGATAAACATCGATGGTAAGAAAATGGTAGCAGAAGGAGTTGATGCATCCCAAGGCCAGCATGAAGATGATGGTGGTGATTGGAAGCCTGCAGTAAGTAGAAGTACTCATAGAAGATACCTTAGAAGAAAAACCAGACGGGAACATTTTGAGACCTTGGCCGAACAAGAGCTTCATCAAGATCAAGACAATGCCCATGATGGAAATGTGATTGAGGAAACTATCAATCTGCATCAGCAATCAAGTCAAATTTCTCAAGATGAAAATGGAAAAGGTGAGACTGATAATGGAAATGATGATGAGCTTTCATCCATTCTGAAACAAATGAGGTTGGAGGAAGATTCATTAAGGTCTCTCCAAGAAGGTCATGATGAGGCGATTGTTGATAGTGAGAACGATCGTGATTTTGAAGATCAAAGAAGAGGGTAGTGAGGCTGCAAATCAAAGGTTGAATAACATAGAGAACTCTAGCGAGGCTGGGGATACTGTTGAGGTATCATCGACTGCTGATGATGATGTCAGCGAGCAGAGTTGGACGTTGAGAGCCTTGTCTGAATCCAGTGTTGCTTGTATAACCGGTGACTATGCCATGAAAAATGTTATTCTCCAGATGGGTTTGCGTTTGCTTGCACCACGAGAAATGCAAATTCGGCAACTGCACAAGTAACTTACTATGCGCATAGCCTATACATTTTCCATCGTAAACGAGCCTTGGTTTTGGCTTAAATATGAGACTTACATTTAGATACATACAAAAAGAGAAGAATCATATGCTTCTTACATTGTTTCCTTACACTTTCAGGTGGATTTTGAAATGTCATGCTTGTTACATAGTAACATCTGAAATCAGGAGAATTTTCTGTCCCAAGTGCAGGAATGGTGGCACCCTAGATTGGGCCGCTAGAAAGGGCTTTTGGATCAGCAGATGGTGGAGTTAAACTCTCTTGGATCTGCAAAGATGCAAAATGTTGAGATACACCTTTGGTCTCGACCTAAACGTTCAACCATCATTGAGGCAATCAGGTAGAAGATAAAGAAAGCAACAATGAAGATAACTTACCTGCCACGATTCATATGCTGCATTGAGAATAAACAATGGCGTCTTTATTTGGTTGATCACATTTTGAGGGAAAAGCACTTGATAGATCATCGATTTAGAATAGCGAGGTATTTGCTCCTTGGTTCAGATTTTAAATATGGAAAAGAAATGAGAGAATGAATACCGAAGTTGGATCAAGACGGTTAGTACAAGAGCGAGGCAGGTTGGCTTTCACACCCTGTAATAATTCAGACAAATTCTCTATTAGCCTGTATGCATCCAAAGTCTACAATGTGATATAAAAGGTATATGCTTTGTTATCTCAGCGTTTTACCCGCAATTTTACCACACCGACGCTTGAGTGAGCGACCGCCAGAGACATCAATGCTTCAGATAGGAACAGTAGAATCAGCCAGTCCTCTAAATTTATCATTGGGTGTGAAAAAAAAAAGTGTATCACAAACATGAAGAAAGCTCTTTAATTTTCACTCATGCATCAAGAAATAGGGCAGCATCGCTCAGGCATTTCACTTTGGTTGTGGGATGAAACAGGTTCTTTAAGTCATTGCAGTGTAAGATCGCTGCAAGACCCCCAACAGAGCAGCTGGGGAAACTACTCGATGAGGACCCTGCCTTGATGGAGAGGAGACTGCAATGCCCAAGCGGCTTGAACTGTACAAGAAAGCTCGGGACAATTGCAGATAAGCTTTTGATATATCATTATTGTTGAGTTAATCAATCCGTTATTCAATGTTGTCCTAGCTGGTTATCATCGATCATTTGGTTATAGGCCCAACGGGATTTTCAAATGTTTGGTGTTTGATTTAGAATCCAACAAATGGAGAAAATTCGTTTCCTTGCAAGATGAATGTTGCTTCACTTAGATGAACAAGAACCATGTCGCTTTTGTTAATGGGATTCTTCATTGGTTAATGGGTAGTTTGTGTTATATACTTGCACTTGATCTTGAACAGGATGTCTGGATAAAGATTTCCTTACCGGATGAGATCAGATGTGGGGACGGTAATCGAGTTTATCTCTTAGAATCAGATGGGTGTTTGTCTGTGATTGAAATCACTTATGGATGGATGAAGATCTGGAAGACGCGAGATTATGAGAATGAAATTTGGGTTGTTGTTGATTGGATTAGTCTAAGGTGTATCAAAGGGTTAGTTCCAGGCATCTTCCCGATATACCAGACTCATGAGTACATCTTCTAGACTACTTGCTGGAAGGTGTTGCCCTGCATATTGAAACTGGCCCGGGACTGAGGATTGAAGACTCATATGCCATTTAGATGGAGAGGTATCCAAATGAAGATGGTGGTGATTAAATATCAAATGAAGAAGATATCGTAAAAGGTAGTCTCGTCTCTTTTAAAAAGAATTGTGCGCTACTAAATCTCTCCAGCTGTAAAATAAAGTTCCCAATGTGAGCAAGCCTGTATAAAAGGTTAGGTCCAATCATTCTCCTCAATTTTAATCGGGCATAAATGTGGGGGATAGGACATAACTCCCGTTGTTTAAGGGTAAAAGATTCATAAGGTAGTTAAGAAAAAACCGGGGTCTGAAAGGGAAGAGTTCAAGTCTGTCCTATGTCCGTAAAGCCCTCACTCTGCAAGCACTGTGCCCAGCGTTGATGAATCTTATATCAGGTGTGTGTTTAACCTTGATGAACCTGGCACCTTTCTGGAGGTAATCGGTTTGATCCAAGTATCATATATCAGGTTTCTATTTTTAATGTTTCTAAGGTTGTGTTGGAAGCATCAGATTCGAGAAGAATGGTATGTTGTTCGGTGGATTCAATGTGTCTAGGGAGCATTGCAGTGAATTCTAGATATATCTTTGAATCTCCGAGCATTGCAGTGAATTCTGGATATATCTTTGAATCTCCGAGCATTGCAGTGGTTCATGGGAACCCACTTGACGAGAGCTTTCAACAGTTATTTGTTTCTTTCCAAGCAACAATTAGTGGTTTCCTAAATGCTTGCCGCCCTCTTATAGCACTGGATAAAACTGTTCTGAAGATCAAATATCTTGGGACGTTGCTTATTTCCACAAGATTTGATGGAGATGGTGTTGTTTTTCCTTTGGCATTCACTGCTATTGATGAGGAACACGATAGTAACTGGCATTGGTTCCTCTCGGAATGGCGTCAGCTGCTTGAAATTAACTCTGAGAACATGCCAAAGCTCACTATTCTGTGGAGTAAGGGAAAGTTCATTGTTGATGGAGTTGAAGCTAATTTTCCGACGGTATTTCATGGATTTTGTCATCTCATAGAATGCTTCCGTAGGGAGTTCAACAACCCTTATCTTCTGAACCTCCTTTGGAGGCTTCACATTCTCTCACCTTCCTCGAGTTTGCAACAAGACTTCATGAGATCGAACAGATATCCCCTGAAGCTGCCTTATGGGTCCGTAACATAGCTCCTGCTTTATGAGCCACGGCATACTTTGAAGGAACGAGATTTGAACATTTAACAGCTAATGTAAGTGAATCACTTAACACTTGGATTCATGATGCCTCTGGTCTTCCTATAATCCAATGATGGAGTGTATCCACCGCCAGTTGATGACCATGTTCAATGAACGCCGTGAAATGAGTATGCAGTGGGCATGTATGCTTGTTCCCTCCGCTGAAAGGCATCTCCTCGAGGCCATAGAGCAATCTCACATTTACCAAGTTCATAAAGCAAACGAAGCAGAATTTGAAGTCATGACCAACGAAGGAAACTTCATAGTCGACATCCGCAATCGTTCTTGTTTGTGCCGTGGATGGCAGCAGTATCGTCTGCCTTGCAGTATCGCCGTCGCAGCCCTCCTTTCATGTAGACGAAACGTGTACCGCTTCACAGAGTTGCTTCACAGTGGCAAAAGATAAGGACGAGGTTGTCATAGGACCACCGAAGACCCTTAGACCACAGTCACAGCCGAGGAAGAGGTGATGCCAAGCAGAGGACAGTGGCCGCATTAAGCGGGTGGTCAACTGTAGCCGATGTAATCAGACGGTCCATTTCAGAACAACATGCACAGCTCTTTTATAGCAAAATACTCTAGATTTTTGGGATCTCTTAATTGAGTTACCATTAGGAAGGTATAGATGAAAGATAGGGTTTGTTCGCCCATGTTTTTAGGATTTAGGACATTATTTTTTTATATGTTGCTTTCAAACGTTAGCCGTAGCCATAATTAGAAGAGAGTTTTTGGTGATATCTTTGAGATATTTGTAACTGTTCTTAAGCAACCTTTTCTGGGTTTAAAAAACAGACATGAAATTACAGTGCCTTTCTCTACTATGTAAACAACAATGAACAACCTGAGAAGAAGCTGTTGTTTCTGTTTTGTCTCTTCTCCATACGTAGAAAATGTCAGTGGGGATGACCAATGGAGTGGTGACACGTGTAGGCCTAAAATACATTGTATCATCATTCATTTACCACATCCCAAGAAACTCTCATATGTTAACCACAATTTTCAGATATCTCTTTTTTGATTTCTTCTTGAATTTGTATTTTGGATCTAAAAATTAGTTCAACTTTTTTACCAAGTTACAGTGTTATAGAAGCTGGAATTTCATTAGAAAGAGGAGCTGTTAAGAGTGTAATTATTTAGTGCAGAAAAGAAAGTGGTTGAGACGCTGTTAATAGATCCTGAGGAAACTTGATTTACGAGCTGTACAATCTACGAAGCTCGAAAAATTGAGAGAAGCCATACCCACTTCACCAAAACCTCCATTGTCTTTTTCAGAACCCTCAAACAGCTAAGAGAAGTCCCAACAGTGAAACCTATCAAATTTCACAGGCAACACAAAAATCTTACACCACACATTGTCCCAAACTTAGGGATCAGCAGAAGCTGAGGCATCAATCTACACATCAATGATACAGAAGTCGGGAGGAAGAAGCCATCACATGAGTTATGGATACCATAATAATTTCAAGCATAGATCAATTACATGAAAAACATTTTTAAAGCACAATAAAACTAATACCAAAACAGAATTAAAGTTTTCAAATCAAGCTCCTTAGGATCATTCAATTATACAAGACTACCATATAGAAGCTACCATGTATCCCTCTTTAGTCTACCTAATTCCCGCTTTCGCTTCTTCACCCTCCTAGCTGATGCTCTCTTCGCCGGAGACTTCACCGTCTTTGCCTTCATGGTCTTTGCCAGAACCCTCTTAGTCACCTGCATGTGGATGAACTCGTGCATGTAACGTAACCAAATTTTTTAGATTCGTTCAAGAAACGATCGTATCTTACAGAAATGACAATTTTAACTCCCTAGAATGCATACGTTAATGAACTCAATCATTACCTCCTTGCAAAGCTTCTAGGTAAAATGGTTGCATTCTTAAGTTCTAACATGATAGGGCTAGATAGTGCTCATACTATGGATTGGTAGTCATTTTATCCTATTGAATACCTCAACTCCCATGAATTTCCTGGTTTCCCAAAACATAGCATATGTTAGAATGTCGGTGCCCCCATAATGTTGCTACGTAATATCAATAAAAAAGAAGGCCTATGCAATGGAACACGAATGGTCGTGACTGAATTAGCATCAAGAGTTTTAGAAGCAGAGATTATTACATGCACTCATATTGGTAACAAAGTCCTTATATCAAAAATCAATTTGTCACACAGTAACTCAGGTCTCCCATTTACACTAAGAAGACAACAGTTTCCCATTGCAGTGACTATAAATAAAAGTTATGGTCAAAGTTTGAAAAAAATTGGATTGTATCTTCTCAAACCGCGACAGTGTATGTTGCACTATCAAGAGTGACATCAACCAACAGATTGCGTATCTTATATCTCAATAAAGAATTCACACAACAATCTCTCATAACAAATGTTGTCTATGCAAAAATATTCACTGGACTACCAAATACATAAGGTCAGCATAAAAGCGTTTTCTTCACTCAACCAATTACTTGCTAACTTATAATCTTGTTCTTATTTTAATAACTGATAGTATTTTTTTCTCCATTTAGGTCATACGGTCCGAGGCTATCTTACCAAGTCATCATACAGAATCCTCCATGATCCATCGTTTACAATAATGCACTGTTTTTAAAATGTAGTTAATATAACATTTCTCCTAATAACATGATTTACGAATAACATTGTTTCTCATATTCATTCATTTATATTGTGCTGCATTTCATTCAATATTTTATCATATACGACTATTAAAATGTTTTAATCTTCTTCATTGAACTACTGCATAACATTTATATACATTCTAAAAATTACAATGATATATCTTCTCGCGCATCGCGCGGGTATATACCTAGTATTTATATAATGAAATTTAGGATGTTAATATCAGAATATTGACTTGGTTGAAACAAATATAAATGTAACAAAGAAGATTGTATTCTTCATAGTCATCAAATAGTGAATTGAATCGACAGGAAGTTATAATTAGGACATGTTTTTTAAGCATTATGGCATTCTTCAATCCAATTCTCAAAATGTTATTAATTTGTTGGAATAAAATTGCATAGTTTTTTCATACTCTCGCCAAATCTCAAAATGTAATTAATTTGTTGGAATAAAATCATATAGTTTTTTCATAGTCTCGCCAAATCTCCTGTGGGCGTTGGTGCAATTTGTTATAATCCCATCAAATCTCTTGTGGGCCTCCATCAAACTTTGATCTTTACAACATATTGGCACACTCTCATCAAAATTTGTCACAATCTCAAAATGGCATCAATTGCATAGTTTATCATATGATCTTGTCAAATCTCTTGTGGCACTAGTGCATTTTGTGATAATCCCATCAAATCTCTCGAGGGCCTCCATAAAAATTTGATCTTTACATCTCACAGTTTGTCGTAATCTCAAAATGTCATCAGTTTCATAACATAAAATTGCATATTTTTTTCACAATATCATCAAATCTCTTGTGGGCATTGAAAGCATTTTGTCAGAATTCCAACAAATCTCTTGTGGGCCTCCATCATTACCATGGCTAGGTCACATAGATTGTAGATTCATTCAGGTGACGAAACCACAAGTTTTTCATGTCATGATCCAGAGAAAGAAAGCTCATATTCTTGAAATAAGAAAAATCGGTGCTAAATATAGAAAACGAGCTCATGGGGCTCCATCCCTTTGTTATTCTAGAAAGATGAAACATCGATATGAAGTCTAGAAAACGAGCTCATGGGGCTTCATCCCTTGTTTCAATGTAAACCTAGCACTGATGTATGCTTTCAATTCTGGAACTGCTTCGATGGCTTTAATCAAAGCTGTGTCGATTGTTTTCTGATCATCTTTCTTCTCTTGCGGAAGTGAGTTTTTCTCCTGTGGTTAAAAAAACGGATGACAAGTCAAGAACAGTCCTTGTTTCAAACATGTTATAAGTATGCGATGACAGAAACGCTTGCATTATCGTTTTTCACCTCAACCAATTAGGATGATCAAATGCATAAAAGGGTACAGGAGGACTTTAACGTTATGCCACACCAATGCCAATATAATCATAAACCCAATTACGTGTTCATCCAAATAAACCCTTGCCAATGTATCAATGAATGCTATTACATGTATTTGATATCACTAAAATACCTCTTTCTCTGCCTCAAAGAACTCGCCCTCTCCCTTTTTCTTTTTCTTATCGGCAACCTTGGCAAAGTACTTGTCATCAAATTTTCCAACATTGACCCTGGAGATGTCAACCTTAGTAGAAGTGCCAATCACATAGGATTGGTTAACACGTCTCAGTGGAACACCGTTGATCTTGAATGGCCCTGGAGAACAGAACAAGATGAGAAATGGAAGCATGTGAACTGGTTTCTGAAGTATAATCGGTGACGATAACATAATTTGAGCATAACCAACACGAAGCACTTGGCCTCAATTTAAAAGTATCGAAACAGGTGCAACTCACCAGTTACCAGAAGCAAACCAGAAGGAAGCTGCTTCAAAAAGACAACTCTCTTCCCTTTGAATCTACCAGCAAGAATGATCAACACCGTACCTGGGGAGATGCTGGATCTGCAATACAAACATAACAACACTATACGTGGGCAAATTTTCAGAACCAGTAGTTTTAGAAACTGATCGTGCTTAACATAAAACACTTCACAGAGGGTTACAGAGTCCACTTAAGCTTAAGCAATTCTAGAGAAGCCACCTAGCTAAAATGTAGCAAATATACCAATAAAGCTTCAAAATTAATTGTATTCCTACGTTTTCCTTAAAACCATCTTACACATATTAATCAAACTATGGTGCAGTTAAATAGAAAAGTAGTATGCAAATCAATCAGACATTATATCAGAACATGCAGTCTGCCGCAGTTTTGCAGATTCAAGAGAACCTAATCAAGACAAAAACAGAGCAAAAGTGTAACGTTAGTGAATCGAGTATACCTATGAAACACATCTATTTCCCAGCTAAATTACCTATGATCTAATCAAAAGTACAAAATCAATTAACACAACCACACAATCAGCATCGAACAAATAAGTATCTGCGAACAACAGAAAAATAAACGAAAAGGACCTGAGCTTCGTGGGTTTTGGTTTGCGCTTGTTCACAAGCGGTTTCTTAACGTCTTCCGCAGGATAAAACTTCGGTGGCTTCTCCGCCGGAGACTGAGGCTTGGGCTTAGGGTCATGGGTGGGGAAAACGCCGCCATTTTTTGCTTTGATTGCCCATAAACCCCTCTTGTGATACATTTTCGACCTCGAGAATTTACCAACGCCTCTAATAAGCAGAGGGTTTCTGCTGAGCTTCGGCTTCCTCTGCTGAGCCGCCATTGTCGCTCTGCTTGTGCGTCTGTCACTCTCGTGCCGCAAGCCCTAGAAGAAAAACTTGAAAGTTTTCCATCAGTCGATATATGTGAGACGAAAGAAAAAAGATGGAAGAGCGAAACCCTAAAGAAATGTGGGCCGATTTTGGGCTTTGCTAAGTCCAGATTGATTGTATCGGTTTATATCTGGTTTGGTTGACCACATGGGATTATTAGATTAGATATGCGGTTCAAATAAAAACCAAAAGATGATTACAAGAAAAAATCAGAAAATATATTTTCTTTGCGGGAAGATGGTGAAAATAAAAACTGTTTACCATTTATATTTTAGGAAAATGTAGGCATACAATTAGATTTAAAGTTTTGTTATAAGAATTTCAAAATCATTTGATAATAATAAAATTATATTTCAGATTGGTTGTATATAGAAAAGTCAAAAGAAAAAAAATGAAATATAAACAAGGCCCACAATAAATGGTTCGCAATCAACAAATGGTGGCTGAGATCTGTTGATTCCTTATCCATGTGATCTCCCAGCATATATTATTTTTTTCATTTCACTAAAAAGAATATACATATCATTCAAAGACTTGTCACTCTTTTTCAAAGAAGAAAAATCAAAGATGTTACCGAGTCCAAAACTCCCAAACCCACCGGCCAAACTTCCACCGCCGCAGCTCCGGCGGAACCCCACCGTATCCTCACCGTCGATTCAAAGAGATTGCAAGTTATCACGTCGAGAGATAAGTAAATCGTCGTTGCTTCTACTCGTCGGATCTCAGACTCTAACGCCATTGTTGTTGGATATCTCTAAAGCTCAAGCAGATCAAATTAGTTCGGACACAGATACTTCAACTAGCTGTCCAGATAGAGTAAGATCACATTATTGACTCAAAATTATTATTTTTGCAACAAGAAAATCTTTTGTGTTTTCCGTCATGTTTTTTCTTCCAAACTGATTATTTTTGTAGCCTATCTTATATATACTAACTAGGACAATTAAGTACAATTACTATTATTTTTAATTAATAATAAGCTCTAAGATTGTAATATATGAAATAATTAAAATGTAAAATGTCACAACAAATTGTGAGATTATCCTCGTTTGACTTTATAGGAAACCATTGAAATGAAAAAGATTTTGATAATCTTTTACTGCATCAATAGATGACGGGATGATACAAATGTCTACATTTTTATGTTTAGTTCGTGTATTTTTTGAGGAAACATATTTTGGTGCGAAATGTGTGATTTTTTTAACAAGGCAATTAATTTTTTTACGAAGCAAAACACAAATTAATTTAATTACTGTTTGATTAAAAATGATATATTAGAAAAATTAAAGTTGTTTAATTTCATATATTTTTTCGGCATCTGAAATATTACACAAATTTAATCATGCGCTCTAAAACTCCAATGAAGCCGAAGATCCCAACGAAGAAAGCATTCCTTGACATACGAATCGACGGAGAATCCGTCGGCAAAATCGTGGTGGGCCTCTACGGCGACGAAGTTCCGGCCGGAGCAGCGAGATTCATCAGCCTCGTCGGTGGAACCGCTGGAATAAGCTACCGTAGAAAAGAGTTCGTGAAGATCATGCCTAATTACATCCAACATGGCGGAATCCGATCGTACGGTGCTGACGCCGATAGGTTCGCCGGAGGTATCGGAAGCTTCGAGAATTTGATCGGAGAATGGGAGAGATCAAAGGGAGAGAAATGCACGAAGAATTTGGCCGGAAGAATCGGGATCGTGGTGAGAGATCCGTCGCGGCCACCACCAAAGGCGAAGTTGGTGGCGCGAAATGGGAAATTGGAGATAGACGAGGAAGAGGTATTAAGAAAGACACATATTTAAAATATACTCACACCACATTAGTTAATACAATATAGTATTATGAAAAATGCATGAATTTTGATATCATGATGGATGACAATGCCCCCAAATGGCATGGCGATTACGGTACGGTAGCTAGTGATACGATTTCATAAGCGCATGCATTGCAGTATCGATGCGGTCAAGGTCATCGTGTTTGACCACGCCTCGTAACCACGATAGTTTTTTTTATATATCTTACTTCATCATAACATTAATTATTTCACGTTACCACTCGACGAAAGCGGTGCCACCCATAGGATAGTTTAATATTGAAAACAACTTGACAAAATGTGTTTGCACATTAATTTGAATAGGTTGGAGTGGGACCGAACGGGACGGAGTTTGTGATAACGGCAGGAGACTCACCGGAACTGGACGACTCAGTATTAGTGGTGGGAGAAGTGGTGGAAGGTATGGAAGTTGTGGAGAAGATGAGAGGGGTGAAGACTGTGAAAGAGAACACTGGATCTCCCTATTTCAGGTAAAAAGAGTGTTATTCTATTTGAAATTGATGTAAATGGGTTATTAATTAGGTTTTTTTTTTTGTGTCATGTGATCCAACAGGGTGGCTAAATTGATTGGGGATAAGAGAGCCGTGGTCGCCGAGAGAGGATTTAATCGCCCTTATTCCAAAATTATTGTCTCAGATTGTGGTGTAATATGATTTTTTTTTAATTTTTTATTTTCCAATCAAAGCAATATTTTAGACTGATTTTCGTATTTTGGTACATATTGATTTCTATTTTTATTGAAAATGAATCTTTCGGGGATGTAGTCGTCGAAATGTTAATATTTGTTTTAAATTTAATTGAATTAAAGATTTTCAGAAACGATATATTTTTTAAGGAACATATAAACCTTTTGTAGCTTTATGTGTTAGTCATTAACGTGAAAAATACAAAGTTCGTATGCGTTCATATCTACTACCATTTGGTTAATTTAGTATATAGTTCATATCTACTACCATTTGGTTAATTTAGTATATAGTTCATATCTACTACCATTTGGTTAATTTAGTATATACATTGCGTTTGAATGCAAATACGTTCTCACTTTCATATTATCACTTCAAAATATACATAGTAATTAATTGTAATTGTTATATATATATATTGCTTATAGTTATATTTTATTCTTTGTAAAAGAGAAACATAGTTTTATTTAAATTATTTTAACTATATACATCTTACACATATTAATCAAACTATGATGCAATTAAATACAAAAGTAATATGTAAATTAATCAAACATTACATACAATTCTATCACAGTTTTGCATAAGAGAATCTAATGAAAACAAAATTGGAGCTCAAGTGTTACAATACTGAATTGATTTTACTCTTAATTTCATCAATAACATGTTATACATCTATTTTTTTAAGCTAAATTCAAACAATCTTACAAATCACTTATTTAAATTACGATCTAATAAAAAAATATAAAACCAATTTAACCATTAAATAATATATATTATATATATATATATGTGAATAAAGGAAAAAACGAAAGTAACCCGATTCGTTATATTAAATTTGGATCTTGATTAATGTTCGGGTTAATCATCTATTTAGCAGTTATGATCAATAACAATCTTAAAAGTAAAGTAATCAAAATATTTAAAACATGTATCTATTTCAAAATTTCACCATCTTTATACTTGTTTAAGATAGTATAAATTTTATTTCTAAAATATTGGTATATTATATTATCTAAATTCGAATACAAATATTTTTTATTAGATGTAAAATAATTTCCTACATTGTTCCTTGTTAGATCGAATACTACTCCTACAAATACTCAAACTTCTAGTTAAGTATATGGTATTTTCAAAATCAAATTAAAATGATAAAAATCATACCTACGTAAAACAAACTAAATAGGGAGGATGCGCATCTAATTAAAAAACAATCATTTATAAATTAATAAAAACAAAATATATAGATTGCAATAGACCACAAAAGATGAACAATTTTGTACTGGAAGAGACTTTTGCCAAGAAGCTTGAGTGAGTAAGTCAAACAAATTGTAGGCATATTTGAATTGAAAAAAGACAGAGAACAAGAAATGATAGCTTTATTGTCAACAAAGTAATGGGGTGGACTAAAGATTTTCATACCAAAAGGTAAGAACAATTTTGCTTTGTAAATAATTTTATTCTCAAATTAGGAACTATTATTTCTACTGTATCTAGTTAACAACTTCAATTAGGTGTGTGATAAATGGATCTTTATGTATATTTATTTTTAAATAATGTGATTTGGATTAAAAAAACACACATACATATACATGTTTATGTGTTGTATCTCTAGAATTTATATAAAATTGAATATTGAATTGAATAATTGTATTTTGCATCAGTTCAAGTATATATAAATAGCATACTGATATTAAAATTTTAAAACCTTTTGGATTTAGTTCGATCTGATAATTGATTGAATAGTTAATAACATGAAAAATCTATACAAAATATAGTAGTCAAATGGAATTTTATCTTAAATATCAAAAATATAATATCGTATGTTCTCGTTCTCTTTTTTTTAATTATATTTTAAATTTTATTCACTAAATCATTATAAATGTTTTTAATAATTTGAATTAATTTATTAAATTTCAAATGAATATAAATCACAAAAATATTTATGAACAAAAACCATGATATATACATAATTTCTATCGTATAAATAAAAAAGAGAGTTATAATATTGTTCATAAAATAAATGTTTTAAATTGAAATAATAAAAGTTTAAGGAAGGAAGATAACGAGGTGGATGTCTTATCAATAGTGACATGACTTCATTAGATTTAGAACAAAATCTCAATTTTAAATTTTTTAATGTATTAGGTTTTTTAGAAAAGATTGTGACATGGCTCTAAATCGAAAGAATATCAAGTATATATTCGTAGGTCTCTAAGATTTCATGTATATTTTTATAAATCTAAATAAAAAAAAAAGAAAATTAAAGAAAATATTTTTAGCCATTTTAGAGCGATTTTCAGTTATTTTGAACGATTTCCAACGATTTCGAGCGATTTTCGAAGATTTCATGAATTGTTTGGGTCGTATGATGTAAAGGTCGCATGGATCAAATAGATCACTTAAATCGTATAAATGGTTTGAATTACATGGATCACACAAATTATATAGACAATTTGAAAATATCAATATTATAAATATAAAATTGAAATTAAATTTTTTAAACAATAATAAAATTGAAACCTAAAAACATTTCAAAAGTATTTTTGAAATTACAATTTTTAAATTATTAACTGAGCACATGCATTGAAGAGAGAGAGGGTAACGCTTCATATGCATTATTTATAATTAGGATATTTGGCCTCGCAAATAAATACATCCATTTAAAAATAACAAAATTCATTTAATATTAAATATAAACCCATCTTTAAGATTCAATTTTGAAATTGCTTTTGAGACTCTAATTCACATGGGTTCCCTAATTTTATAACATTAAATTTACAAGAACCATACAAAAACACCATTCTTTAAAAAGACGTGTTATCATAAATAAATTAGTATGAAACATTACCATTACAACTATTCGGATTATATGATAATACAACCAATATAATATATTACAATTGTATGATTAAATATGATTACAATACGATTATTTGACTACAACATTATAACTGTATCATTATATTGCGACTATAACAATTACGTAGTGATTTCTACATTAGAAGAAAACAAGAGATTGATATGGTAGAAAAGAAGGAAAACATATCTGAATATTTTTTTTAGATCATTACCAAAAAACTATATACATAAAAAATATAAAAAATTTTGGAGCCTTATCTCTAAATTTGTAACATAAAATCTACGAATCTTTTCTATGACTCAAAGAAATGGATGATGATCATGATATAATAATAATAATAATAATAATAATAATAATAATAATAATAATATATTTATGTTATTATAAATTTGTTTTTCTTTTCTCGTGTTAAATGATTTTTGTACTATCATATCCACATTACAAAATTATTTTTTTCAAATTATAAAAGTATATTTATGTTATAATAAATATATTTTTCTTTTTCTTTTTTCGTGTTAAATGATTATTATACTATTAATATCCAGATTACAAAATTATTATGTATATATATATAGATTAGATACCAAAGTTTCATACTTACCACTATCATTTGAAAACAGACACGATAATAAAAACCGTAACGACGACACTTAAAATTATATATTTATCTATATCGACCTATATATTAATTTTGTTTTTATCTCATATGATTTACCAATTAAATTTGAATAATTTTAAAATTTAAATATATTTTGATAATAATGATATACTTATATATATTAGCATCCATATCTTGCAACCTGATATGGACGAATTTCAAGAGAAAGTTAAATTTCATTTTTAGTATATAAGATTTAACAATTTATAAAATGGTATGTTTAAGAGAAATATAGCAATTACAAGTACCACGTCATCCTTTTTGCTCTCAAATAAGGAAATATATATTGACATTAATGTGAATTTCCATTTTTATAACCAAGTCAGGATTTTGTAACTAAAAAAGATTAAAAAACTAAAGCCTATATATACACCTCTCTTCATTCTAAATTTCAAGTACTTAAAAAACCAGTATCTCTCGCTTTCCGATTGGCAGTTATGTCTTCGTCATCAGTATGTATTCTTGTTCTAGTTCTATCTCTTTTGTCGGTGGTTTTGTCCGATGATACGTCATTTCAGAAACTTCCGATCCCGGGAAAGAGGTCAGGTCCTGAGGCTTTTGCATTCGATTCCACCGGAAAAGTGTTCTACACCGGCGTCTCTGGTGGAAAAATCCTCAAGTACTCGTCGGAGGCCGGTTTCGTTGATTTTGCTCAAACTTCCGAATCTGCGTACGAAATTCAATCTCTTAATTTGATGAAATAATATAATTTTATAAAACAATTGTAACTTCTCTGATTATTTTATTTTGTCCAAATTAAGGAACGAGTCATTGTGTGATGGAATACTGGGAACAGTTTTAGCCCAAAAGTGCGGTAAACCGGCCGGTATAGCACTCAACGAGAAAACCGGTGATCTTTACATTGCCGATGCTCCTTTGGGTCTTCATGTGGTTTCTCCGGCCGGCGGACTCGCCACAAAGATCGCCGACTCCGTCGACGGAAAACCCTTCAAGTTCCTTGACGGCCTCGACATCGATCCCACCACCGGTGTTGTCTACTTCACTTCTTTCAGCTCCAAGTTCCTCCCGAGGTATATATTATACATTTTTTTATTAAACTAAGTAAACACGACGATATGTGTAATCTCCGAACCAACTATGTCCATCAATCAACGGTATCCATAATCACATCATTCTTGATTTGTAACCTCGTTTTTTTTTCTTTTTTCTTTTTTGGCAGTCAAGTATTCTTGGCAGTGGCAATGAAGGACGCTTCAGGGAAACTCTACAAATACGACCCTGCAACCAAAAACATCACCGTTCTGGCCGAGGGTTTGAGTGGCTCGGCGGGCTGCGCCGTGAGTAGTGATGGCTCGTTCGTGCTCGTTAGCGAATTCATAAAGAGCAAAATCCAAAGGTATTGGATTAAAGGCCCAAAAGCAGGAACCACCGAGGAATTCACCACCAAAATTTCAAATCCTGACAACATTAACCGAATTGGATCTTCTGACAACTTTTGGGTTGCATCGGTGGTCAACAAGGTCATCGTACCGACGAATCCTTCTGCGGTTAAAATCAATGCCAATGGTGATGTTCTTCAGTCAATTAATCTTGAGGACAAGTTTGGGGACACTTTGGTGAGTGAGGCCAATGAAGTCAATGGCTCGCTTTATGTCGGAACCTTATTGGGACCATTCGCCGGTGTTTATAAGCTTTAGTTTTGTTTAACCTCATTGGATTTGAGAAATTTATCGAGTGATTTTATTAGTAAACAAAAATCATTGGATATGAAAATCAATTGCGTGATAAACAAAAATCATAGGGTTTGAGAAATCGAATCAATTGAGATTTGAGTAATAAACAAAGATCTTGCCCTATCTGATTCTCCTTGGTATTTCAAATGAAAATTATGGTTGTATGAATTTGTTAAGATATAAATATGACATTGATTGATTTAATCAACGGTGATTTGATTTCATACATTTTGTGATTTCATTTTGAAGAATGATAGGATATCTATTTCTTTTATCTATAATGCCTGAATTTGAGATTTTTATGAATATGTGGATAGTTAATGATTATTGTATATTTTTTTCCATTAATATATATATATATATATATATTTGCATATATAAGTTTTTAGTTTGGGTATAATATATGAGATTTATTGATAATGAATTCATTTTCACTATTTTGTGGTTTCAATTGAAGAAATGTAGATCCGGAAATGCTGCATATTTTTTTAGAATTTAATAATAAAAATAGAAATTTAAAATACCTTTTATGACGGAAAATTTTAAAATAGAATGTTTCGTTTGCAATTATTTTGTAAAGCAATATAAAATATATTTCCATTTATAAAATGATGAAAAATAAATGTTGCTATAATAAACAATTATTAAATTGATTTTTTTCTAGAAATACCAACGAATTTGGTCCTTTTGAAGGACGAATTTAGAGACCTTTTGTAATTTACATTTACATTCCGAAATACCAAATTAATGAATTAAAAAATTTGGCATTTTCCTTTTTTTCATAGGTATAACAAAATTATTTAAATTAGATTGTCCTAAAAATACTAAAGTGTTTCTCAATATTTACAATCAATTAAAGTTAGGAAATTGGAGGATACTAAATAAAGCACTGATTAGCTAATAGAAAACGGAGAGGAAGAAGCAAGTCGGCAAATGGACTAGGTAACCCAAACTAGGTTGGGTTTTTTTTCTTCTATTCTAACTCGAATTATATTATATAGGCTAATTTTAGGATATGATAATTTTATTTTTATCGAAAAATGATTATATAAATAAGATAGTATCATAAATACATTATAAAATAATAAAAGTATAATTGAATAGTCAAATAAAATATAAAACAATATTAAACGAAGAAAAATAAAATGGTATAGCTATTATTTAATACAAGGGCAACAAAATATGAAACAAAATAAAAGAATACAATTTTTCTTAATTTTATAATCTAATTGTTGGCTTGTGGCCCATATAAAATCACGACTGTTTTTAATCCGGTCCATGATCTTATTTGTTTTCCAAAATCTATTATATGGTTTGGATTAGGAACGACACATGGCTTGATGGCTCATTTACCACGTCATTATGCCTTCTTGATCCAAACCATATAATAGTGATCTTGAAAACAAAAAAGTTTGAAAACAAAAAAGTAAGCTACAACAATACCCGTTGTACAAAGAGATCAGTGTGAGAGTTGACTTCTAAAAAATGCTTAAAAGATAGAATTAACCTTGCGTACAAAAAATTGAAAAAAAAAACATGTGTCGCACTATATATATGAATGGGAAACAATACAAAGTTGAGTAAAAATTAACTTTTCATTTTGAACTTATAGAAGTAAAAAATAGATAGAGGAAAACAGGATCGGTCGACAAAGATAGAAATCCGATCTTTGATGACACACCCATCCACGGAGAACAAAGTGAATCCCAAAATTAGAGATGTTAATGTGTTGGATTGTACACAATCCATTAAAATTAAAATTGGTTTTATAATATAAATGAATTGATTCAATTCGATTTACTTAATATAATGAATTATATAGATCAGATTAAACGAGTTTATTAATATAATTAACATTTTGTATACATATTTTTATCATTTAACATTTATTATATATATTTATATACAATAGATATTACAACAATGTTTCAATATTCAAATCAATAATTTATGAAACCGATTTCACTTTAACTCTATTTCACCCAAATTTACTGAAATTTATCCTAATTTCAACCCATTTTTTATCCAATTTTGACTCGATTTCACCCAATTTTAACCTAATTTAACCAAATTCTAATTCGATTTCACCTAATTTAATGTGATTTCACCAAATTTTAATTCGATTTCACTCAATGTCACCGAATTTCAGCCGATTTCACCCAATATCATTGAATTTCAACTCAATAAAATTGGGTGAAATCGAGTTAAAATTGGGTGAAATTGAGTCAAATTGGATGAAATTTGGTGAAATGTGATGAAATCGAGTTAAAATTGGATGAAATCGTGTTAAAATTTGGTGAAATAGAGCCACAAATTGGGTGAAATCAGGTTAAAATTGAGTTGAGATTTGGTGAAATAGAGTTCAAATGAGGTGAATCGGGTTAAAATTGGATGAAATCGAGTTAAAATTGGGTGAAATAGGGTTGAAAGTAGGTGAAATCGAGTAATTAGGTGAAGTGGGGGAAATTGAGTGAAATCGAGTTAAAATTGGGTAAAATCGGGTTAAAATTGAGTGACGATTTGAAATTTGGTGAAATAGGATGAAATCAGGTTAAAATTCAGATACAAATCGGGTAAAATATAGGCCAAAATCGGATATTCGGAACGTCGGTGAATTTGAAGTGAAAGATATGTAGACCTAACAGGTTAAATGGGCAAAACCCATTAAACTTAATGTATATGGGCTTTATACCCAAAAAAACACATAAATTTATACACATTTATTAAAAATCCATTTCTATTTTAAATGGGTTGGGTTGGGTTAACCCACTAAACCCAAGCCAAATTGACATCTCTACCCAAAACATAACCGAGCAAAGGCATTAGATAACTAAAATATATAGTTACTTGTGGGTTTTATTTGTGGGGATGATCTTTAATAGATTTCGATCGTTTGAAAAAATGAATAGTGATGCTTGAGATTTTTTGTATTTTGAAATGGGATAGATGGTAGTAGTTATTGTTGATACGAAAACATACTCAGTTATAATTTTTTATGAATTCATGTGAGTAATCATATATATAAAAGGAAGGATTTTTCCTCCCTTCTTATACTGCCACGTCAGCACGGGAGGAAAAATTCACCTTTCACACTGGCAACTCACGTACAACCGGCTTTAACCCTCGCGTCTATTCGCCTCCTTCCTATTTGAGCTCTTCGCCTCTCGGTACGTTCAGTCTCCCCTTCGCCTCACTCGCTTCTTTCACACCCGGCCGATTTACCCCGTCCATCACCCCCGGCCATCACCTTCGCCCTCAATTTAGAAGGCCATGAAGTTGCTTGAGGATAAACCAGGACAGCAGAGCGCCATCGCAGGTAACATCAATCAAGGCATATGAATCTTTGAATTGGTATGCAGTTTTGATCTCGAATTAACTTCACAATCCTGATTTAGGTCACTCTCACGATTCAACAAGGAGCAATTCGTGTGACAACAGAAGATTCGGGAAACGCGAGCACAGTGAGGCCAAATTCAATCAAGGCAAAGGGGGGCAGCAGCCTTTCCTGGCTGACGAGCTCTGCAAAGGCCTACAAAAGTCAGTCTTCTTCACAAGAAGGTAGCCTTGTAGTCTTAGAGGACTCACTGTTCTCGAAGAAGCTACTATTGAATCAATCAGCTGTGAACGAGTCGGATGTCGCAAGAAGAAGGGCTTCTGATCCGTCTACGATATAGAAAATGCTAGCCAGCAAGCTGATCCAATTTGAGAAGCTGCTCTTTTCTCCTATTTTTCCTTGGTTGGTTCGCTGGAGATGCTTATGAAAACGCTCACGAAAGCCGCCGTCTCGATCCCCGGTGATGTTTCTTCGATTAGTTCATCCGTCGTCGCTTCTTCTACCCCGAGGAATCTCCGATTCTGCGGGCTTTGGCATGAGGCGTTTTGTTTCTCGCCATCGATTTGGTTGGCTTCGTGCTGTGTTCAAGGTCATAATAGGAGGCTTGAGGTTTTCTCCGCCACTGCTGCTTCTGCCTTAATGGTGCTCTGCCCAAAGCTTTCGATTGCGACCTGATCATCATCAGAGTTGGAGTTGGCGGTCACGGAGCTGCATTGCACGCCGTCGACAAGGTGTACTTTCTTCTTGGTTTTGTTTTTGTTAGGAAATCGAACTGCTAAGAAATTGGATAGGATCTGTCAAAATGTTGGTGCCATTTACTAAGCTCTGATTCAAACAGTTATGATTTGGCCATCAAATTGAATACACTTTTACAGATGCGATATACTCTTAGCTTCTCGATTATGCTTATTCTAAGGGAACTTCAAGGTCTTAATCTTATCAATTTTGTTATTATTTGGAATCAAATGTTGTGTTTATAGCAAAAGGGTAAGAGAGCCTTAAGCAATATGCTATTCTATGCGCCCATCTGTTGTACAATCTTAAGCAGAAGCTTTGGTTTCAATTTGTGCTCAGTTGTTCAACCTCATTGATCGGACCGCGTCTTCCTCTACTAAACTCCCAGATTCTGTCTTTGACAGATTTAGGTTCTGCACCGACATCTCCCACGCCGTGAAAAATCTCGGTTACATTGGAGACATGAGCTATTATAAGGTACTGTAATCTCTCTTTAAACGCAAGAAATAGAATGGTTGGATGATCCATTTGCGGTCTTTCGCGTGAATTGAATAGCAAACTATTCAAATCCATCTTGGTAGTTCATCTACCGGTTGCAAGTGATAGAGGGAACCGGTTGCAAAGGATTATACCTTTAGCTTTGACGTTTACCTAAGCATGTATGTCTGGAGCAAACCTTATTGATAAGATGAGTGAATAATAGGAATGGATAGTGAGAAAGTCGGTAGGTTTGCTGCTTAAATGTTGTGAATTTTTCATGTATGAGATGCCCGCTTATTCTCATCAAAGCACCAATAAATTCGCTTTGATTTCCTCGATCAATGGTCTTTAAATCATTGAGTTTCCTTTCGATGGTTACGTCAATTTTTCATTCCCCTTCTCTTCCGTGGTAGGTTCATGCGACATCGATTCGCCGGAGGAGGTTGCGACAATGGAGGCATCATGGAAAAAGGCCGGAGATAGTTCTCCCAGACACTGGCATGGGTGTTTTCTTGATTCGCTGGAGGTAAGCTTGATCATCAGTTCCAATCTCAAATCTTTTTCGCTGCTCACATAGAGAAACAAGATAGATCGGTTCATCACATCGCAGGTTTGTGATCTGTTATAACAAAAAGGTTTATATGTTTTTCTCTTATATTGTGTTTTCGAATCATGGGTACTGGTTATACAAATTTTTGGGGTCACAGAATGACAGATTGAGGTTCGTATTGCACGAATAGATAGTGAGAAAGTCGGTGGGTTTGCTGCTTAAATGTAGTGAATTTTCCATGTATGAGATGCCCGCTTATTCTCATCAAAGCACCAATAAATTCGCTTTGATTTCCTCGATCAATGGTCTTTAAATCATTGAGTTTCCTTTCGATGGCTACGCCAATTTTTCATTCCCCTTCTCTTCCGTGGTAGGTTCATGCAACATCGATTCCCGGAGGAGGTTGCGACAGTGGAGGCATCATGGAAAAAGGCCGGAGATAGTTCTCCCAGACACTGGCATGGGTTTTTTCTTGATTCGCTGGAGGTAAGCTTGATCATCAGTTCCAATCTCAAAGCTTTTTCGCTGCTCACATGGAGAAACAGAGACAAGAGATAGATTGGTTCATCACATCGTAGATTTGTGATCTATTATAACCGAAAAAGGTTTATATGTTTTCTCTTATATTGTGTTTTCAAATCATATGCACTCGTTATACAAATTTTTGGGGTCATAGAATGACAGATTGAGGTTCTTTATGGAAGAATAGAGGAATCAATAGATGGAGATGATATTGAGAAAAATGGAAGCAAAAGCTTCGATTTTGATGGCTCAGAAAGACGAAGAGATCATTAAAGCTTCGAGTAAAAGAATGGAGCTTGAAGCTCTGTTGAAGAAAATGGAGATGGAGAAACAAGCATGGCAGAAAATGGCGTGTGAGAATGAAGCCATGGTCGAGATGCTCAACAGCACGGTCGAGCAGGTCCGCGAGAGAGCATGTTATCCTGCTACGGCGGAGGATGAGGGGTCGTGTTGTGATGGAGCAGAAAGTTTTCCGGCAGCGGACGTAAAGGATTGTTTTTCTGGCGAAAAAATGATGAGTTGCAGGAATTGTGGGTATGAGGAGACGTACGTTCTGATTCTACCGTGTATACATCTCTGCTGCTGCACAAATTGCGAAGCAAGCCTCGATCTTTGTCCCATTTGTAAAACCCTAAGAAAGCTACCATCGATGCCTTCATTTTCTATGGATTAGGGGTGGGCACGGGTCGGGTATCCGAATTTTTTAACATACCTGGACCGGAACCCGAACCCGAACGGGTAAAGACTTTTCTACCCGAACCCAAACCCGTGAAGCTCGGGTACCCGAGACTCAGGTACCCGATCAACAAGCCGGGTACCCGCGAGTACCCGAACCCGAACCTCAAATTAGAATAAAAATGATATAGCTGACAATCCCTGGAAAATAGATTGTTTTTGTGAGATCAGATTATTTCGATTCCTCTTCATCCATCTGCAAAATAATAGTTAGATCATTGTGTTGGAACAAATATTTTGAACCCTAACAATGGAGGAATATGAGCATTATGGATTACACTCACAAACTCAGATACAATCAAACACGAGAGAAGACAACACGAACGAACGAAAATCTCTACGGAAGGAAGATAACAAGAACATATTCGAAGGAGTGGAAAGGGATACAACTAGCTTCGAAGGAACAGAAGGGAATCGAGACTTACCAGGGATGGATGCGGGAGGCGAGAGGCGAGAAAGGTGAGGGATGATCGGCCAAATCATGACGACCGACAAAGTATCACCAGCAATGTGGCGATGGAGGTGAAAGACAGCCGGTAGTGTGGCGATGGGGACGGAGGTGAGATGAGGACGAAGGTGAGAGAGAGAGAGGCGGATGGAGTTGTGCCGCTTTTGTGAGTTTTCTAAGGAGTGAAAGAAAGAAATACAAAACAGGGAAGAAAACCCTAGTGGCATTTTAGTAAATATCATTACATATATATGAATATTTTAGTAATTTTGTATTTATCTTCGGGTACCCGCGGGTACCCGTTTTAGAAATTAAAAAACCCGAACCCGAACCCGCGGGTAACTAAGTTTCATTACCCGAACCCGAACCCGAACCTGAACCCGCAGGTTCGGATAATTTTTCGCGGGTTCGGGACGGGTTTCGGGTTGAGACGGGTTCTCCGGGTAATTTGCCCACCCCTACTAGGGATTTCTTCAAAAAAAAATCCGAGGAGAATCTATGATAATTATACCCGCAAATGAAACAGATATATGGTCAGCCCACCCAGGTGCACATCGAATCAACTGTGAGGCGTGTTCTTCTCAGATAGGTGAGTAAAACTTTATGCAGACAAGCCATGCCTTTGATTATTTGATCTTTCCTTTTATGTAATCAACTGTGTGGTGTTTGCAGGGTGTGCTTGGCATCAATGTCAAGATAATGCTTGACTGGGATCCAAAGGGCAAGCAAGGTCCAATGACACCACTCCCTGATCTTGTGACCATCCACGCACCAAAGGAAGAAGATTTCAGTGCCTATGTTGCACCTCTTGCACCTCCCATGGCAGTGGCACCGCCTGTCGAGATTACAGTAGCTTGATAAACTTGGTGAATGGCTTGTCAAGAATTTCATACAGAATAATCCTACAAGTATTAGAAACCATGAGCTGGGTTAACGCCAAAAAAAAGCTCTCCGAAGAGCAGAGCTAAGGACAAAGAACTTAAGGAAGCTGAACGGATGCTTCAACAGATCGAAACTGTGAGTTTCTCTAATTTTGAACAATCTTACATATTGATTTGTTTCGAATCTTATGATTTTTATTTATCTGCTTTAATTATTGATCATTCTAATAATTTTTTTTGCCTTCTCATGATAAGAGAAAGGGCATAAAGCTAATCAAAAGAAAGTTACAAATCTGAGACCGAGACAAGGAATTTTGCTGATAATATGTCTGTTGGCATTAGTCGACCGACTAAAGATAGAGGCGTCTGCGGATAGGATGCCATGATCATGTGGGACGTGATTTCTTCTTTCTCTCTTAAATTTATTCATCATGTACAGTATAAAATGCTGCCGTGATCATGCGGTAAGTGAATTCTTCCTCATCTCTTGCATTTATTAATCATCATGTTGCTTTTCTCTTTCTTTGACCGGAGCCATGGTGGGTTAGAGACTACCCTATTAGGATGAAAATAGTGGGAGCAAGAGATCATGAATGAACAAGAAATGATGCACTGTATACTTTAACATGTTTCAGATACTAACACATCAAACCGATAATATATAGACTTGATTCTCTTTTGTATATATATATATATATAGAATTAATTATCATCTTTCCGTCAACAAAATAAATGGTTTTAGCAAATACTTCATAGCATAAAAATTAATCTTAATTTAGTTTAATTGTTGAATGTAGGATGTTTTATAAGTAAATAATTATAAACCTGTAACATTATCTATTGTTTTTTTTCCAAGAACAAGCTTAGATATCCACTTTCTTCAAGAAAATAAAGATTTGGTTTATGCATTCAAATTATAGATGCATGTCATTCTCATTCACGTTGTCTGGTTGATTAAATTTTATAGAAGACCCTCTTAGATTTTCCAGATTTCTTTACTTTACATCTTTCATTGATTGTTTTGTCAAATTGTGGTTTCACATGCTCTCATAATTTCATCTAGGTGGATATGGATATGGAAGATGATTTTAAACTGCAATAAAGAAATCAAATAACAACTCTACGACGTATGGAGATGATGCAATTGATGTTAAATATCAAATATGACTTAAGAATTTGTTGCTTCAAGTTAGATGTAGAAATTATTTGATGCAGCTAATAATTCTATGTTTCGTGCCAGGTTTAGCGAGCTTATGATTGTGGCTATTTTTTTTGCTACAAGGATATGAAATGCTAAATTCTGCTGATTTTGGATATTATTTTAGAATATTTTATCCAGAACATATTTGCTCAAGTACTACAATTTTCCTATTCTTTTGTAGCCAGGTAGGATTAGTTTAAACTTTCATCAATTCACAGGTTGTTCCAAAATTACGAGTAAGTGGGATACTGAACTGGGCATCGTGTTGTAGAAGTGAATGAGCTAAGTAGAAGTAAATGGTCAAACCTAGGGGAGGATGAACAGAGAACTCTCATTGGATGTCTGCATCAAGCAAACCCAGGTATGTTTGTTATTGTTCTGGTCTTACTGAATTCAAATGGTTTTATTGTGGAAGATGGTTGTTAATGTCGCTGTTGTGTTGCAGCATGGATTTTGTTCTTGGCCAAGACGGGGAGAAATGTTCCAATCTAGGGTTGATGACTCCATTCATTTTATGGAGGGTTTTGCGGGATTTCATATAGGGATTTGCGGAATTGCACTTCATTTTAGAGCGGGCATTGCAGATCTCTTTACGCTATACACAGGTTTACCAATTAAAAATTCGTATCTCATACTTTTTCTGATTTTTTAATTTACACGATTTGATGTTTCGGGATAAGGTTGTATTTGATTATGTGTCTAGGACAAGAATTTTTGTTCAGTTTAATGATTACATGTCTAGGCTGTATTTGTTTGCTGTTGTTGCAACTGTGGTTACATTATTATCTGATTAATGTTGGTTCGGAATTGATTCATTACCTTCAACTCTCGCAGGTGTAGGCATTGAACAATGTCCAAGCATGCTACAGCTAAGTGAGACGGAGATTCAGTGTGTCAATAGGATTCATTGCCCGCATTCGGTCTTGCTTCTTACAAGTTGAGAACTTCCCTATGGACACCAAGGGGCGGATCTGAGCACGATCTAGTGAACTCCCTCTTCCAAGCTGCAGATGAATGGCCACGGTTGCATAGAGTCAACCACCCAGATTTCATGTTCTTCCGCGATGATGGATCGCACTCAGAAACGGACCATTGGTTTCTCATTTCTTTCTTCGATTATTTTCATTTATGTGATTTGTTGTTTGGCCTTTGATGACTCCATTCATTTCAGGTAGGGCTTTGCAGGATTTCAGCGAGGAATTTGCGGCATTACACTTAATTTCAGAGAGTGAATTGCAGATTTCTTTGCGCTATACACAGGTTTAACAATGAATAATTCGTATCTCATATCTTTATTTGATTTTTTAGATTTGTATGATTTGCTGTTTCAGGATAAGGATATATTTGATTGTGTGTCTAGGACAAGAATCTATGTTCGGTTCAATGATTATATGTCTAGGTTGTATTTGTTTGCTGTTATTGCAACTGTGGTTGCATTATTCTCAAATTACTGTTGGTTCAGAATTGATTTATTACCTTAGAGTCTCACAAGTGTATGCATTGAACAATGTCCAGGCATGCTGCAGCTAAGTGAGACGGAGATTGAGCGTGCCAACAGTATTTCATTGCCCGCATTCGGCCTTGCCTTTTACAATTTGAGAGGTTCCCTATGGACACCAAGGGGCGCTTAAACCCAAAGAGTGATGGCTCAAATGGAAGAATATGAACAGTTAGTTGTATTGATGAGAGGACTTCGTTGTCAAAATTTGATGGATTCAACATTTGCACAGGATAATGTTAAGCTAAGACTTATCTAGGTAAAGAATTTTTAAATCCCAAGTAGCCTTTTTTTCACTACATCATGTGTTCTTCTTGTCTCTTATGTTAAATGTCTTTATATTTCCATTGTCTTTCAATGGTGGATTCTGCAGGCCGATGAAAGCAATGCGTTTTTTACCATTGGTGTACGATCAATCGAGTATATCTGCTTATTGGGGTAAACGACCACGAGCTGTTGCTACACGTATTCTCCAATTGCTTTCAGTTGTTTCCTCCCAGGTCTTTTATCCGATGTCATAAACAAGAAGGTCAAAGAGGTAATATAGAGATAGCTTAGGATTTCAGATTTTGCTGATCTTTGTTTAGTCTTTACAAGACAAGAACCATATATCATGATTTCATTTTTGTCTTCCTTCCAAGTTTGGAAGCCTTTAGGTGAAAACTTTGTCATGATCAAAGTAATTTCATTTGTAGTGTATTGTAATTGAGCTGGGAAAAACATATGACAAGTGGTTTCTTTTATGCATGTTGCTAATCTTTTCCGATTGGTATTGTTGACAATTGTTTGTTCACGTCGTGTTCACATTAAGATTCAAATTTCGTGAATGATGAAAGTAGCAAGCTGTTAAAGCTCTTTCCCCCTTTTTTGGTTTTAGAATGTTGTTGCAAGAGTTATACGGTGCGCCGTAACTATATTTTTTGTCGTTTGCTTCATTCAGACTATGATATCATTTCATATGATCAATAGTCTTTGATGTTGACTATGATATTCATGACGTTGATCAACTTCCTCGCAGTATGTGTCACATTGGGCATTGTACAACTCCTTCTAAAGCTTGATTTCCTTTTAGCTTCTTTCGATGATGTCTTATGCTGGTATTGATGTCAACTTCCGAGTCAACTGCAATGTGATTCAAACTTACTCATCTTGAATCAACAGTTTTTCTTGTTAACGTATTTTCTGCAGGGATATAAAGGAAAATTATGTAGATTAAGACGAATTCACTTCCTTTTTCAATCATCCTGGACTGTCTAAAGTCTTATGTCTCATTATCAAATTTGATTTCAGACTTATTTTGATGTCATGAGAAGCTTCCGAACAAAATTTGATGACTTATTTGCAGATTGACTGAAAATCTACTGCAGAAATTGGTCTTGGAGTTTCTGGGTTTGATTCGTTGTTTTTATTTGTATTTGCTTATGCTTCTGGGGTTCTCCAAATATTGGAATCGATGTGCATGCTTTCATGGTGAACATAGAAAGTGCGATTGATTGCTTAAACTCTTCGGTCACGGTTAGCCTCGGTAAGATTTTTTTCAGGTGTTATTTTAGAACCCTTTCTGTTCCGGGTGGTTGGCTAATGAATGGATTCCCCAGAGTTGAGTATTCTATATATCTGTGAGTATGAATTGTGTGTAGAATAACTTCTAATAGTTCAACAATACGTCTCCTTGTCATTTACCATGATGCCCTATATCTTTTTTTTTTGCCGATTTGGTAGTATATATCTTTGTCGTGAAGCATTATTGTAACTGTTGCTGTTGCGTTTGATTCGTTTTTTATTTGTAATTGCTTATGCTCTAAGGGCTCTCCAGACATCGGAATTCATGCGCATGCTTTCATGGTGAACAAGGAATTAGCTGTTTATTGCTTTGTATTGCGTTTTGTGAATAACAAAATCTTGGGCATGTTTGAATGATAATTAGCATGCCTTGTATACCATTTTACATATCATATCTATGACTATATATATCTTGGCCTATATATATATACATATATATATATATATATTACAGAACTGGTGACAACCAGATAACACACAAGTGCATGAGAAGAAAAGATTCTTCACGTTATAATTAGACACTGGATTTGGAATACGAGCCACTTATTGGGATTCTATTCTCTCTCGCTCTCCCTCGATTTTGGATTCTTACTTAGCTTTAGATTCATTGTAACTGATTCCAGGTTTTTCTGGCTTACAGTGACATGCCAATTCAAAGTGTGAGTATGGATTTCCATGGTTCTCTCTACGTTTATTGTGTAAATGATGGTCTAGGGAGATCTGAGGAAGGTTATGGAGCCACCATTGATTTGAATCTGTTGGGTTTCCGACCACAATCGAAGAAAGATAAGAGAACAGAGTTATTTTTACAAACAATGTCCATGTTACTTCACATGTCAGCTTTATACATTCTGTGTTACTTCACAGCTGAGATGGATCGAAAGCTATCAACTTTTTTTTAATTGCATCAATCCCAATCTACTACTTTTATATTCGCATATTTTAGACAAAACTACAATTTAATAAATTTATACAAAACTTAAGGTGATCATATTTTAATGATCATAAATCCGCGCGTAGCGCGGCTATCATCTAGTAATTTCATAATAAGTTACAGTGAGTCATATTGATTGCATTGGTTCGTATTGCTCGTAGAAGGTTGCATTGATCGGATTGGATCATAGTGAATCACATTTTCATAATGAGTCATATTGGATATATTTTTCATATTGGATATATTAAGTCAAAATATTATATAAATAATGACAAAAGATACATTTTCATATTTATTAATGTTAATATTTTTCATATTTGATATATTAATCATATTAAATTATATTGATTGTATTGACCATATTGGATCATGGATGTGATATTGGATCATATTTATCATTATTTTTTTGGATTTCCCTCCCAAGATTAGATTAGACGCACCTTACACCTATGGTATTTTTTTAATAATTCGTCGTTGTGTATAAACGTGTTAGAACCAATGAATTCAGATATAAAAATAATAAATAAATAATAAATATCAGATGAAGTTTCGATCGAGGTCTACACTATTAATGTCCTAAGACAAAAATTTTTGTATTTTTTCATCTAGAATATTCAATGATCACAAAATATTTAAATCAATCACTTATCGAATTTATTTGTGTTTTTTAGAGATTATAGAAGAATGGAATAAAGAATGGATGATTTTGACTTTGTTTATCGAATGTTTCAATGCTCATTCTTATAAATAAATTCAGGTGAATGTTTTCGCAGGTGCAAGTTCAGAGCCCCAATACTCATATATGTCTTACACCCTAGGATGAAGTTAGAATTGTAGAAATTTGCTTAAAATTCTTCTAAAGAAAAAATCAATCTTATAAAGAAAAAATTGATGATTTTTTTTTATCAGTATAAAAGTAAATTAGTAGTCCCAAGTTCTTCACGGAGAGCTACAAATCCAGGTTAGTGTGCGTCTAAGAAAAATGAACAAACTCGATGAGTTTAATCATAAGTTTTGTCTTTCTTTTGACTTTGCGGTTTTTGTTGTAACATATATAATTTGATTAACATCTTCTTAATTTAAGCTTTCAAAGAGGATGAGAAAAACAAAACTATGCACGAGGACAAACTGCTTTGCAAATATATTTAGGGGACAAAAGGTTAATTGAATTTGATGATATCAATATTTTATAGTTTTGGAAAAACCATAAACATCGTTATGGAAATTTCTTGAATGGTTCGTAACAAATTCAGTATTTCAATTACCACATTAGTGTTAGAATCATCATTTAGCATCGATTCTCGTTTACTAAGCAAATATAAAAACCATATTCATTCTTCCAAGATCGAGGCATTAATTTGTAAACGAAATTGATTTATTGGATATGAACTTTATGAAAAAACGTAAGACTTGTGTTAGTACTTTTAATTTAATTAAATATAATTTATTTTTGACGTGTTTTTAAATGATAGGATGCTAACGATGATTATTATAATAAAGTTGATGGTGTTGATGATCGTGATGTCGAAATTAAAGACAACAAAGAAAATGATAAAGATTTGGTGATTATATCAAACATTTTTTATTGGATTTTGCTAAAAATGTAACGCAAATTTTATTTTCATAGATTATTGTTTTAACCGTTGATATATTAATAATAAAAATTAAACGATTATGTCTAACATTTTTTTAATCGAATTAAACGATTATATCTAACATTTTTTTAATTGGATTTGTTTAATATATATCGCGAATTTTATTTTCATAGATTATCGTTTTAAATATTAATATCTAATACATATTTATTTAATAAATATTAAAGAATAAGAACATATATACAAAATATTAATTATATAGATAGAACTCATTTAATCTATAATTAAATGAATTCGTGTTGTCCCATCTAATCCAACTCATTAAAACATCAAACCCATTATATTTTCAGAATGAACACAATCGAACCAATGACATATATATATATATATATTATAGTTTATATCGCGCACTTCGTACATATATATTTTATGTTTAAAAGTTGTATTATAAAATTATATATTATTTTAAAAATTGAATATTTATATGATATTTATTATTACTTGTATATATTAATTAATTTCATATGTATATATTTATTATTAAATTAATTGTATTTTTTCAATAATTTTCAAATAATTTATCTTTATAAATTGTTTTGAATTTTTTAAAGTTTAATTATTATTTTATTTAATTGTCTTAATCTTTTTTCCAAAAAAACTATCAATAAATAAAACAAAATGTTTTTTTAGTTTTAATATAATTTTCTAAACATTTACTTGATTTTAGGGATAAACCCAATAAAAACCTTGACAAATATATTTTAATAAAAAAAACCTTCTACTTTAAAGGTTCTATTTTAATCCCTACACTATATCTTTTAAACGAAAAAAACATTTAACAGAGGCGGACGTTTGTTAAGAATATAGTGTAGGGGTATCGCTCCAACAGAGCCACTAACTCCGGCTACTGGAAAGCCACTAGTAAGGATCAGACCATCAAGTCGAAAAAACTCAAATTGGCATGAAGAAGACCCTTGTCTTTTACCGCGGGCGAGCTCCCAAGGGCGACCGCACCAACTGGATTATGCAGATTCATTTTCTAGATTATACCGGCCAGGTCTGTATTCATTTTCTCATGGTATTGAAAATTGCAGATGAAAAAAGAAAATTGCAGATTCAGTTTTCCTTTCTTTCTAGCAAAGCCTGTAGAAATGACCCATCAATTTTATCACCTCACATTGTTTTATCATGATGTATGATTGATCTTCACTATTTTTGTGATCAGTATGATTCATATTTTGGAGCTAGGTGTTATCCTGAGAGTTAGGAATCACAGCTGATGCAAGGTTCATTTGGATCAGTTAATGATGAAGTTGTTAAAGACGGTGCTTTGGCTGCTTACACAGCCACGCAGTCATACTATAAGAATTTCATTCATCCGAGTGACCAAATGAACGTTGAAAGCACTGATGGGACCCGGATCAAGATCCGTGCTCGACATCCTCATAATCGTCCAAATACATGATTTGTAAACCAGGGCACGACTCCAAGGAGAATTCGTCTGCAGATGCATTCTAACTCTGTCTCGCATGTGGAAAAGAAGCAGAGTGATGGTGAGAGGGAGTACATGAACACATTGAATATTGTTTCCTGGCTGGAAAACGTCCGTTTATACCTCCGTTTACACATTTCTTTAAAATGTTTTTTTGTTTAAATAATATAGTTTAGGGGTTAAAATAGAGCCTTGAAAGTAGAGGGGGTAACTTCAAAAATACCCTCTTAGGGCTAAAAGACTTCAAAAATACCCTTCCCGAAAAAAAAAAATTTCGCT
>CM071869.1:23203856-23229823 GCA_036759665.1 Gynandropsis gynandra | reverse complement strand
AAAAACCCGATTCGCCGACGCTCACTCTCTCCTCTTCATCGCGTCCCCGAACGTCTCACGTCCGTCGCCCGACGGTGCCCCGCCCTCGGTCCCGTCGACCCTCTGCCGTCGACCGACGACGCTCGTGCGGCCGACTAGGGCTCGTGCAACCTTCTGTCGTCGACCGACGACGTTCGTGCGTCCCGTCGACGCGTTCGTGAAATTTCTGGTGCGCGCGATTTTCACAATTTTTCGATCCAATTTTCATAAAATTTCAAAAAAAAACTAATCCTAAACATACAGCCAGACGCTCTGATACCACTGTAGGGTTGATTTCAATTGCGGAAGCGTGTTTTTATCAACCCGAATTTAGATCTAGTCATGTTCGGATTAGTTTTACAGATTTCAACGGCGAACAAATACAGAAACAATTTCAGTGATACCTGTTGCGTTGAAACGGACGATCGGATGTGAGACTTGATGATGCAAGCCCTCTACTAGTATCCATGCCGAGATCGGGATTGCTTTGATGCGGGATTCGGAAGAACGAAAAACTGTTTTTCGTTCTTCGGGTTTTTCTTTTCTGACGGCTAGGGTTTCTGTTTTTGAATCGTATGTATAACGAAAGCTCGTAAAGCGTTTATTTATAATGATTAACTCTTTAATAATTACAACTTAAACCCATAACTATTCAAATATTACATAATTGGCATAGGACTTTCAGATTCAGCACTGAATTCCTTCACTCATAGATTGTGTAGTCGTTATGCTTGCAAAAACTAGAGAGGTTCCCCCTTATATCGCTCTTGTCCTTACCAATAGTCTCCACAAGAACAGAATCCGTTCTTGAAGTGATGAAATCTTTTGTTGTCCCTTACAACAATTTCCCTCTCCATGACTTTTGAGATTAACTTTGCTGCATTGTGACAGTCCACACAAATTCTCAGGTTCTTGTAAACCCGGAGCGTTGTCCCTTTGGATGTCTTGATCAGCCCAAAAGTGATTGCGAGCTTCTCACTGTGTGCCCTTACTTGTTCTATCTTCTCCTCTTCACTTAGGTCATGTAGCACTGAACTCGTGTCGGGTTTGTATCCAATCTTCCTCATCCGTTCTTCTAATACTCTCCACGTACTCCTTATTTCCGCAAAACTTTCTAATAAACTATCACTGACAACAAAGCTAAAAACTTTTCCTCCTAATTCGATCCAGGAACACCCAACATCCTTCAGCAGATGCATCTCCTTCATTTTCCACCGCACCTTTCTCGCATCATCCCACTTCCCCAGTCCAGCATATAAGTTAGAAACCAAAACATAAGTCTCGGGATTTTCTGGTTCTAATTCTAATAGTTTGGCTGCAATTTTCTCTCCCGTTTCCAGGTCACGATGGATTCTGCACGAGCTGAGCAATGAACTCCAGATTCCAAAGTCAGGTTTCCCGGGCATCTCTTCTATAACAACCTTTAGAGCCTTGTCTATATTTCCCGTTCGGCCTAACATGTCAACAATGCATGAATAATGCTTTAGATTTGGCTTCAACCCAAAGGAATGCTTCATCAGATCAAGATAACTCAGCCCTTCATGAACCAGACCAGAGTGGTTACAAGCCATTAGAACACCTAAAAAAGTGAACTCATCAGGATCATGACCTGCTTCTTGCATCTCTCCAAAGAGTTTGATAGTGTCACTTGCTTGCCCATGAAGACCGTATCCCACAATCATGGCATTCCATGAGGCTGCATTAATCTTCTTGAAACCATTAAAAACCTTGAGCGATTGCTCCATCGAACCATTCTTGGCATACATATCTATTATTGAACAGTTGATAAAAGCATCTTCCTCCCGGAAATGCCTCAAAGTATAAGCGTGCGCTTCTTTCCCCAGCCGAAGAGACGGTAGCTGGGAACATGCACCAAACACACTCATCAAAGAAATCTCACATGGTCGGATTCCACTGTAGATCATCTTGCGGAAGAGAGCAAGAGCTTTCTCCAACAATCCATTCTGAAGGCAACCAGTTATCATAGTGTTCCAAGATACTAAACTTTTATCCATCCCATCAAACAACACTTCTGCAGCACCCTGTTCCCCGCACTGAACGTAAAGTGAGAGTAGCGAGTTACATACAAATGAATCTCTTCCGAACATGTTTCGGATTATAAAGCCGTGCACTTCTTTGCCTGGTCGCAGGGATTTTAGTAGAGAACAGGCTGAAAGAAGACTACAGACAGTAAAAGAATCGGGTAATATTCCAAAACCCTTCATCTGCAGGACGGCATCCAAGGCCATTGTAGGATCACCGCTATGAGCATAGCCACCAATCAAAGCATTCCAAGAGTTCACCGACTTACTCGTTATGCCGCTAAATGCATGCTGTGCATAACTAAGTGAGCCACATTTCGCATAGGCAGCGACAAGACTATTGGCTACCAATTCATCACGTACAAAACCCTGTTTAATCGAGTAGCTGTGGAGTTCCTTCAAGCTCCGCAAAACTGATTTATGACAACAAACAGGCAATACATTCAGAATAGTTACCTCGTTCGCTTTGACTTCAACCTTTCCAGACATTTCCCGCAAGAGATCAAAAGTCCCATGTACATCTCGTTCCGCTGAAAAACCACCGATCATTGTGTTCCAAGAAACCACATTCCTGGTATTCTTCAACTTAAATATGATCTGTGCATCATGTAGGAACCCACACTTGGAATACATGTCCATCAACGCATTATTAACAACTAGTTCATTGTCTAGGCCCAATTTCACCGCCCATCCATGTATTACTCTTCCTAGCCCTATTTCACCATTCCTTGAACAAAGTGGCAACAATGTAACAAGCGTGGCAACATCCGGAATAAACCCATCATAGTCTTCCAGCATTTGTCCGACAATTAAAAAACTTTCTTCAAGGTAATTAATGTCAGAGAACACACGAATCATGGAATTCCATGAAACCAAATTTCTTTGAGGCATTCTATCGAACAGCGTCTTGGCGTATGAAACAAAACCATGTGTTCCGTAAAAAGCCACCAACGCATTGCCCACGAAAACGTCCTCTATCATTCCGATCTTCACCACCAACCCATGAACAGCAAGTCCGAACCCAACATAAGCAAACCCAGAACAAGACTTAATCACACACGGAAAAGTGAAAGCATCGGGTTTCAGATCCGTTTCCGATATCATTTCGATAAACATCTCCAACACCTCGTCATAAAGCTCATTCCTTGAGTAGGCACTGATAACAGCATTCCACTGGAATAGATTCTTCCTCTGCAAGGCATCAAAAACAGATCGAGAATCGTCAGGACAACCGCACATCGCGTACATGGTGATTATACGATTGCAGAGAACCTCTTCGTTCACGAACCGGGTCGATGTGGAAACTAGTCGGTGGATCTTCCTCCCAATTTCAAAGTCCTTTCTCTGCCCAGAAGCCTGTAAGAGAATCCCGAAAGCTTCACGGACGAGAAAGGCATCGGATGATTCATCCCGAAGTTGTTCTTCGATAAGCAGAAATGGTTCTTTGAGGTTTCCGGCTTTACAGAGAGTAGAAATCTGATGAAGGAAGTGATGACCATTGGAAGAAGAAGAAGAAACAATGGGTTTGGAAATGGCAAGAGGAGAGAATAACTTGCACGCTTCACTTGGACTCCGGCGATGGAAGAAAGTGGGTGACTGTAGTAAGAGAGAAGCCATTAGATGGCTTCCTTATCACAAACAAATCCGTTGGATATTTTTTTAAACCCTCTCAACATTGTGATATATCATATTTAGGACTTGTCATTTGGGATCTCAATTCGATTTTTCATTTTAATATATAAATATAACTTATTTGATTATTAAAAATAATAAAGATTTTAAATAATTAATATGTATTTTAATAAAATAAATATATTATTTAAATTTTGAGATTTAATTGTTAGTGATTAAAATATATTAGACAAATATACATTTAATAAATATAAATTATTTATATTTTTAATATTTTTTTAAATAACAGTTATTGAATTAATAATCAAACTAAATCAAAATCGATAATTGACTATTTTATATATATATTTAAATTGAACCAAATTATTAAAATGTCCAATCTTAATTATATTTACGTAGGGTCGCGTAAAATATTTGAAATATTCGTATCCGATTCGTATTCGATTCGTATTCGAACCGAAAATTCAAATATCCGCTGATACAAATATAAATACAAATATAAAAAATCAAATATTCGACAAATACCAATACAAATAGTAGACTCAATTATCCGAACTATTCGTATCCGTAAGTATTAAATAGAAAATTTAGTTAATATATAGATACATATATAATAAAATTGATTTTTATAATCAAATTGGAAATAAAAAACATTATTAATCTTATTTAAACATTTATTATATAAATATATAGTCAAATATGTAATATATTTATTATGGGAGGATTAAAATATCAAATATTTTAAAATAATTAATATTGTTGAATATTTAATTTATACTCAAGATTGGTTATAATCCAATGAGTTGGATAATGTTATAGAGACATTACAATATATGAAAAAAATATAGAACTCACTAAATTTATAACTTTTTGTGAATTTTATTTTAGTATGTAATCTAACAATTTGTTTTATTGTTTTAGGTGAATTGACAATTTTCATAGAATTATCCACGAAACTAAATTTAAATGACTGGTGTGGAGATAAATGTGAAGATTCAGTGTTTTGTTTTATTTATATTATGTATATTTGCATATTTTTACAATTTGAAATTATAGTTTTAGATTATATTTGATGATTATTGATTTTTTTATTAAAATGTTTTTATATATATTTTATACGTTAAAAGAATTTAAATTCAGAGACAAATATCCATATATTCGACAAATATTCGTATTTACAAATATTCGAATTTACAAATACAAATACTAAATTTAAATATTCACCGAATACAAATACAAATACAAATAATCTCATATTCACACATATCAGTTATTTACCCGACCCTATATTCACATCCTCTATATATATATATATATATATATATAGCACTTCTATCAAAAGTGAAGGAAGGATCAGAGTATCTGTATCGACACTTAGACTTGATTACGTGGTCTCATCTCTTACATTTAATATAATTCAAATAATTTTGTTCAATTTAAAAGTTTTCTTTTATTTTGGGCGAAGAGATGGGAATCAATACTTTATAATTCAGAATTGTAAGTATTTTTTTGGAAAACACAAATATGTTATTTAATTTAGAAATGTAAATATTTTCTTTTATATACTTATTAATGTTTATATATATTTATATTACTATTTTTATTTTAAAAATTAATATATACACTACTAGTTCAACTAAACCACAATATAGGGCTGGGTAAATAACGGATATTTGCGAATATCGGACTATTTGTATTTGTATTTGTATTCAACGAATATCCAAATTTAGTATTTTTATTTGTATTTGTAAATTCGGATATTTGTAAATACGAATATTTATCGAATATACGGATATCCGTCTGATATAGGGATATGCGTATCTGAACCTAAATTTTGTTTAACGTATAAAATATATATAAAAACATTTTAATAAAAAATCAATAATCATCAAGTATTATCTAAAATTAAAATTTCAAATCGCACAAAGATACAAATATACATAATATAAGTTAAATAAAACACCAAATCTTCACATTCATCTCCACGCCAATCATTTAAATTTAGTTTTGTGGGTACAAACATCGTCAATTCACCTAAAACAATAAAAAAATTGTTTAGATTACACATTAAAATAAAATTCGCAAAAAGTTATATATTTAGTGAGTTATGTATTTTTTCATATATTGTAATGTCTCTATAACATTATCCAACTCATTTAGATTAGAACCAATCTTGAGTATAAATTAAATATTCAACAATATTAATTATTTTAAAGTATTTGCTAGTTTAGTCATTCCATCGTAAATATATTACATATTTGGCTATATATATTTATATAATAAATGTTTAAATAAGATTAATAATGTTTTTTATTTCCAATTTGATCATTAAAATCAATTTGTTATATATGTATCTATATATTAACTAAATTTTCTATTTAATATTTACGGATACGAATAGTTCGGATAATTGAATCTACTATTTGTATTTGTATTTGTATTCATCGAATATCTGATTTCTAATATTTGTATTTGTATTTGTGATAGCGGATATTTAAATTTTCGGTTCGAATACGAATCGAATACGAATCGGATACGAATACTTCGAATATTTTATCCAGCCCTACCACAACATCTTATGGCTGTTCGATTACAATATTTTAAATATTCGATATGATGTGCATATTCTTTTTCTAGATTTAGAGTTTAAGTTAAAATTTTGAGTTTAAATTACATTTTGAATTGAATTTAAATATATTCGTATGCTAAATTTAAAATTAAAGTTTAGATTTAAAATTCTGTTTGTTTCTATAATTTAAAGTTTAAATTAAGAATTTTATATATAATTACTAAAATTGGCATTTTATATAAAAATATTTTATTTATTTTTGTCTAATTATATAATTAGTTTGATAAATAAAATCAATCATCTTTCTAAATTTTATAAATAACATAAAAAAGTTGTAATTATAATTAAATTATAATTATCTACAAATCACATTTAAAATAATTTAATATATTTAAAATAAATATACATTAATCATATATAATATTAATTATACAATTTAAAATTAAAAATAATTCAAATAGAAAATAAAATATATTTAAAATTTGAACATATAACATATATATATAATAACATATCAATATAAAAAAAATTTAATACGATAAAAATATTAAATACGATATATAATACATATCAATATAAAAATATTCAATAGGATAACTAAATTCATGTATCTCTTGTTTTTTCCGTTATACACTTTAAGTACTTGTTACTAGAAAAGCTTCGCCGTCACCTAAATCCTCCTAAGATAGGGATCATAGATATAACGTATAAAGCCGACCACCTCATGTTGGACAATTAATTAAGAATATTTAATGCACGTGTCACATTGTAAGATTATCGATAAGAAATAAGTGCAAATCTTAAATTTCATTGTGTACTCACAATTAGGAAGATCCAAGAACAACGCTATAATGGGAATGAATGCACATTACACTCGCCGAAAGCTAACATGAACTACTGAACATTAAACAGAGGTAAAAGTAGCTGGATCACGTATCATAACAAATCGAATCTACTACCAAGTCGGAGCAAACCCAGTTGAATTACCATTAATTTTAGATTCAAGTAACACTAAACTACGACTTAATTCAGATCAGAATCCGAAATCAAAGCTAAACCATTTAAGAGCCATCCAAAGAGAAAATGCTGCATAATGGGGACCTTCTCGAGCACCTCCACTTTGTACATCTCGAGCAATCAACTGTTCACCTTCTTCCAGTTCGGCACACCACTGATATCATCCAACAACGGCGAGTGTTCAGCGAAAAGTCCCTTCTTCACCTTTTTCACAAAGGCAATGCACGACAGATACATGTATTCATTCGAGAAATTCTCCACAATGTCATCGTTCTGGATCCATTTCGGTTTCATGTACTTGTGATCAATCAATTGGGAGCTCCCGAATATGAAGGGCAAGAAATGGTAATCATCAAGTCCCCACACTCCGTGAGATCCAGCAGGTTCTAAGCTGTAACCATCGGCAATTTCCGCAGCAATTCAAGGTATTTCACGAAAACCCTAGCGACCACAGCATGATAATCCTCTTCCTTGATTATCCCCTTTCTCGCCAAGCATTACAACCACGCCGCGAAATTCGTCTCGTGCCCGGTTCCGTAATTGATCCTGCTCGCGTTCCCAAAACTATCAGAGAAGTACGGAACGATCTCGACTGTCGATCCTTTAAACTCCTCAGGGAGAAATTGTTCCGATAAACATCGACAGAAATATAGTAACTATTTTTCCTAAAAACGGAAAGGAAACTAGAACCGGAGGAATCTCTTCGATCCACTTGAACATAGTCTCGAGGAAGGAGACTATGGCGGCGACGGTTGGGGACTCGTGGCACGGATCCGATACACCATGAGAGGGAGAGAGAAGAAGATTTCGGGTACCATCGAGCCAAAGGGCGACGACGGGAAGACTTGGAGGCAACTCTGATGACGGGAGACTTTGGTTTGATAAAAAATTAGGGTTCTAATGATATTTTAGTAATTTACATATTTAAATTCGGAATTCAAGTTTAAATGTTGAAAATTTCAGCATCTTTTAAATTGCGATTACAAAATTTGTGTCCGAATTCTGAATTTAGATTGAAAAAAGTTTACAAAATGAACATAAAATTAAACTATGAATCTTGACTCTAATTCTGAACCCTGCAAAAAAAAAAAAAAACATGCACAAGATATGTACATACCAATAGTCTAATAACGTGTGGTTATTTGTGCATGTTCGATCGTTTTTATTCTTTTAGATGGGTTTGTAATCGTCCAATCTCTTGGCAAATTGAGATCATTTATTTTTAGCCATTTGATGTTTTAAGAGTTCACCTTCGTTTGTAACCGTTGGATATGGTTTTGAGTTTTATTCGTGTTGGTTGGATTTTCTTTTAGGTTCGATTACGTGTGATTATTGAATCATTTGTTATTTTTTAGATACCTTTATAACCATTAGATCTGTGCATGGATTATAACTATCGATTTATGACTGATGGATTTTAGTATGAAGGTTATTTTTTCATGATTTTAAGTTGTCATATATATTGAAAATATATTGGATGTATGTCTAAAACGAACTGTATTTTGTTTTATAATTGTGTAATCGACGTCAAGTATATGTGCCAACATCAGTTCAATTCCTATGTTGAATGCATCAAACTTTGCTGAATGGAAGAAACACTAATCGTGCTTGCTTTGATGTGTCACGACTTTGCGATTAGGGAGGTTTGTCTATTGATAGTGGAATCGAGTTTTGTTGAGGATCGTAATAAACTCGAACATTGGGACACCTCGAACCGCATATGTTTGATGATCATCACGGATCTCATTCTTCTATTTTTAGGGGCTTTGTACCCAATGAGGTGACATTCACTAAAGAATATCTCGAGGCCTTTGAAAAATGTTTTTCCAAAAATGACAAAGCGAAAACAATTACGCTTTTAGGGAAAATTGTCTCTATGAGGTATAAAGGCAACAAGAGTATCAGAAATTGCATTATGAAAATGTCAAACAATGCCTCTAAATTAAATGCACTTGGACTTGGATTGTTGGAAGACGTCCTCGTGTGCTTGATTTTGATCTATCTCTGCACAATATGGTCATTTTAAGGTTAATTATAACTATCAAAGGGACAAATAATGCTTTTCTAGCTATCACCTCAAAGGGCAAGATCGAGAAAAAAAAAAGGTTACGAAAGTGCTTATTCAGGATCAACTCATGTGCAAAAGAAACAAACTATAGATCAAGTCAAGGTTAAAAAATATTTCTTTTGTCAAACTGACCGGTCATATGAATAAATCTTGCACAAAGTATCATACCTGGCGTGGGGATAAAGATTTGACTCAAAGTTTTGAGATCAGTTTAGATTCTCTACCAAGTCATACTGGGTGGATTGATTCTGATGCTACAACTCACGTAAATAATTCTATGCGGGGTTCTTACCATATCTTTAACCTAACTTGCTCTCAAGACACCGTCTTCCTTTGTGCTCCTTATAGGAATGGTTCCTTCAGGACATTAATAGTATTCATGCCACAACTGTCAGATGGAGTTTGTTTTCTCTTTCGGTTTTGAAGCTACCTTAATGTCATCAAGGAGCCCTTTCGGGTGATAATTAGGCCACATCTAAATAAGCACAGAGGAAAATTTCAAGTGAATAACAGTTTTTTGGAGATCTGAATCTTGTGATCTTTGAGGAAAACATTAAAAGTCGATTGCTTTGACACATGAACACAGTCGTTCTGTCACCATCTGGGCTCTGCTTAACCACGAAGAAGCAAAACACTCAAGTAAGACAACTTCTTTCATAACCAAGCTCATGGAAATACGTGGGGGCAGATTCATCAAGCTTCAAGGATTTAATAATCCAAGTGATAATTGAATCCAAGGCACAACATAACCACGGGCTTCTACAGATAACAAAATTGAGCAAAACTTGAATGAGAAACCGACAATGATACTTTAGTGATGTTAGAAGAAAAATTTTAGAACTTTCATTACTTTAGTAGCTGTTTTCAAACCTCGGGACATGATTCACCTATTTCTCAATTAATTCAACAACAAAAAATAAAAAATAAAGAGAGTAAAGTATATCATCATGTATCAAGATAAAGAAAAAAGGGCATAATCACCTTTAGTTCTTTAGAATTACGTTATTTGGTACTTGCTTAAAAATTTAGTTGCATAATGCTATTTCCAACAATTGGTTTGATTTCTTATCTTCCTCCTTATTGACTCCGTACGACTTGAAGTCATCCAGGTGCACCTCTGTAACCATTTACTCCTGCATCACTCTCTCATCTATTTCAATGTAAGGCCCAAACCACAATAGTCTAATAGAAAAAGAATGAAGATACGTTAGAATGATGTTTGCATGTATATCACATAAAATACCTTATTGTCCTTGCTTTTCAGGACCTGGACTTTGTTTTTCTCTTGACAAACATTAGCCGGAGAAGATATGGAAAATTTCATTTACAGATTAAAAAATGTTTTATCTTCCAAAAATAAATGAAATCATCTAATATGTCCTTGTTCTATGTGTGTAATCCATAAATAGACTGAAATTGCTATCCTCCTTTGACTTGATTCTCTCAAAATCCAAACAACGGTCAGAATCACCAAACACAACTAATAGGAGTAGCAAAAATATCTTGATGAACCTCTCATTAATGTCTTGAGCCATGAACCTGATAGAGAGGATTTGTCTTTGTCTTTATTTCACCGAATCAAATATACAATCTGGAGCCTTTGAAGAGATATCCAGTTCTATCCCAATACATCAATCCCTAATTTTTTGATAACTGCAACAACTAACCCCTAACCCTATCTTATACCCTTCATTTGAGGCTTAACAACTCTAGTTAACTGCTATACGAATTATCAAGCAAATAAAATGCCTAATATTCTCTTACCGCAAAAATACAGATTAGTATAATATCATGATCGAACTCTAGGGACTAGTGCAACCTGCTAAGAATATAACTAAACTAAGACGACAAAAAGTGATGATGATATGGGGTAAAGTCTGAGAATACTAAACGAATTATGAAAACAATAAGGACACACAAAAGACTTGCTAGTTAAGAAAACTACGGGCTTCGGGTTACCAGAATTTCAAGGATGCAACCAATAAAAGATCATAAACCAATCAAATTATCTTGATAACGAGAAATTCATGCTCATAAGTAGAGAATGATTCTCTCGACACATAAACTCCCTAACCACAATAACATGCAATCATGCCTCCCAAAAGTGATTAACATGTAATTAAAGTAGCATTAAGCATGCAATCCTAATTTTTGAATAGATTAACCGACCAATTAGATTCTTATCAATCGAACTCAATCAACAATGAGTGGTTCCTAATTCATAATCTAACCTCCCGGTTAAACATGAAATCCTAAATTACTGAGCGGACAATACAAGTATAAAATATTCATTGCATTGATTGTAGAAGCTAAATATAAGAAAACTTTGAAAGATCTAAGCATTAACGCATAAACACAAGCATCCCTTACAACACCGGTGTCCCTAACTCATAGCTACAAACCTACTCACTTATAGATTCTGATACAAAACAAGAGAGAACAACACTAGACAAGATAAAGAGTAAGGAATACGATGCCTCAGACTTCCCTTTCTCATCACCGATGTATCAATGTTGTCTCCTTCGTTTCCCACCTTCTCTTTAGCCTCCTCTATGTGTTTTTCGTCCCCCTAGGGTTGTGTACCGTTCCTCTATTAATTGGGGTATCATTTTCAATATTTTCCTTCGTTTGAACGCTTCTAGGGATTCTGTAATGACACACACCCGCACGGGCTCAAGTGGAGCACCTGCTTGGGCTATTTTCTTCGAGGTAACCCGTGTGCGTTTAGAAGCTCTCTGAGGTGGTCAGAATCTTGTGTGGGTGTGACCCACACGGGCTCAAGTGGAGGACCTGCTCGGGCTCTTGGCTTCTCATGCAGCACCCACGGGGTAAAAGGCACCCCGAGTCGGGCTAAAACTTCAGAGGGGTACAACACAAGCAGGGCCTTCTACGAGCACGAGCGGGTTGGATTAACTTCGTGTTTTTGCTCCTTTCGCTTGATGCTCGGGTATTCCATACCGTTTTTTGGCTTGAATATGTTCCGAGTGGGTTGTAGCTCCAAATATGCATAGTTGACTCCAAGAATTAACACCATTAAGTTCGATTAGGTCTTGTCGCCTTAAAACCTGAAAAGTAACAAAAAGAATTGATAGAAGACTAACTCGTGTCGGTTTTGTAACTCGTGCTATGAAAACTATGCAGAAATGATCTAAGTGTGTAGCCTAAAACTAACCTACATTACGTGTTATCAAACTCTCCCAGACTTAAACCTTTGTTTGTCCTCAAACAAAACTAGAGCTAAGCACAAGAAGAGTAAAAATAATTGGATACTAGCACACACACTTCGAAAAATCAGCCATCATGCCCAACAACGCGTCACACGAACATAGACCTAAGCAAACTTAGTTCAGACTTCTATCGACTGAAAACCACGAGGTGTACAATCCAACACATCACCAAAGTTCATTTTATTACCTCATAAACAACATCCAAGCAATCTCCATACCAGTTTAGCTATGCATACGTGAGACGCATTTCCTAAAGACAAATTTATTTATTATTTTTTCTAATTTTCTCTCTTTTTTATAGAATATTCTGCACTCGGTTTCTAGGATATCGAAGTCGAATAGAATAACTTTCTACTTAGACCCATATTTCCAATTGGCACACTTATAAGGTCTTGTAACCTTAGAGGACTGAAGAGGTTGCATTATCGAAGAACCGTTTAGACCCAAATCATAAGGTCACAATCAACTCTAACCCTTAGGATGTAGAAAAGCGCCTCAATTCACCACTTAGACCTGAACCATCGAGATCAATGCACTCATGTCACAGTAAGACAGAAATAGCTAGAAGCTTATTCCATTAACAGCGGAGTGTAAGCGTATAGAATCATAAAAACAAAAAAATAAATCTAAAAGGTGTCCGATCTAACAAAGACTGAACGGTAAACTCGGAGATATAGACACTTGGGGCTGAAACCTAGGGGGCGAAATACAACTATAAGTCATGGAATTGTGTACACCTACTAAACTAGCTAGTATCTAAAAGTCATTTTCAGAAAACATAGATTGTTGTTCGCGATTCGACAATGTCGCACAAAAATGGCTAAAGCTCAAAGTCTTATACTAGATATCTGGTAAGAAATCCTAAGAAAAAGAACATATTGACTTAAAATGTTGTTTTCATAAAAAAAATCTACGTCTAATCCTAATCGCAAACATATCACTCAAAGAGTACCCCCCAAAATTGAATGGGACACATTCTCGGTGTTCAAAATCTATGAAAGGAACTTGCATGCCAAAATTTGGGAGATGATAAAGAAAGTGGAGAACATGTACACCTAGTGTATTCTTCTTTCCCGAGTTAGTGTTACAACTGGGTGTTATGTGCGTCTACTGAATCTCGGGTTGCCTCCCGAGAAGCGCTTGTTTACGGTCTTTAGCTTGACTCTTACGCTATAGGCATGTGTGGGATCGGAAAGAGGATGTATTCCTCTTCCGTACTCTACGTGATCAACATAGTATGGCTTTACCCTCTGAGCGTTTGCCATGAACGATCTTCCATTTCCCTTGTCCAACTCTACGGCTCCATGTGGCGAGACACCTTTGGTGGTGAAAGGCCCCGACCATCGAGACTTGAGCTTCCCTGGAAACAATCTCAAGTGGGAAAAGTAATACCTGGTCGCCTACCTTAAATGAGCGCTGGAGGATGTGCCATTCACATTATTTCTTTGTGCGCTCCTTGCAGATATTGGGTGCTTTCTCGGTGCTCCAAACGGGATCTGTGCGTAGGTGGGTGATCGAGTGTCTAGGACGTGATGCGCAAATCTGAAACACCTTAGCTCACTCATGCTCGAAGATCAGCCCGCGTGGGTCCTCTATTTCAAAATAATGTGACCGTGTCGGGGTTCCATCTAGCCCGTGCGGGCTCGTATTCAGGCATTCAGCTCGTGCGTGCTCTTCTCTCACCCCGTGCGGGGTTCATAAAACCTCATTTAGCCCCGAGAGATTTTCCCGTGGCGTGGCATGATCCACCCCATGTGGATCTTGCATTTGGGTGCGGCCCGCACGGTTTGCAATATGGACACGCACGGGTTCAAGCTTGTTTCAAGTGCTGTCAACTCCTCCACGAATTGTATGCATTCCTCGACGTATTGGGGTGACTAAAATACGCTCCCGGTGCATGATGACAATTCTATCTCCATGGGGTGGGTGTCTCGATGCTCATGTTAAACTTTCTCAGCTAGTTCATCCACCGTATCAATGTGCATCATGGGTTCGTTCATGTACAATTTTTTGAGTGTATCGTCGAACTTGAACTCAATGAACTCGTGTCTGAACTTCATGACCAGCCTGCCTTTACTACAATATATAACCATATTCGCTGTGTTGAGAAATGGTCTTCCCAAAATGATAGGAATCTTCTGGTCCATCTCCATGTCCACTACTATGAAGTCCGCTGGGAACGAGAATGTTCCCACTTGTACTACATCATTCGTCAATATGCCTTCAGGTGTTCGTACGGACTGATCGACCAAGGTAATCAACATGCATGTGGATTGTAGATTTCCTACCCGATTGAGTTTCTTAATAAGTGAAAGTGGTAGCAAGCTCACTCTCGCTCCGATGTCGATTAGTGCATGCTCAATTTCATAATCGTAAATCTTGCAAGGGATGGCGAAATTACCTGGATCGGGAATCTTCTTAGCCATGGTGGGCGGTTGCATGCGAGTGTTAGTGACCATCACTACCTCATTGTCTACGGTCCTCTTCCTCGTTATTATGTCCTTGAGAAAATTGGCATACGAGGGTATCTTCATCATCGCTAATTATCAAGAAAATAAAATGCCTAATACTAACTTACCGCAAGAATACAGATTGGTATAATACCAGGATCAAACTCTTGAGACTAATACATCCTTAGCTAAGAATATAACTAAACTAAGATGGATGAAAGTGATGATGATATGTGGTAAAGTCTGAGAATGCTAATTTAATTATGAAAACAATAAGGACACACAAAAGACTTGCTAATTAAGAACACTACGGGCTTCGGGTTAACAGAATTTCACGGATGCAGCCAATAAAAGATCATAAACCAATCAAATTATCTTGATAACTGGAAATTCATTCTTATAAGTAGAGAATGATTCTCTCGACACCTAAAATCCCTAACAACAATAACATGCAATCCCTAATTCGTAAGTCGATTAACCGACCGATTAGATTCTCATCAGTCAAACTCAATCAACCATCAATGGTTCCAGATTCATAATCTAACCTACCATTTAAACATAAAATCCTGAATTACTGAGCAGACATCACAAGTATAAAACATTCATTGTAATGATTGTAGAACTGAAATACAAGAAAACTTTGAAAGATCTAAGCATCAACCCATAAACATAAGCATCCCTTACAAAACCAGAAGCATCCCTTACAAAACCAGTGTCTCTAACCCATAGCTACAAACCTACTCACTCATAGATTCTGATACAAAATAAGAGAGAACAATAGTAGACATTTTAAAGTGTAAGGAATACGATGCCTCAGACTTCCTATCTCGTCACCGATGTTTCGATATTGTCTCCTTCATTCTCCACCTTGTCTTGAGCCTCATCTGTGTGTTTTTCGTCCCCCTAGGGTTATGTGTCGTTCCTCTATTAATTGGGCATCATTTTCCAATCTTTTCTTTCATTTGAACGCTTATAGGGATTTTGTTATGACACACAACCCGTGCGGGCTCAAGTGGAGGATCTGCTCGGGCTCTTGGCTTCTCATGCAGTTTGCACGGGGTAAAAGGCACCCCGATTCGGGCTAAAACTTATGAGGTGTACAACTCGAGCATGGCCTTCTACGAGCACGAGCTGGCTGGATTAACTTCGTGTTTTTGCTCTTTTCGTTTGATGCTCGGGTATTCCATGCAGTTCTTTGGCCTCAATCTACACCGAAAGGGTTCTAGCTCCAAATATGCGTAGTTGACTCCAGGTATCAACACGACTAAGCTCGATTAGGCCTTGTCTCCTTAAAACCTGAAAAGAAACAAAAAGAACGGATAAAGGACCAATTCATGTCGGTTTTGTAACTCGTGCTATGCAAACTACGCAGAAATGATCTAAGTGCGCAGCCTAAAACTAACATACACTACTTGTTATCATTAACTAACTAAAGCTTTAACTAACTAAAGCTAAATTACAGTTCAACTATGATTCACACACAAAAACATGCACAACAAAGTCATAATATAACAACCATACAACAACAAAATATACAACAACCAAACAATGCAACAACCACAATGTACTATTGTAATAACCAATCTTCATATTCAAACTCTCGCCACTTGACTCCTATTCTTTTTCCCTATTGTTTATACCTGGAAAGCCATATCAATATTGCCCCCATAAAGACGCAGCTTGTCTTCAAGCTGAAATGCTTGAAAATTCTCCCTTGATGCTTCATAAAAAAGTAAAGAATCCCAATGAATTATTACCTCCAATGCTTCCGTATTTGAATGACATGTATCCAATATTGTTGCAGGTGTGACCGTAAGCTGCAAGTTCGCTTGTAGCTGATCCGAAATTGGTGTAGGCACAAATTCGCGTCCCACTACTTGTTTCAATTGAGACAGATGAAACATCAGATACACTTTCAAACTTGGAGGAAAAGACAACCGATATGCTACTGAACCAATGTGTGCTTCCACTTGAAAAGGACCATAAAAGCAGGCTTCTAGCTTCTGAAACGACGAGCAATCATAGATTTTTGTCGATAAGGTCGTAAAAAAAAATCTTCAGTTTCAAAGGATATGTCTCTTCTAGAAAGATCTGTAGTAATTTTCATCTTTTGTTGCCTGTAGCAAGTTACTCTTAATCTCTTGTGACAAAGCATCACGTTCTTTCAATTCCATTTCCAAATCAAAATTTATTTCCGATCTTTCTTCAAAACGTAATAACAATGGTGCCTCACATCCGTAAACCACTTGGAAATGAGTAGCATTAAGAGAAGTGTGTAAAGACATATTATACGAAAGATTTTTGATGAGCGTCTGCATAACAACGTAAATACATTTCCAAACACATATAAAGCACCTCGGTTTGGCGATCCGTTTGAGGATGAAAGGTCGTGCTAAACTCCAATTGCATGTCTGAAAGACGAAAAAATTCCTTCCAAAATTGGCTCATGAAAGACCTTATCTCTATCTGAAATGATGGATTTAGGAAACCCTCTAATCGTACTATCTCCTTAATAAAATGTCTAGCAATGTCATACGAAGTATAATGGTGAATCAATGTGATATGATGAACAAATTTGCTCAATCGGTCTACTTCCATCCAAATCACATTTATTCCTTGTGACTTTGGTAACCCTTCGATAAAATTCATCAACAAATCTTCCCAAATCTTCAATGGAATAGGTAAAGGCTGAAGTAAACCTGCCAAAGACAAAGTCAAATACTTTTGTGTTTGAAAAATTCCACATTTAGCCAATACCTCTGTATATCCGCCCTCATCCCACACAAAAAAATATTGCTTGGATTCGCTTAAGACTCTTAAGAAACCATGCATGTCCATCCATCGGGCTGTCATGAAATTCATGAAGAATCGAAGGTATAAAGATCGGTGATTTGGAAATAACCAAGTGATCATTGAACAAAAGCTTTCCTTGAACCAATGTACAACCCAAAGGAGCCTTCAAATTGTTTTGCAATTGATGTTTTATTGGTCCCAAACTCAGATCCTTTTCAATGGTAGTTGCTAACTCTTCTAGTTGTATAGATAATGGAATCAAAATTGCTGTATACAAGCAAATCTCTGATAAGCTCAGCTGTTTCGGAATTGTAGATAACCCATCTGCTACTCGATTCTCCTTACCAGGTTTGTATACTATATCAAAATCAAAGCCTAACAACTTGATTAACCACTTTTGATACTCACTATTAACCTCACAGTTTTCCAGCGCAAATTTTAAATCTCTTTGATCCGTGCAAACTAAAAACTTTCTGTCCATCAAGTAATGACGCTATAGAACAAACTATGGACATCAATTCTCTTTCGTAAACCGATTTCAAACGCTCTGAATTCAATAAACTTCTACTGTAATAAGAAATTGGATACTATTTTTGCATGAGTAACGCGCCTAAACCACCTCCTGATGTATCAGATTCCACTATAAAAGCGTATGCAAAATTAGGTAGTCCCAAAACGGGTGCTATCACCATTGACTTCTTAAGAGCATTAAAGGCCAATTCTGCATCTTCTGGCCACCCAAAAGCATCATTTTTAATAGTTTTGTAAGTAGTTTCACAATTATCCCATAATCTTGCACAAACCGACAAGAATAACCCGTCAAACCCTAAAAACCCGAAACTCCTTGATATTATGCGGATGAGGCCAATTGGATACTGCTGCAACTTTATTGTTGTCTGTGGACACCCCTTCTCTGATGTGATGTGTCCCAAGTACTCTATATACAACTTTCCAAGCGAGCATTTTTTTTTTGCATTTGCAAACAAACGGTACTTCCAGAGCTATTTCAAGACTACCTTAAGGTGCTTCAAATGCTATTGCAAAGATATGCTGTAAAGCACAATATCATCGAAGAAAACGAGTACAAACCACCATAAATAAGGTTTGAAAATATCATTCATCAATGCTTGAAAAGTGGCTGGAGCATTCGCTAAGCCAAACGACAATAACAAGAACTCATAATGACCATCATGCGTTCTCGAAAGGCTGTTCTTTTATATCCTTTTCATTCATCCGGGTTTGGTGATATCCTGAATGCAAGTCCAACTTAGAAAAGATAACCGCCCCATGAAGTTCATCCAATAACTTATCTATCATGGGAATAAAAAATTTATCGGGAACCCTCATAAAATCTCAAGTTTCTGTCCTTCTTTTTCACCAATAATACCAGACTTGAAAAAGGAATTTGACTAGGTCTAATGAGGCCAGCTTGAAGCATTTCACAAACTTGCTTCTCAATCTTCTCCTTGTGCGTGAAGATATCTATACGATCCCACCTTCACATTACCAACATCCGGTTTAAGTACTATGGAGTGCTAGTTACCTCTTAGAGGAGGAAGGTCTATAGACGTCTTAAAAACATCGTCAAAGGAGTCACAAAGAGCAGAAAAATTTGATGGAATATTGACTGCCTTCTCATTAGAAACGGCCAAGGAACACAAATCCACTACATATCTTTGATGTCTTTCTTTGATGGATCTTCATAAAATTTTGACATTGACCAAAGAATTGTGTAGTAAAGAATCCCCTCGAAACGAATACCACACTTTATTCTTGCAAAATTTCATCTCTAACCTTTCAAATTCAAATTGAATCTTGTCCAAGGTCCTCATTCATTTTATCCCCAATATAACATCATCACTACCAAGCTCCAATGGAACTTAATCAACCTTAAACTCCGGATTTTGTTAGAATAATGAAGCATTTTACAAATGCCTTCACCCTTGACCGTAACCCTGGTGCCTAAAAACATACCATATCCAGTGGTCCCTTCCGTCTTCAAACTTAAACTATGTAAACTCTCAATGGATATGAAGTTATGCGTTGATCCACTAACTACCATCATAATAACCTCTTGAACCACAATTCTTCTCTTAATTTTCAATGTTTCTGGAGAAGCAACCCAATGATAGAGTTCATATATAGTTCCACTAACTCACCCATAGGAATGGACTCTCCAACTTCAGCATGTTGTTCTTCTATTTCCATCTTTGTAACATCATTTGTGTCATCCTCATGAATGATAAAGACATGCAGCTCTTTATTCTTACAACGATGGAAAAGAAAATAGTGTTCATCACAATGAAAGCATAAGCCCTTCCTTCTTCATTTATATGCTTCCGCATTTGTGAGATGTTTTAATGGACGTCCCTTATTTCTTCTTACCCCCGATGAATCCGTTAAAGGAAACAATATGTTTCCCTTATTCTAAAATGAATGAACAACAACCCCATCCTTCGAATAGCCACGTTTCACATTCTCATGCGTAGAGCGAGAATGTAAAGTAAGTCTGTTACCTACTAAACGTTGTGTTCTCGAACTCACCGGTGCAGAAGAACCTGCAACAGGACTTGAAGCCAGCCAAATAGCCAAAGATATTACCGTTTCCAAACCAGCTGGTCGAAAAATGCGAATCAAATCTTGAATTTCAAGTTTCAATCCATTCTTGAACGCATTTTCTAATACACTATCCAGAATTCTCGGCAATTGCGACATCAAGTTCTCGAATTCCAACAAATAATTTTTAACGAACCTGTTTGCCTCAACGAAAACAATTTGGTGCCAACATCATCATACAGACCATGGCCAAACCTTCTAACAGTCTCTCACGAAAATCAGTCCATGATTAAAAACGAACGTCTTGTAATTTGAAATTGGAACCAATTCAAAGCTCTTTGCTTAATGGCCATCGCCGACGGCCTCAATTTCTCGGCGTCAGAACACTGTCCAAATCGGAAATACCTTTTTGCATGAACGAGCCAACCTGAAATGTTGAATCCGTGGTCGCATCTTCGGCAAATCGTTCTCCTTCAGTAACCACAGGAATTCCGTCTATGGTGAACTGCATATCACCGACTTGGAACCCTAACTTCTTCGTCTGAGTTCTCACTGGATTTGCGAACGCCGGAATATCGAAAGTCGCATGTGTATGCTTCTTCGTCTCACGATTACTGTTCGACGGGAAGCCAAAACCAGCTAGGTTACTTTCGCAAAAAATAAGCTGAGACTTACATCGCTCTAGTCGGCTGGTCTAAGCCTCACCGACGTTTACTCCGTTCGATGGCACCGTTACTAGCACTAGAACTTGTGGAGCTTGTATGTGTAGATGCTGCAAAGCGAAAGGTCGTTCAGATATTTTTCAATTTCTTGGACTCTCTTCAATTGAGTCTCTATTCCTAATATTTTAGAATCCAATAAACCAAATTTAGCAACTTGGTGTTGAATATCAACCATCTTGGAAACAATATCAACATTCATCGTTTCAAGATCAATCTGAATTCGATTCATTCTCAGCTCATTCTGTTGAAGATCCATGATAAACCAGAAAAAATATGTGCTCTGATACCAAATTGATAGAGATGAATTGACATTGTCTTTATTTCACCGAATCAAAGATACAATTTGGGAATCGTTGAAGAGATGCCCATCTCTATCCCCATGCATCATTTCCCTAATTTTCTTATAACTGCAACAACTAACCTCCAACCCCATATTATACCCTTCATTTGAGGGTTAACAACTCTAGTTAACTATCTAAAACTAAAACACAATTCAACTATGGTTTAGACTCACAAACCTGCACAACAAAGTCACAATATAACAACCATACAACAACCAAACATACAACAACCAAAATGTACAATCGTATAAACCAATCTTCATCTTCAAGCTCTCGCCACTTGACTCCTATTCTTTTTCTTCCTTCTTGTATATATCTGGATAACCATATCAGAGCCATATCCTTCAGGATATTCAAACATTTAACTATGACGTCCATTGATCCTACCACAAAACCATAGGAAAAACATAATCAAACTCATATTAGTGCAAAATAGACCACACAAGTCAATCTTTATAACCAAAACAATACAACTTTTCAAGCTAAACCTAAACTCAAATGAAAGATACCTGATCCTTAAATCATATAAAAACCTTAAACCTCAAAACATTATCTTTTCCTTTTTCATTTTGAATCAAATAGAGACAAAGATGGTTTTCCAATAGACTTATCACAATAAAAAGAGCCATAAACATTTTACTCTGTTCTCAAGAGGTGAAACAAAGAGGAACAAAACCCTTTCTCTTCCTCATTCTATAGATGTCTAGATGATAAAATAGATGCATTTGTAGATAGAAATATAAGCATACCTCTAATTTTGTAACTTTATTATGAAGGAACAATAATTTATCCCCTCAAACAACAAACCACCTAGTTCTCGAAATGGAGAATGACTTAAAAATTAGGGCAAAATTCCTATTTCCTCCTCACGTTAGTCTAATTTTCCTATTTCCCCCTCATGTTTTGTACTCATTGATGTGAGGCTGAATCGTGGATTTCACTCAGTTGTGCGGATGAATGCTTTTGAACCCGTAGACATACGTGCTGAAGAACGTTAGCCCAAATCCCATTGAGACCGTAAAAAACCCTTGAGCATATGCACCTCTAGCACTCTTAGGACACTAAAAGATGCCAAAAACAACCGTGGTTCGTTACTTGATAAGTCGAGTCGAGCAAGTCCCAGACTTGATCAATTTGTGTGAGATGAATCTCTCAATCTCAAGAACAATGAGCTAAGCTCGTTTGATCTGTATTTTAGTTCGAAAATCACTTGTTTTTGTGTTATTCATGGAATTCCGATCCGACACTATGGTCCTAGGCATGCCATGCAATCTCACTACTTCCCTAATGAAGAGATTAGCTACATGTGATGCATCATCGATCTTCCTACATGCAATTAAATGTGCCATCTTGGAGAACCTATCAACCACCATAAAAATGGAATCATGACCATACCTAGTCCTAGGCAATCCTAATACACAGTCCACAGAAAGATGGACCCAAGGCTCACTAGGTATAGGTAAAGGCGTGTAAGGCCCTTGAGGTTGCAACCTAGACTTAGACTTCCTACACGTGTTGCAAGTTGCAACGCTCGTAAATTCATTCCATATCTCAGATCATATGAGGCCAATAAAAGTGCTCTTTCAAGAATGCTAATGTCTTAGCTACTCCAAAATGACCCATCAAACCTCCCCCATGTGTCTCACGCACCAATAAATCTCTAATAGAACTATGGGGAATATAAAGCTTGTTCCTACGAAATAAAAACCCTTCATGCAAATAGTAGTCCTTGCTAGGTGCCCTAAGACAAGATTCATAGAGTTCTCTAAAGTCTAGATCAACTTCATCAAATTACTTTATGAACTCAAACCCTAGAATCTTAGCATCCATAACCGATATCAAGGCAACTCTCCTAGACAATGCATCGACTACTATGTTTTCCTTACCTTGCTTATACCTGATCACGTAAGGAAACGTCTCGATGAACTCCACCCACTTGGCATGTCTCCAGTTCGATTTTTGTTGGCCCTTGAGATGCTTGAGCGATTGGTGATCGGTGTGGATCACGAACTCCTTTGGCCATAGGTAGTGCTGCCAAGTTTGAAGCGCGCAGATGAGTGCGTAAATCTCCTTATCGTATGTTGGATAGTTCAATTGAGCTCCTCTTAACTTCTCTCTGAAGTAAGCAAGAGGTTGGCCGTCTTACATAAGAACGGCTCCAATCCCTACTCTGGATTCGTCGCACGCGATCTTGAATGTCTTGGTGAAGAGGCGGGTGGATCAGCTTCTCCTTGAGCGTTTGGAACGCTCTCTCTTGTGTGTCTCCCCACACAAAGGCTCGGTCTTTCTTCACGAGCTCGATCATTAGTGCCAGAATGGTGCTGAAATTGCGGACGAATCGACGGTAAAACCCCGCAAGGCCTAGGGAGCTTTGGACCTCTCCAACTGTGCTCGGTGCCGACCAATCCTCGATAACTTGGACCTTCTCTTGATCTACAAGGATACCCTGCTCAGTAACAACAACGCCTAGAAAAACCAACTTGTTAGTAACAAAGGTGCACTTCTTCATGTTAGCATATAACTTTTCCGCTCTAAGAATACCTAAAACCGCTCTAAGGTGCTCTACATGCTCCGTAATGTTCTTAGAGTATACTAAGATGTCATCAAAGTATACCACCACAAATCTGCCAATGAAAGCCCTAAGAACATGATTCATCAACCTCATGAATATACTAGGTAAATTAGTTAAACCAAAAGGCATCACTAGCCATTCATACATCCCATGCTTGGTCTTAAAGTCGGTTTTCCATTTGTCTCCCTCTTTCATCCTAATTTGGTGGTATCCGCTCTTAAGATCTATCTTAGAGAACATGCAAGACCCATGTAATTCATCTAGCATATCATCTAAGTGAGGAATGGGGTGGCGATACTTAACCGTGATGTTGTTGACCGCTCTACAATCAACGCACATTCGCCACAGACCGTCTTTCTTGAGCACGAGGATGACAGGAACGACACAAGGTGACATGCTCTCCCGTACATATCCCTTCTCCATGAGATCCTCTACTTGCCTCTGAAGTTCCTTTGTCTCCTCCGGGTTGGTTCAGTATGCTGACTTGTTTGGAATAGACCCTCCCGACATAAAGTCAATTTGGTGCTCAATGCCTCGCACCGGTGGCAAGCCGTGTGGTATCTCCTCAGGAAAGATGTCATCAAATTCCTTGAAAACATGAACAATAGGCGGTGGTAAAACTTTAGTAGCCTCTTCAATAAATAATGTCTCCTTATACTATATGAGAACCATCGGCCGGTTTGTGAGCAATGCATTTTTTGGAACCCTTGGTGATAATGAGCGAATTTTTGGGTTCCTCAACCTTCCTAGCTTGCTGCACGATGTGAAGGTGATCTTCATAGGTTTGCTTCAACGACAAGGGTAGTAGGTTGATCTTCTTGCCCTTGTGTCGGATGGAATATCGGTTGATGTAGCCGTCGTGTTGCGCCTTTGCATCGTACTGCCACGGACGGCCAAGCAAGAGGTGACTTGCTTGCATGGGTACCACATCACATAGGATCTCATCCTCGTATCTTCCAATTTGAAACGATACTCGAATTTGCTTGGTGACCCTCGTCTCTCTGCTATCGTTTAGCCATTGGAGCTTGTATAGCTTTCGAATGCTTGAGGGTGGGGAGTCTGATCTTCTCCACTAGAATGGTGCTTGATGTGCTGGAAACACGAGTTATAAATATTCCTAGACCACTTCACCGCAAGTATACGGATCGTGTAGTACCAGGGTCGATCTCTAGGGACTAAAGCAGCCAAACTAAGAATAAAACTAAACTAAGACAATTAGAAATAGAAGGGGATGTGATCCTAAATTCTTAAAACTAATCTAAATGGTGACAACGATACTAGGTTGGCCGTACCATGACAGCATTACGAACGCAATCATTGTCCCTAAGATGACTAACCGACCGGTCAGATTCTCATTAGCCAAGCTTAATCTACAACTTAACAGGTCCGGATTCATTCTTTAACCTTCCAGCAATGTCCGAAATCCTATGTCGCTGAGCGGGCAACACTAGCGTAAGAGTGATAATGCTAAGCGTAGAACCGAAAATCAAGAATAAATTAATAAATCTAAGCATTAACGCAAATCATTGTTCATCCAATACAAATCCGATATCCCTATCCGCAGTAGGGAATCTACTCACTCATGGAGAAAATAAAAGACGAAGATAACATAATCTTAAACATGATAGACTCTAAGGAATTCGATGCCTCGACCTTACCTATCGTGTTACCGGTGTAAGGATTGATGCTTCTCTTCTTCTCCGATGCCTCCCGAGCTTATCCAGATGTTTTTCCAGCCTTTCCTTGCCCTGTACATCGCCCCCTTGCTCTAGATCTGTTCTATTCCTTAAATTCGGACGTTTGAATGTTAGATCTAGGTTGTTGCGAAATACACGGCCCGCTCGGGCACCAGTGTTGCCCGGTCGTGCAGAGGCTCGCCCGGTCGTGTTCCTTCATAGTGCCCAATCGGGTATCAAGCACCCGATCGCGTGGTTGAGCGGCCCGAGTCGTGCAAACTCTC
>CM071869.1:23179479-23190834 GCA_036759665.1 Gynandropsis gynandra | reverse complement strand
GGCTTGTTCTCGGTTCTTAACATTCCATAAACACCGAAACCAAAATATGTATTGTGGCAATTTTATGATCCCACTCATGGTAAGTTGTTTATATTATTAGAATAACATGAATGTTTTCACACTTTTATGTTCTTATCATTTTGTTTTCATGTTTCAGTCACTTCCATTCGAAACCATCCATATTTTGGGTGTAAACGGATGGTACATTGATGTTATGGATGTCAATCCATCATGCCCAAGGATGTGCAAGAAGCGGGTTAAATCCAATTTAAACCCAAAGTATGTAGATGTGATCAAGCAGTTCAGAGATTCTACGGTAACAATTACACAATAGTCACAAGGTCAAGGTTCACAATGGTCACAAGGGTCATAGAGGTCACAAGGGTCCAATGGTTATTTGTTGTTTTTGCAGGATATTCAAAGTATTCTTCATGCTAAAGACGACAATGAAGCTTTACTTTATGATCCACATTATTACGAGGGATGCAACGACCTTGATGTTCAGATATGGATGAAACCTCTACAAACAAATCCAAAGGATATTTATTGGGAGCAAATCTGTAAGGTTGAACTGCTGACGCGGAAAGCAATTCTTTGATGAAAAACAGAAGGAGAAAGAGAAGGGGAGTAAGAGGAAGAAGATGAATGAGGAAAAAACAATAGAGGTTATAATTGTTCCATCCATATCTGAAGCTGGTGAAGATGAAGGATTTGAAGAGGCTGAAGAAATGGTTGAAGCTAAGAAGAGGTTGAAATTGAAGGAGAAGAAACAACAGCTCCTCTGACAGTGGAGAAAAAAAATTAATGAAGGAAACAAGAAAGTCAGGAAAAAGAATCAACGATGTAAGAGACCTTGTAAGGGACGCCGAGATTGATTTGCCTAATCCAAAATCAAAGGCGGTAAATCCCAAAGGTATTGACAAGACAAAAAAGACCAAAGGCCGAAAGGCGACAAAATCAAAGGCTGCCCAGAAAGATACGAGCATTAGAGACGAATCTTATGACACTATGAGAGATGATGATTATTTTGAATTTCAATTCCAGCACCATCTAGATCTAGTATCAAGAGAAGAACCGATGGAGTTCAGAGGCAGAAAATGACTCCCGAGATGGCTCATAAAAGGAGATGCTAAACATTTCAAAATTGATTGAAATGATTACATCTGTTGCTAATCCTTTAAGTGGGTTTCATTCTAGCATTCTTCTACTTGAATACATACCGCTAATATTGATGCTAGCGTTGATGTTCTTGACGAGGTTCCTAATGAGGTTACTCCAGTACTTCATGTCAAAGAGGTTGCCGCTGATGTTGGTACTAAGGAAATTCTAGAAGTTTCAGTCTAAGATGTTGATGCAGATGTTCCTATCGAAGTTCCACCAAGCAAGTAATGTTGAGTCACAAAGGTCACATTGTTCATAAAGGTGACAATGGTCACAAAGGTCACATGGGTCACAATGGTCACAAAGGTCACAAGGGTCACAATGATCATAAAGGTCACAAGGGTCACAAAGGTCACAAGGGTCACAATGATCACAAATTTCACCAAAGTTACAATGGCCAAAAAGGTAAAAAAAGTCACAATGGTCACAAAGGATGAGTCTAATGAATGAAGTTCCAATAGAAGAGGTTGATGAAGATGTTCCTGACAAAGCTCCACCAAGTAAGTAATATTGAGTCACAAAGGTTACAATGGTCAGAAAGGTCACAAGGGTCACAATGATCACAAAAGTCACAAAGTTCACAAGGTTCACAAAGGTTACAAGGGTCTCAATGATCACAAAGGTAACCAAGGTCACAATGGTCACAAAGAATGAGTCTAATGAATGAAGTGATTTTTATGCAGATGCTGGAGCTTCATCAGATGAGTCTGATGGTCCATTGATAAATAAAGAAAGCTAAAACCATCAACGGCAAGACAAGAGTTATATGTTGAACCTCCACAGACTGAACCACCGGCGAAAAGACCAAAAATACGTGGGCTACTGAAGGCAAGGATTTCCGATGTTCTTAAAGACTATTTGCTGTACATATACCTTGAGAGCGACATCGACGATGGTGGCAGATTACAATGGCTTGTTCTTGGTTCTTAACATTCCATCACCTAGAAATCGCTATATACCTTGTCTCGAAGACAGCGGTAGATTACGATGGCTTGTTCTCGGTTCTTAACATTCCATCACCTACAAATCGCTATATACCTAATCATTGGGTAGCCATGAAAGTTGATTTGAATAGGAGATGAATTACGATATATGACTACCAAAAAAGGTTGAAGGAGATGCATATTGATCAGGTGGTTGAGATTATTAGAAGAGCTTTGACCAAGATATTGCAAGTTAGAAGGTTTCATTCCTTGACTTCCGGAGAAAAGATATAGGATTATGATTATTATGAAGGTCTTTCACAGAACGAAAACGTGAATGATTGTGATGTTTTCTCATTCAAATACATAGAAACCATTCTATCGAGAAGGAAAGATAAGTTCCCTGAAATTTGCAATGCCAATATTTCTTCCATTCGTGAGAGATTGCTGCAGATATATTTGCGAATGGAGTACGTATTGAAGTACTCAAAGACAAATGCCTCCCATCATCTCATGTGTGAACTCGATTTTTTTTAAGTTTGAACTCGATTAATTTTTTAAGTTTAAACTCGGTTTATTTTAAATTATGTATGAATTCAGTTTATTTTGTTAGCACTTATCACGAACGTTGCACACAACGGGTGTGTACAACGTTCATACCAACACTTACCACGAATACTTTGTACAACGTGTGTGCAACCCAAAATCACAAAGGTCACAATGGTCACAAAAATCACAATAGCCACAAAACTCACAATGCTCACAAAGGTGACAAAGTTCATAATAACAATAATACAAACAATAATAATAATCCAAGGAATAAGAATAATAAATCAATAATAATAATAATAATAATAATAATAATAATAATAATAATAATACCAATAACGATTAAAAAGGTTAATCAAGTTCAAGGAAAGGAATACCGAAACACATGTTTCATAACATAACAATAATTACTTGAAATCAAATAGTGTTGTTGGTAGACCCTATTGCAGGGAGAAGCCGAAACACGTGTATTGCTCCATTGGAGACCAGTTTGAATGTGAGGGAAAATCCCTCAATTTTTCCATTTTTATGATAAAATGTTCTCCAACCTCCCCTGACGCAAGCGGTACGACAACTCAAGGGCCTCAAATCTAACGACCACGCCCTTCTTTGATCGTTCATCATCATTATCTTACATCTTCTACTAATCAAACCGTTCTAACTCACAAACCATATAAGAAGGTTATGCACCATCATTCAACTTATGTAAGTAAACATGATTAAAAGTCGAATAAAGAAACAAAAATGATATATGATGAATCGGTTTGTAGTCACTTACCACTACATCTACGGCCAGGTTAGAATGCGTGGCGGTTGTCGTAAAATAGGATTGATAAGAAAAAAATGACATTGCTTATGCGTTTGATGATGATGAATATTGAAAATTATACAAATTATCTCCGAAACCAGTGACGTGAAAAACCATATCATCTTCGTGCCGTAAAACTACAAAATCCCAATTCGAAAATCATGGTCCTTCGGGAAATATTTCCATCCATCTGTGATCTAGGAAAATCTAACTTGACTCCCCACGTTTGGTTAGACACATCTGATTTAAGAGTTTTCACGATGTTGTTCCTCGTTTTTCCTTCGATATGCTAATCAAAGAACTTCCTCGGAATGTCCTGCAACAAAAAGCAAAAAAAAAAAAGTCATATCTCTACAATCTCTACATGTAGAAAGACAGATGGATGAGATTACAATGTAGTGTTTGAGATATTCATGAAGAATCACTTGGACAAAATGTGTGAAATGTGGAGTTTGAGACATTTTCGATAAAGAATTTTTCAAAGATTTTTTGACGATGGAGACGAAGATGAGAGATGATAAGAGTTAGAAAAATAGATGGATAGAAGATAATGATATTTAGACAGAGAGATGCTGGGAGATGAGGGTGTGTCGTATTCAAAAAAGAGAAAGGTTGTCATTCATTAAGACAAGAGTCTGGCATCGAAACTATGAAATGGTAAAACGTGTTGTACTATACAACTTGTGACCAACTTTGAACACACGTTGTTGAAATATTTTTTAAATGTTAGGGAAAAGTTCTGTGGGAATGGTGGGTCCCACATGTTCCCTGAATAACGTAGAAAGGTCACAAATTACAATGGATGTTTAAATTGTGCTTTCGATACATTTAGGAACTTAAGTTACTTTAAAACGTCAAACAATAGTTAAAACATGTTTTTTCTCATGTATCAAAAGAAGTGTAGAACGGATAAATATATTTTAAAAGTGATAGTAGTGTTTTAAGAATTCGTTGGATGAATTTGAACAAATTTCAAAAAAATACATTTCATATTTCGTAAAATTTTGACATTATTAATATTATTATCTATATTGATTCCTAATTAAACATCTATAATTCAAAAATATTGAAAATAACATTTTTAAAGAGACGTCGCATGAGTTACAAGGTCATAAAGGTAACATTAGTCTTTTTGCATCAATGAGGAAAAATAGATGCGAACTCGATGAATTTATCAATTTATAAGTATCAAATGACGTAAACAATGCAAAATAAAAATGTAAACATTTAATATGCATCATACTAATTTATGCTAATTGAGGGTCACACGTGGGTCATATTGGGTCGCATGATAAGATTGTTGCAGTTGTCTTTGCAAATGGAAAAAGTATTGAAGTACACAAAGACAAAAGCTTCCCATTATCTCATATGTGAACTCGGTTTATTTTTTTAACTTTGAACTCGTTTTTTAAGCTTAAACTCGGTTTAATGTTGTGTACAACGTGTACAACCCAAAATAACAACAACAACAATAACAATAATAATAATAATAATCTAAGGTCACAAAGATTACAAAGGTCACAAATATCAAAAACTACGTTGGACGTTTAAATTGTGCTTTCGATCCATTAGGAACGTAAATCATGTTAATTCAGAAACTTTACAACGTCAAACAATAGTTAAAACAAATTTTTTCCCATGTACCACAAGAAGTGTAGAACAGATAAATGTGTTTCAAAAGTGATAGTGGTGTTTTAAGAACTCGTTCAATGAATTTGAGCAAATTTCAAAAAAATACATTTGATATTTCGTCAAATTTTGACATTATTAATATATTGTGTACATTGATTCCTAATTAAACATCTACAATTAAAAAATTTTGAAAATTACATTTCTAAAGAGATGTCGCATGGGTCGCAAGGTGACAAAGGTCACATTAGTCCTTTTGAGTCAATGAGGAAAAATAGATGCGAACTTGATGAATTTATCGATTTATAAGGATGAAAGGACATAAAACATGCAAAATAAGACATTTCTACGTTAAAATATGCAACATACTAATGTATGCCAATTGAGGGTCGCACGAGGGTCATATTAGGTCGCATGAGTCGAATGAGTTCCCGTAATATTGGGTTGCATGTTTTGCACAATGAGAAAAAATAGATGCGAACTCAATGAATTTATCGATTTATAAGAATGAAAGGACGTAAACTATACAAAATAAGACATTTTCGATGTTTAAATATGCATCATACTAATTTATGCCATGAGGATCGCATGTGAGTCATATTGGGTTGCATGAGTCGGATGGGTTCCTGTAATATTGAGTTGCATGAGAAGATTGCTACAGATGTCTTCGCGAATGAACAAAGTATTGAAGAACCCAAAGACAAACGCCTCCCATCAACTTATGTATGAACTTGATTTATTTGTTTAAGTGTGAACTCGTATTCTTTTTTGTGTCCAACGTGTACAACCCAGAATAACATTAATGATAAATATCTAAGGTCACAATGGTCACAAAGATCACAAACGTTACAATGGTCACAAAGGTCATAGTAATACGATTGAACATGATGGCTATATGTCCTCCGTCAACACTGTAGAATCTGTGTGTGACTGCATAAACAATGAGTCCATCGATTACCACAACCTTAGGTAAAACAAAGACGTCACCTCCACCGTGTCACCTTTGTGACAAAAAACTAAAAAATCACCAAGTCAAAAGTCACGGTCCTTGGCAAAATCTTTCCATCCGTTTGTGAATCTAGGGTCGTCTAACTTGACTTCCCACGTTTGTTGTTCCTCGTTTTTCATTTGATATGTTTATCGAAGAACTTCCACGGAATGTCCTGCAATAATAAGTAAAAGAAAAGAAGTCATATCTCTATATTCTCTACATTAACAGACAGAGAGAGAGACAAATGGAGGAGATTACAAGGTAGTTGTCGAGATAGCAATGAAGAATCACTTGGACAAAATGTGGGAAATATGGGGTTTGAGAATTTTTGATAGAGATTTTCTCAAAGATATTTTAGAGACAAAGACGGAGATTAGAGAGGATAGAGATGTGATTCAATTTCAAATGAGAGATGATGAGAGTTAGAAAAATTGATGAACTATTTGTCAAATTTCGATATTATTAATATTATTGTCTATATTGATTACTAATTAAACATCTACAATTCAAAATATCTGAAAATCTCTTTAGACATCGCATGGGACGCAAGGTCATAAAGGTCACAGTAGTTGTCTGGGTTGTCACGTTCCAAACATTCTCAGTGATGTGGCATTTGAACCCGTTCGTCTCGACGAAAGATAGGTTTTTTTTCGAGCCTCATCGGGTTCAGGATAACGATTCTCTTTAGGCTTTCCACTTTGTTTTTTCTCAGCCAAAATAGGAGGTAGAACTGTCACTTCAGAATATTAAGGAGGAATGTTCTAATCACAAAAACTAAGAGCTGGATACACAGTTTCTTTGTAAGCTAAACACCATGTTTCCCGCAGATAGTATGTTGAATATAGTTGTGGTATCTTGTGACCTTTATCAACCTTATGTGGAACCGCAAATGCATGACTGTATGGATACTTATCCACATCAAACATTTTCAAGTCACACGTTCTTTTTTGAAGACTCACTACGAATCTTCTACCCTTCTCATTTCTCACCTCATTCTCATCACTCAGCCTGTTCAATTCAATAACTTTTGAGAATCATCACCAGTAGCTGCTTCTAACCTTATTGAATCATTTCATTGTCTTTCCAAACAAATATCTAAAAGTGCTAGCATGAAAAACTTTTTTAACGCCTTCAACGAGGAATTTATTGACTCGATCCCATTAGTGATTAATAAATTGTACCATTCACCCTTAAATTTGCATCTTGCTCACTTAACGGGATTAAGTTTATCTTTCTCCAAATAATTTACAGCATTAGGATACCCGCGCAAAGGTCAAAATGGTCATAAAGGTCACAACAGTCATAAAAGTAACAAAAGTCATATTTATACCTGACCTTCAAACCATTAAATAGAACTTCAAATTCTTTCACCATGTAAGTTGTTGCATATTTGAAGAACATTTCCGCCACAATATCAACCTTTAAACTCTTTTTACCTTGACTTTTATTGATGCAACTCTTCATGTTTTCCGATATATTTCGCGCACAAAAACCATAATCAGCTTCTTTGTACACTTGTTTGACTGTTTTTATCAAGCTTTTATGACGATCGAATATCACAATGACATCACATCCATCTGGTATCACCTCTTTCAATCTTGACATAAACCACATCCATGATTTGTCTTTCTCTTTGTCGACTATTCCCAAGATAGTTGATATTGGTGATGTTCACTATCTTACGCGGTTGCCACGATTAATGCTCCCTTGTACACTCTTATCATAAATTGCATCAACAACAATCACTTTATGCATATATTTCCATCCTCTTATAGCCGCTCTCACAATCATAAAAGTTATTTGAAGCTTTTCCCATCACCTTCTAGCTGAAGATTTGCAACAAATCCAGAAATTCTTTCTGCAAACATGTGCAACCACCCTAGAATCCTCCTATAATGATCAAAATCATCACCACGAATCTCATTTTGAGCACTAAATTTGACTCTTAACCCATCAAATACGATACATTAGCATCGTAATTTGCTTTTACACGAGCAGTCAATTTTTTGCTAGAGATGTTTCATATTTTCCGGTATATTCCTCATTCAAATAATCTTTAACCAATTGCGTTGTACCCTTTGTAGCTTCTGTCGATTTAGATACATGTGAACAATTATGAATGTGATAGTGTGTTCTCACACTAAACTGTTTGGAATTCGGGATTGCTGTCACGCGTAATTTCCTTTTACAACCACTTCCGGTAAACTTGCATCGTACTTCCCACAGCTTCGAATCATAACTCAATATTGCATATATAAAAGAAACTTCAAGTGAACCTTTCCTTACAAATTCATGTACATCCTCCTTGCTATCAAGCTCTTGCCCAATTTTAAGTTGCAATCCATCTTCGAACTCGAATATTGAATTTCAATAGTTTGGCTTCTCGTAAACTACCATTTCAAAGTTATTATCACCATCATCATCCTTATGCTTTATTGGCACATCAGTATCACCTTCATTACTATCATAGACCATAACTTCATGAACAACCATATTCATGACACAACCACCACCTTCTCTTAACCCACCGGTATGTTCACTATTAGAATTATTCGAATCCAAAATATTTATTGTTTTCGTCGGATTGCTCTCAACTTTATTTTTTTTATTTGAACCTACAATAACACAGTCCTCATACCCTCCATTTCTCACCTCGTTTAGTAATTTGTTTCCAAAGTAGAAATTAGAGGTTCAACTTTCACTCGATTTCCATGTCACACTTCATACTTGCCGATTATATCTCGATATAAAACAGAGGTGGAATTCCTCTTATTCAATCGAACATATAACAAATAAGATGTTTGTCATTCATTATATATTTCGGCCTTCTATTTTGAAATATATTAGGAAAATAGCTTAACTTCAACTTCATTGTATTTTTTTCCACCATCATCTCTGCCTATAACTCATCAATAAATTGCTGGTATATCAGACTAATTGGATGACAATAGAAAAATACTCTCGTTTTCCTGATTTATTCAAACCAATTTAAATTCTCCATTTATGTTTCTCATCCACTGAATCCATTACACTTGTAAGAAAAACATAAAAAGAGGGTAAATTCTTATATGATATTTTGTGTGTTTCAATATATTACTCTATGACTTAGTGCGACCGTGCGACTCGATGAGACTTTGTGATCTAATATGACTTTGTGACCCGCTGCGACCATGTGTTTCAATATAACTCTATGGCACAGTGCGAGCGTGCGAATCGATGAGACTTTGTGACTTAATGCGACTCTGTGACCCACTGTGACCATGTGTGTCAATATGACTTTGTGATCCAGTGCGACTGTACGACTCGATGAGACTTTGAGACCCAATGCGACTCTGTGACCCAATGCGACCATGTGATTCACTGCGACCATTTGACTCACTCCATTTGATCAATGGCTACAACACTATAAGGCTCGTTTTGACAAAGGGAGAATTAAATCTATACATATTACTCACTACTCACTCGAAATATTCAACTTTTCATTTTAGATATCAAATTGACAAAAGAAATACGAAAAACACCATTATCTCCATGCAAACACCATTAATCTGCTCAAATTAAAATAAACTTAAATCCAAGCTCCAAAATCACTATATATTTCAGATTTTTTCTATGGAACGTACATAATTTCAAGCTTCTTTGTTGACAACAAACGATTTTAACATATTTTTTCGGCGAATCTAATGTCGATTTGAAGCTACTTGCGGTGAATATGATGTTGATTTGAAGCTAATCACAGTGAATCTAATGTGGGAGAAGCGAAATTTTTACGACAGATGAGAGAGAGAAATCGATGTGTTTTGGAGGATAGAAAAAACTGTCGATTAAAAGACAATGACAATATGGTAGGATTCAAGTTCTAATAGCAGTTCAAGTGTAATTTTAAAGTTACTTCTTTAAATACATAATATATAATATATAATATATAATGAAAAATAGGTTGAATTTGAAGAATTTGGATGTCAATAGGATTATGACTAAATCTTGGAGAAGAACTCGGAGGAATTAAATTGGCTAGAAAGAAATGGAACTAAAGAAAACTTCCTTATGTGGTAATAAACGTTTGTGACTAGTAACTTTCAAATCTCAGCCTTGATTTCAAATTTATTTTAAGCCGTCAAAGATTTGTACATGCAAATTTAAGCCGTTGGATAAGGAATACAATGGTAACCTGCGTTTATATTCCAAGCATTACTTGTGAGGGGGGGATTATCAAAAATGCCCCTGTAGGGCTAAAGTGCTTCAAAAATACCCTCGGCTGAAAAAAAAAAGTTTCAACTTCAAATCTACCCTTAAAATATTGATAATCCCATGTTACCCTTTACGACATTTTTTCTCTCTCCTCTAGAGCACCTCTAATTCTCGCGCGAAAATTACTGTTCCCCCACACCACAACAGATTCGGCGAGAGTAGCTTGCAATCGGCATCAGATTCGCTGCCAATAGGTTGAAATCCTTTGTTGTCAACAAAGAAGCTTGCAATTAAGCACGTTCCGCAGAAAAACCAGGTGTGTATAGTGAGTTTTTCGTGTTTCTCTTGTGTCTATTGCAATGTCAAAGGTGACAGAGTGGGTCACAGAGTCGTACGGTCGCACTGGGTCACAGTCTCATCGAGGGGTCAAAGGGATCAAAGGTCGTCGCAGGGGTCCAAGGGTAAATGGGTCGAAAAGGGTGAAAAGGTCGCAGGGGTCCAAGGGTAAATGGGTCGAAAAGGGTGAAAGGGTCGCAGGGGTCCAAGGGTAAATGGGTCGAAAAGGGTGAAAGGGTCGCAGGGGTCCAAGGGTAAATGGGTCGAAAAGGGTGAAAGGGTCGCAGGGGTCCAAGGGTAAATAGGTCGCAAAGGGTCAAAGGGTCGCAGGGGTGCAAGGGTCGGATGGGAAAGGGGTCGCAAAGGGTTCAAAGGGTCGCAGAGGTAAAGGGGTCGCAGGGGAAAGGGGTCGCAAAGGGTTAAAAGGGTCGCAAAGGGTTGAAAGGGTCGCAGGGGTCCAAGGGTAAATGGGGCGCAAAGGGTCAAAGGGTCGCAGGGGTGCAAGGGTCGGATGGGAAAGGGGTCGCAAAGGGTTCAAAGGGTCGCAGAGGTAAAGGGGTCGCAAAGGGTCCAAGGGTCGCAGAGGTAAAGGGTCGCAGGGGTCCAAGGGTCGCACGGTCGCTGTGGGTCACAGAATTTACCCCTCTTTTTATGTTTTTGTTACAGGTGTAATAGATACGGCGGATGAGAAAATCACACTGATTTAGTTTTTGTATGATGGTAAATGGGAAAAAAACCCAAATGGAGAATTTGAATGGGTTGGTAGA
>CM071869.1:23156430-23168995 GCA_036759665.1 Gynandropsis gynandra | reverse complement strand
GATTGTGACCCAAACCGACTCACTGAGACAACCGACTCAAACGCCCCTTAGACTCCCTGCGACGCTCAAGCGACCATTGCGACCCAAATCGACTCACTCAGACTCAACAGACTCACTGACACTCACACCCATTTCAAATCAATAAACCATTCTGGGACTCGACAGCCTGCAAACCTTAGAAATCGACGCTCAACCGACCATCGCGACCCAAACCGACCCACTGAGACAACCGACTCTTGCGACTCACTGAGACTCAACCGACTCATTGACACTCACACCATTTTGGGACTCGACATCCTCCAAAACCCTAGAAATCGATCTACTTACACTTATTGACGCCATTGAAGATTGACTCGTGCTCTCTTCTCCACCGCTGCTGATTCTAGCCATTTCCTTCTTGCCAACTTCGAATTTACTTCTTGCCAACTTCGAATCGATCCCTCTCAAGTTCGAAATCACTTGTTCTTTCTTGGCTTTTACTCTCCCAGAATGCGGGTTTGGCTTTTACTCTCCCAGAATGCGGTTTTTCCCACGTTCGGAAATTAAGGGTAAATTTGTCTTTTCTCTAGTTTTTTTTTCCGATTAAATAATTATTTTAAGGAAGGGTATTTTTGAAGCGTTTTAGCCCTACGAGGGTATATCTGATATTCCGCCCTTATGAGGATAAGGAGATCTAACCAAACTTGAAGAACTACCACTTCTACATTAACATTTGATTGAAGTGCAATTTTAGAGAGGAAAATTCTGAATTTACGGCCTTCTGTATCTATAAATATCTCTACCAGGAGTCCAACAGATAGAGACTTTTGATAATACACTTTTTTTTCTCTTTTAACTGTCTTTTTTTCCCTTTTTGTTTTAAACTATGGAGGGAAACAATCTCCCTCGTGTTTCATTGTGTAGAGTTAAAGAAACGTACCCTGAAAAAGGGAAAGCAGAAAGACCCTGAATGAACTTAGAGGAGAGAGCTGAGATAATCTTTAAGCAAAGTGATGATGGGAGTAGCAGATGAATCTCTGCTGAGTTGTTGGAGCAAGATTCCATCCATTCGGGCTTGAACTCCCTCTGTCACCGTCATTTCACTGATCACTTCTTTCCATATTCTGTTCACTCCGATCACCGAGCTTCCAATACCGCCCAAGATCTCGGGTAACGATGGGGAAGGTCTCGAGAGCTCAATAATGGTTACCTACCTTTATATTCCAAGAATTACCCTGGGAAGACAAGGAGACTCTAACTAAATAGAACTTGTGTTGTCTTGATTTACATTGAATAGATATGAATTATGGACCCATATACATTGTATTCGACAACCCTAAATTTTTTAGCTAACTTGTGAATTAAGTTAAACTCAAACTCATTTGACATTTGGTCATTCGTTTGGACCACGGATATTTTGAATAGTATAAATACCAATTCGAAAAGGAGTAATAGTTTCAGCAGAAGTGATGGAAAAGGCGGAGTTTAGCAGCAAACCTTTTGGTCAAGAGGTATTTTTGCCTTCAATTTCGCAATAGCTACAGCACGCCAAAACCCACCAAGAGCATCAACCAGACCCCGAGAATGTGCATCCTCGCGAGCCCAGACTCTGCCTTGTGCAACTTCTTCCATCTTGTTGACCTAGAAAACAGGACACGAATGTGATATAGTCACCAAAACGGATTAAGGAGCAAGACTAGAAGAGAGTAAATCTCCACTAAATACAGGCATGGATCTTGAGGTGGCTGCTTTGTCTCGGAAAAGCTGGTATGCATGATGTGCAGACTTTGCAAACAGTTCCGCTTCCTCTGGCCTAAGAACATGTTTTGTGTCAACAGAGGATCAGGGGGACAAACCAGTTCCTAGGAGAAACACTGAAGTAGCTTTGAGGATCACATTTAACAACATTGGAGTCAGTATGGCAGTAACAGACTCTGACAAAGTATTTTCACTCACTTGAAAGGTCTTTGCTCAGCCTCCAGAAGCTCACCGTATTTTCCTCTAGATATTGTTTCTTTGTTGAAGCCAATTTTTTCGTAAATTTTGGCTAGTGTAAATCTTGCTGCAATAAGAACATCAACATCAACACAAAAATGAAAAAAGTCAAATCATAAAATTTCAGCTAATTGTATCTTTAGCAAGTGCAGAGAGCAGAAGTCTTAAGCTCACCTGTGACAACACCGATTGAACCAGTTAATGTTAAATTTTCAGCCACTATGGCATTTGCGGCCATTGCAGCCACGTATGACATTGATGCAATGACATGTTTTTTAATAGAATAAGGGTAGATATTACATATATACCCTTGGGGTGATGTATATAAACAACAAGAAACAAACATTTGAAAATATACACAACAATATACTTTCTTGATTCTTGGTGTTATCATATGGTATCAGAGCTGGCTCTGCATACTTTCTTGTTCTTGCGTTCTTGCTGATTTCCCGTGCTCTGTTCGTGCCGTCGGAATCACGTTCGCCTGATTTCCGTCACCGTGCCGTTGCTCTGTTCGTGTTCTCTATGCCGTCGATTTGTTCGGTTGATTTTCGTCACTGTTCCGTGCTTGATTCCGAGTCCATGTTCGTGTCGTTGCCCTGAGTTCGTGAAACCGAGGATTTCTGGGTTTCTCTGTTCTGGTTTTCTTCTTTGCAGTTTCTGCCGTGCTCCGCTGCCGCCGTGACGATTTTCTGGGTTTGCAGTTTCTTCTTTGCAGTGACGATTTTTCTGCCGTGCTCCGCTGCGTTCGTAATACGGCTGAGTTCTGCTCCGCTAGATTTTGCTGAGTTCTGTTCGTGATACTGTGCTGGTCTCTTGGTTTCGTCTGGAATCAGACGCCGTGCTCCGCTATCGCCGTGCTCCGCTGCGTTCGTGACACTGCTCTGTGACCGTGCTGTGCCGTGCCCTGCCCGTGATACTTGCTGGATCGTGACGCTCGATTCCGCTGCCCGTGACGCTCGTGCCGTGACTTGTCGTTTGTGTTTTTTCTCTCGCCGTAAATCATGTCCGCTGAAGCAAAGCCAATTGTTGCCCGTTTAACAATTTCACCGTAAGATCTTACTTCTGGAGATAATCCGGGTGTATTATCTCTCAAGTGGTTTTGAATGATCACAATTATATTGATTGGGCGCGTGAAATCCGAACTGCTTTGCGATCTCGTAAGAAGTTTGGATTCGTTGATGGGTCGATTCCGAAACCTGCTGATGATGATGATGTTTTGCAAGATTGGTGGGCCAACAACTCTCTCTTGGGTTCGTGGATTCGGAATACCATTTTAACGGATCTTCGATCAAATGTATCCCACATTGAGATAGCTAAGGATCTTTGGGATGAAATTAAGCAACATCCCTCGATGTCTAATGGACCGAGGATTCTTAGATTAAAGAAGGAATTGTACTCGTGCAAACAAGGAGCGTTGTCCGTTAATGCTTACTACATGAAGCTTAAGCGGCTTTGGGATGATCTCAAAGTCTTTGATCCTGTTCCGGTTTTCATGTGTAATTCGTGTACATGTGGGGGTTGTCAATGTAACTTGACGATGAAGTTTCAGAAGAAACGAGAAGATGATCGAGTGCATCTCTTTCTTCTCGGCCTTGATGATACGTTATACAGTACTGTGCGATCAAATCTCTTGGCTCATGATCCTCTTCCGAGTCTTAAGAGAGTAGTGGCTATTTGTGGTTCAAGATGAAGATACTCATCCGGTTGTCAAGAGTAATGAAGAACGTCCGGAAACCATGGTTTTTGCAGTGCAAGCCGACGACAAACCTCGTGGACGTATTGAGGCTCGTGATCCCTCTGTGGTATGTTCTCATTGTGGTCGCAAGGGTCATACTATGGATCGTTGTTTTAAGATTCTTGGATATCCCGATTGGTGGCCGGAAAACACGGACACTCGTGGTTCTGGACGGGGCAATCGGAGTCGTGCTTCTTCTAGTGGACGTGGTCGTGGAGCTGTTGTACAATCCATGTCTTTGTCTAAAACTTCACCGACACCTCTCACAGATTCAGATCGAACTGGTCTCAGCGGCATCTCCAACGAACAATGGAAGACTTTACTTGATCTTCTCACAAATAAGATGGGTGCTAATGAGACCTCTACGGGTAAGAAACGATCGGTGTCCTGGATACTGGACTCCGGTTGTGGTAATCACATGATAGGTTGTATTGAGCTTCTTACTATTGTTTTGGTTATGCCTACATGTTATGTTGGTTTGCCCAATGGGAAAACCACTCTTTCTACAAGAAAGGGAACCGTGGTATTATCTGATGCAATTGTTTTACATAATGTATACTATGTGCCTGATTCATCTTATATCTCTTTCTCAGTTGTTAAATGACACTGAGTGTATTATACAATTTACTGACAAGTTGTGTCTTATTCAGGACCGCATTACGAGGATGCTGATTGGAGCGGGTGAACGTGAAGGGCTCTATTACTTTAAGGATCTAGTACATACAGTCTCGGTCCGATCTTCGCGGTCGTCTTTTGATTTGTGGCATTCTCGTATTGGTCATCCATCAGCTCAAGTCCTTAGTTTAGTTCATGGTGTTGGCGTTGAGTTTAGTTCAGTTTCTAAGGATTTCAGTACTAAGGCTTGTGATATCTGTTATCCGGCCAAACAAACTCGTACCCCTATTCCTTTAAGTGATAATAAAAGTGAACATATTTTTGAGTTGATCCATTGTGATGTGTGGGGGCCATATCGTACACCGACGTTTTCAGGAGCAAAATATTTTTTGACTATTGTGGACGATTTTTCACGAGGTGTCTGGCTTTATCTCATGTGTTCGAAGTCTGAGGTTTCTGAGTTTCTACAAGGTTTTGTGGCAATGGTGGATCGTCAGTACAATACAAAGATCAAGACTGTAAGGAGTGATAATGAAACCGAGTTTCTTTGTCTCTCCGATTATTTCTTTCAGCAAGGGATTCGTCATGAGATGTCATGTGTAGGCACACCTCAGCAAAATGGACGAGTAGAGCGCAAACACCGGCATATACTTAATGTTGCGCGTGTATTATTTTTTCAGTCAGGCCTCTCGATTGATTTCTGGGGTGAATGCGTGCTTACACCTGGTTACCTCATCAACAGAACGCCCTCATTGCTTCTCCATGGCAAGACACCCTTTGAAATTATTAATGGTTCTCCCCACTCGTCTCATCTGCGGATCTTTGGTGCGTTGTACTATGCTCATAATAGGAAACATAATGGTGATAAATTTGCACCTCGCAGTCGTCGTTGTGTATTTGTTGGTTATCCGCGGGGACAGAAAGGTTGGCGCTTATACGACCTCGATAGTAAGGTGTTTCTAGTCTCACGGGACGTGGCTTTTGTTGAAACTGAATTTCCTTTTCGGAAAACATTAAGTTTTTCTGACACCAATCCATTGGACCTAGACCCGTGTTCATACCTATCTCGACGTCGGATAATGCTTATGAGTCCGCGGCCAGGGGGGGTTCTTCGTCTCCTTTGCCCGCGGCCAGGGGGGTTTGTCCTCTCCTAGTTTACCTTTGTCCAGTGTCAGATCAGAGTCTTCACTTCCTGTTTCTCAGGAACAGGACATCTCGGTTCTACCAATGCCTGTACCTACGCCTCCTGCACAGATTGCTGCTAGCGACCCTGAACCTGTACCTCCGTGTTTGACCGGGACAGAGTCTGCTTCTGTTGTGTCTAGTCAGTCTGTTCTCGGCCGAGGCCATCGGACGAAGCAACAATCGACTAGACTTTGTGATTATGTGACTAATACCGTTCGTATATTGAGCCCTTCACACGTTTTGCCTGCTCCGGTCACATCTCCAGGTACATTGTATCCGATCTCTCATTCTGTTTCATGTGATAATTTTTCGGCGGCACATTGTATTTTTCTTGCAGCTATGACGACACATGTAGAACCATCTTCATACGTTGAGGCTGCCAAAGATCCTCACTGGCGTGCCGCTATGCAAGCTGAAATGGATGCTCTACTCAACAACGGTACTTGGTCTTTGGAGTCGTTACCACCGGGAAAGAAGGCAATAGGTTGCAAGTGGATTTATAAAATCAAATATCGTGCAGATTGATTGATTGAGCGATACAAAGCCCGCTTAGTCATTATGGGAAACCGACAGGTCGAGGGGTTGGACTACACTGAGACGTTTGCACCAGTGGCAAAAATGACAACGGTACGGGTTTTTCTTACTGTTTCTGCTTCGTTGAATTGGGAAATACACCAGATGGACGTTCATAATGCATTCTTGCACGAAGATCTTGTGGAAGAAGTTTACATGAAACTTCCTCCTGGATTCGAATATTCGGATATCGGCCGTGTATGTCGTCTCAAGAAGTCTTTATATGGCTTAAAGCAAGCCCCGGGGTGCTGGTTTGTGAAGCTTGCCTCGAAATTGGAAGAGTATGGTTTCATACAGTCGTATGCTGATTATTCTCTCTTCACGTTTCAACGGGGGCGCATTCGATTGCATATCTTGGTCTATGTAGATGATCTCATTATTTCCGGTAATTCTCCGCATGCCATTCAACGATTCAAAGATTACTTGAGCTCGTGCTTTCACATGAAGGACTTGGGGATTCTTAAGTATTTTCTCGGGATCGAAATCGCTCGAAGTCCAGCTGGTATTTTTCTCTCTCAACGTAAGTATACTCTTGGTATTATATCTGAGACAGGTCTTCTTGGTGCCAAACCTGCGGTGTGCCCTATTAAGCAACATCATCGTCTTCCTTTGTCGGACTCGGACCGTATCCTGATCCAAAAAAGTATCGTCGCCTTGTTGAACGTCTTGTTTATCTTGGTGTTACTCGCCCGGACCTCTCTTATAGCATTCATACATTGTCTCAATTTATGCATCATCCTACTTGTGATCATTGGAACGCGACATTGCGGGTGGTGCGTTATTTGAAACAAAATCCAGGTATTCTTCTTCGTGCTTCAGGTGACCTTCGTCTTACGACATGGTGTGATTCTGATTGGGCGGGCTGTCCACTTGATCGTAAGTCACTTACGGGGTGGTTTGTGCAACTTGGTACCTCTCCGGTTTTATGGAAGACTAAGAAGCAAGCTACTCTTTCTTCATCATCTGCGGAAGCAGAGTACAGGGCCATGGCCATGACTGTTCGTGAACTGAAGTGGTTGAAGAATCTTCTTCATAGTTTTGGTATTGTACACATGCGACCCATGCATCTCTTCTGTGATAGTCAAGCGGCATTGCATATAAGTGCCAATCCGGTATTCCACGAGCGTACGAAGCATATTGAGGTCGACTGTCACTATGTTCGCAACGAGATTGTTTCGGGAAATATTGCTACTCGACATGTCTCTACAAAACGTCAACTTGCGGACATTCTTACTAAGGCCTTAGGAAAAAAAGAGTTTGATGCTTTTGTATCCAAGTTGGGCATGGTTGATTTACATGCTCCAACTTAAGGGGTAACCGAATAAGGGTAGATATTACATATATACCCTTGGGGTGATGTATATAAACAACAAAAAATAAACATTTGAAAATATACACAGCAATATACTTTCTTTGATTCTTGGTGTTATCATTTTTTCTCAGCCAAAAGTCTGATCTCCCTCCACATTCTGAGTATAAAGAACAGTATTATAATAAAGCTGAGAAGCTGTTCAAATGCTTGCTTTAATTTCAATTGTCTGTCGAGGGGACTCTAGATTAGCTCACGTTAGCGTTTCGTCGATGGGATCTTGATATTGTAAGACCAGATATTTAATAGCAGACTTATATATTTCTCTGGATTTTACTAGGATAGCATCAAATTAGATAATTGCGTACATAAGAATAACCATAAAATAGAGGGTCCAAGATTCTTACGCCTGATTCATTGGTCAAATGTGAATCACATAAACTATAGTTAACTAAACTACAGAACAATGAGAGTCGGTTACACTTACAAGTCAGAAGCAAGAGCATCACCTCCCGGGCTGTCAATCCGAATGATGGCAGCCTTATATCTTTTGGATTCTACACAAAGAAAAGAAAAGGGAGAGCCCCACCACATTCATGCAACGTGCTGCGTGGAAATAGACAAAAGCAGAGAGAAGATCTTAGACATACCTCTTACACTACGTATCTTCTCAATTAGTTTCTCTGCTACTACACCTGAACTGGGAGAACTTAATGGACTCTTAACTCTGAGTAATGCTTCCACTTGTTCTGATAAGAGCTATCTGGTCTTGACCACCTGTCAGACCAACAGTCCATTTCCTAACTCCAGAGTATTTCCTGCCCAAAATGTTTAGTTTTTCAAAATGCTTAGCTCAAACATCACATTAAAGCCAAAGAAAGAACAGAGACTCAAGAGAACCAAGCACAGCACGTTTCATTAAAAGGTGAAAATTAGACAAGTAATTACTTGTATATAGAGACAGCCTAACAAAAAGATATATGCCACTAAAAATCTCATTTGGATCCATACTACAGAAACTCTAAACATGAATTTCCATCTATTTGCACATGTAAAAAATTGAAATTATTAGTTTTATGCTTCATGGACGCAGATAACAGATCAAAATCCAGCAATTCAAGATTCTAGTAGAGAGGAATGTGTAAAACCCAGCAATCATGAGAAGTTAATTACCTGTAATTAACCATAGGAAGATTTTTATCTTTCGGAATCCCAAGCCTTTCTTTCAACATCGATATAACCTACAGTACAAATAAAATCTCAAAAATTGCAGATCATATCACTTAAACAGTGTACAGTGTGCTGGTACCAATCAAGTGTTTTTCTGCTCAGACACAGAGTCCAGGAGTCAGTATGTAATGACTCAATTCTCCCCGAACCTTTAAAAGATACTGAGTCTGAAACTTCCATGAAGTTACTGAAGTAATATTACCTCATCATCATACATTATATCCTTTAAAAGTCCCTCTTCCTTCAGCTTTTCAACATCGTAAACTCCTTGGTTGATAAAATTTTCAACATCTTCTCGCTTTTTCCTGCATAGCTCTAAGCTGAAGCCATTCATGAGAGCCTAAGTGTTAAAAATGAAGGCAATACCATGCATTGGTACAGCACCTGTTGAATTAGAAACTCCATCGAGCTCAGCATCTCATAATTTTCTTCAGATATATTTTTCCGAGCAAGTTGATCTCCAGCACTTTTGTATTTTCCTATCCTTTCTACTTGTGGTTGAATCCCTACTTTCTCAAAGACACCTGAGTTTGAAATAAAAGTATTTATGGGCATGCTACAGAATATTTCCTTTGTATTTTGACATCCTCTATAGAAATTTGAGATACAATGGGACAAGAAACAAAGGATACTTGATAAGTAGTAACTATAATTATTGAACAAAAAGATTGCCCGTCAAGGATCCACCATGGTTTTTTGCACTATTTCCAGATTCAAACAAAGGTTGATCCACCAATATATATAGAAAAATTCTATATTTTGCACTAAAATATATTCTAAATATTTGCAGTATATAGTCTTATTATACAAATTAGAGTCCACATTGAGGTTGATATTCTTTCCATCTTTGTTATCTCTATGTTCAGATCACTGATCAGCTGAAGAGCCGTTTCTCTTCAGGACTATCTCTACCCTAAATCTGTGAAAATATCATAAAAGCGGCATATGATCCTCGTGTTGCTGGTAGTTTGAAGAATGTTCGACCCTTTAGATTGTGGATGGGGAAAGTTTGAAGAAATCCGGAGGCATATGGTATCAGAGCCATAGACTAACGTCATCTCTTAACCTAGCTCGGCCGTCGCCAACCCTACTTCCTCACCATGTCCGGCGTCACCACCCCGAAAATCCAAACCCCACCACTGAAAACACACTTCTGTTTAACCCGCAGGAACCACAGAGAGTTCTTCTCACTATCAACATGACAAACATCACAAAACTCACCTCCTCCAACTACATGATTTGGAGCGTTCAAATCCTCTCTCTTCTCGAAGGCCATAACCTTGACTGCTGTATCCAGGAGACATCCCCGGTTCCGCCAGCAACTCTCCTCATTGACGGGATTCATCATCCCAACCCAGTCTTCGCTTCGTATCGACAGCAAGATCGGCTCTTGTTCTCTGCTCTTCTCGGCGCAATATCACCGTCTCTGCAGCCTCTGGTTGCTCGTGCAACTTCCACTCGGAACGCCTGGAATCTGCTGGGGAACATCTACGGCAAAACCTCGAGAGGACATGTCAAACAACTCAAAGATCAACTTAAAAGGCACACCAAAGGCACTAAATTGATTGATGAATACATGAGATTCATCAAGTCGAAAACAGAGGAACTTGCTATCCTCGGCAAGGCTCTTGATGCAGAGGACATCCTTGAATATGTTCTTGATGGACTACCGGATGAGTACAAGCCAATTGTCGACGCTGTGAACGCTCGAGATACTATCATTCAGTTCGATGAACTGCATGAACAGCTTCTCAATCATGAAGCCAAAGTCCTCGTCGCTGCTCCTGACATCCCCTCTCTTCCAGCAACGTCCCTTGCAACCAATGTCCGACCGCAACAACAATTTTCTGGGGGACGACCTCACTGGACACGCAACAATGCCTCCAACTCTCGTGGCTATCAAGGGAAATGTCAAGCATGCGGGGTGTTCGGTCATAGTGCCAAACGATGTCCACAATTTCAACTGATTTCGGCATCAACTCCCGCTGGACAACAAAATCCCGCTAGTCCCTAGTCTCCCTCTCCTCGGCTGTGGCAACCGAGAGCCCATCACACTGCAGTCTCCTCGTACGATGCTACTCCTTGGCTCCTCGATAGCGGCGCATCGCACCACATCACCACAGATCTTCACAATCTCTCGCTTCACAATCCATACACCGGTGGCGAGACAGTTGTTCTTGGAGATGGCTCTAACCATCTGATATCACAAACTGGTTCTTTCACTCTGTCTCATCAAACTCGACCACTGTCCTTTATTGATGTTCTTTGCGTGCCTTCGGTGAACAAAAATCTGATATCCATTCAGAAACTATGTCAAACTAACGCTGTATCGGTTGAATTCTTTGCACATGCGTTTCAGGTGAAGGATCTAAGCACGGGGGCAATACTCGTGAAGGGAACAACTAAGGACGACATCTATGAGTGGCCTACCAACCTTTCCTCCCCGTCTTCAATCTCCGCTCTTTCAGCATCCAACTCTTCGTCACCTTCTATCTAAATTTTCTCTACCATAAGGGAACAACTAAGGACGGCATCTATGAGTGGCCTACCAACCTTTCCTCCCCGTCTTCAATCTCCGCTCTTTCAGCATCCAAAACAAATTTGTCCGAGTGGCACTCAGCATCCAATTCTTCGTCACCTTCTATCTAAATTTTCTCTACCATGTTCTGCACTTTCAAGTTCTTTCTTTTGCCATTCGTGTTCAAGCAATAAAACTCATAAATTATCGTTTTCCACATCTTCTATTACTTCCTCACGACAACTCGAAACCATCTTCTATTACTTCCTCACGACCACTCGAAATAATATTCTCGGATGTTTGGACCTCACCTATTCACTCATTTGATGGCTTTAAGTATTATGTCATTTTCGTTGACCATTTCACAAGATATACTTGGCTCTATCCCTTAAAACACAAATCTCACGTCCTTGACACTTTCACTCGATTCAAAGCACTTGTTGAAATACATTTTGGTCAGAGAATTTCCACTCTCTACTCTGACAATGGTGGAGAATATATTGCTCTTGCCTCCTTTCTTTAAAATCATGGAATCTCTCACTTCACCACTCCCCCACATACTCCTGAGCACAATGGAATATTTGAAAGACGCCATCGACATATTGTCGAAACAAGTTTGTCTCTTCTTATGCATGCTTCCCTTCCGTTGTCCTACTGGTCTTTCGCCATGTCCACTGTTGTTTATCTAATAAACAGACTTCCCTCTAAATCTCTCTCTTTTGATTCTCCCTACCACTGTCTCTTTGGTCATGAACCCAATTACACCAAACTTCGGGTCTTTGGATGCCTCTGTTATCCGTGGTGACGACCATATGCCAAACACAAACTTGATACTCATTCTCTCTAGTGCGTGTTCTTAGGTTATTCCACGACACAAAGTGCCTATTTCTGTTTCGATCTTATTCATCATGGCCTATATGTCTCCCGACATGTTGAATTCCATGAATCAATTATTCCGTTCAAAGATCTTCCCACACACTTTCCGTCTCTTCATTCTGCCTCCCGTCCTCTCACAGACTCTTGCTTCCTTTCCCCATCGAGTGAACCCCCTACTGTTTCACCAATAACTCCTCTGGTTGTGGCGTCCACTCCGCCGCCCTCGCCGCCCCTGAGCTCGGATTCTTCACCGTCTCCAAGTGCACAAGACGGCTCAGACCATCCTCTGCTTCGTCTTCCTGCAACAGAGCCAGCTCTGTCTTCCTCTGCTGAGACAGAGCGTCCGACTCCGGATGCAACTTCCTGTAAAGGATACATGTATAGGGGTATATAAGTCTTTTTGTAATTAGATCTATTATTGTGTAATTAGGTCTAACTTTTTATATTTAGCCATTTTGGCTCATTTGAATCTATTATTCAGATCTGATTTCATCATGGTATCAGAGCTTTAAGTCTAACGACGTAACAAACTCTCCTAAAAATCCGA
>CM071869.1:23134967-23156390 GCA_036759665.1 Gynandropsis gynandra | reverse complement strand
GTCCTTCCTTGGATAGCTCGGTTTTTCATCTCGTTGATGGCCATATTTTCCAGCCCCATAGCCCAAACGTGAATTGCTTCGACGTTGGAGTTGTTGCTTGATTAGGATCTCCTTGTGGAGCATCTCCTCAATCTCCACGTAGTGTTGCATCTCTAAGTGGTCTTGGATTTCCAGATTGTAAAGGATACATGTTGCTGCTCCATCGCCGGTATCCTCCCCTACAAACCCTAGATCTACTATTCAAACCCTAGATCGAAATCTCCAAACCCTAATTCGTGCCTCTCTTGCTCTACTTCCACCGCCTAGCCCGTTATTCTTACGTCCCGGATCGCCCCTCCTCCTTCGTCCCGCATCGCGTCCGCCGGTTACCCCGTTGCGGCCACCGATCCTCTATCAATCTAACCTAGATCTAATCTAAGATCTAACCCTAGATCCACAATACCAAACCCTAGATCTTGCATCTCTTGCTCACCGCCTCCAAAACCGTAACTCATGGCCGACCAAACAAGTCATTCTACCGCCCGTGTCTCCGATGCGGCCCCGACTTTCGATCCACAACACCCACTCAGCACCCTTCTCACCGTCAACATGGCCAATATCACCAAGATGACGTCGACAAATTTTCTCACGTGGAATGTTCAGATTCGTGCCCTTCTTGAAGACCACAATCTTTAATGTTTCATTGAGGACAACTCCGTCGTTCCTCCGGCCAAGATCCACCGTGATGGAGTGTCCGTCGACAACCCTAATTTTCAGCCATGGAAGCAACAAGATCGTCTCCTATTTTCAGCCCTATTTGGAGCAATTTCGGCCTCTCTACAGCCCCTAATAGCACGCGCCCCGTCCACCTACGAGGCGTGGAAGACGCTTGTCAACACTTACGGCAACGCGTCTCGTAGCCACCTTCTCCAACTCCGTGATAAGATCAAGCGCTCATCAAAAGGATCCCAATCCATTGAGCCCCATCCACCTACGAGGCGTGGAAGACGCTTGCCAACACTTACGACAAAGCATCTCGCAGCCACCTTCTCCAACTCCGTGATAAGATCAAGCGCTCATCAAAAGGATCCCAATCCATTGATGAATACCTACGTGCCATCACCACTACTACTGATAAGCTTGCCCTATTGGGAAAGCCGCTTGATCACGGAGATATCCTCGATGCAATCCTAGACGGTCTTCTCGAAGAGTATAAGCCGATTGCCGACGTCATTCGTGCAAAGGATACTGCTGCATCCGTTGAAGAAATTCACGAAAAACTTCTTAATCATGAGGCCAAATTAGCTACTGCTGAATCACATCCCCTTTTGGCCATTGCTCCCATCACGGCCAACCCCACGGCCACGCGCTCATCCAATTGGTCTCGCCCGGATTCTCGCTCGTTCGGCCTTTCCAATTGGTCTCGTCCGGATTCTCGTTCATCCGGCTCATCCAATTGGTTCCGACGTCCTCGTCAACGTTCACCAACACGTCATGGCTATCAAGGCAAGTGTCAAGCGTGTGGTGTTCAAGGTCACATACTTCGTGTCTTTGGATGTCTATGTTACCCTTGGTTACGTCCCTATACAACGAACAAATTAGAATCTAAATCCGACCCATGTGTCTTCCTTGGGTACTCATCCACTCAAAGTGCATACGTTTGTCTCCGTCTTGTCTCCTCCCCCGGTATTCTAGAGAACCCCCCGACGCAACCATGGCAGCATTCCTCTTGACATTGGGAGCCACGACCGCAAGCTCACCATGCTGCCATCTCACCCTATGATGTCAACTCGTGGATATTGGACAGTGGAGCATCTCATCACATCACATCAGATCTATCCAATCTTGCCATCCACTCCCCGTACCGCGGAAATGATGGTGTTGTTGTCGGTGATGGAAACGGCTTATCCATCACACATACGGGTTCTATTTCTATACCCCTTGACACTAGGCCATTAGCATTACAGAATGTTTTATGTGTGCCTAAGATATGCAAGAACTTAATTTCGGTCAATCAACTTTGCAAGACTAATGACGTATCCGTTGAATTTACTCCTTGTGAATTTCAGGTGAAAGATCTCAGCACGGGGGCGCAACTTCTGAAAGGAAGCGCTAAACATGGAGTTTATGAGTGGCCCGCCCCATCTAGTACCTCATTTCCTCCTTTTGCATTTCATAGTGTCAAGCCCACTTCGTCCGAGTGGCATTCCCATTTAGGTCATCCGTCGTCTTTGATTTTGAATAAAGTTGTCAAAACTTTCAATTTACCATTGTCTAAGGATTCAACTTATGTGTTTTGCAATGCGTCTTGTCGGAGTCACAAACACAAACTACCTTTTTCCACTTCCACTCTTACCACGCCTCGACCACTTGAAGTGATCTTTTCTGATGTTTGGACATCTCCGATTTATTCCGTTGATGGCTTCAAATATTATGTCATTTTTGTAGATCACTTCACACGTTATTCTTGGTTGTATCCACTCAAAACCAAATCCCAAGCTCGTGACACATTCATTCAATTCAAAACACTTGTTGAAAACAAATTTGACAAACACATTGCAACACTCTATTCTGATAACGGAGGTGAATTCATTGCCTTACGTTCTTTTCTATCCTCTCATGGCATTTCTCATTTCACATCTCCACCGCATACTCCCGAACACAATGGTATATCGGAAAGACGACATAGGCATAATGTAGAAACTGGTCTATCCCTTCTAACCATTCCTCCATGCCCTTAACCTATTGGTCGTATGCATTTTGTACGCCGGCTTATCTTATTAACCCCCTCCAGACCCCGACCCTAGGTATGTCTTCCCCTTACGAGTGTCTCTTCCAACAATATCTTGCTGGCACGAAGGATCGAGGTATCTTCTTATCCGCCAATAACACCCTCTCCTTACATGTATTTACCGATCCAGATTGGGCTCAAGTCCACCGGGGCGTATCTACTCTTTCTTGGTGCGCACCCTATTTCTTGGTCGTCTAAGAAGCAAACCGGACTCTCCCGTTCGTCTACCGAGGCTGAATACCGCTCTATTGCATCCACGGCCGCGGAAGTTCTATGGGTAGTTGCTTTACTATCGGAAGTTGGCATCAAGTCATCATCACCACCTATCATCTACTGCGACAACATTGGAGCGACATACCTCAGTGCTAAGCCCGTCTTTCACTCCCGAATGAAGCACTTGGCGCTAGACTATCTCTTTGTCCGCGGCCTGGTCGAGTCGAATACTCTTCGGGTCACTCATGTCCGAGCCGCGGATCAACTCGCGGACATTCTCACGAAGCTTCTCCCGAGACTTCTGTTTCAGCTCTTGTGTTCCAAGATTGGACTCACCGAGCTCAGGTGGAAAGCGAACCGGCTAATATTACTCAAGCCTTGAAAGATCCAAGATGGCGTCTTGCAATGGACTCTGAGTTACAGGCCTTACATCACAACCAAACGTGGCAGCTTATTCCCGCGGCACAAGCAAAGAATATTGTTGGTTGTAGATGGGTGTTTCAAATCAAACGCAAGCAAGACGGATCCGTGGAACGATTTAAAGCTCGACTTGTTGCAAAGGGGTTTCACCAAAGACCGGGCATTGATTGTCAAATATTCAAACCCAACACTAAGTTCTCTTACTCTGCTTCATGCTCTTTCCAGGACTGTGAACCAAGGACAGTTTCAGCTGCTCTTCAGAATCGGGCTATGAGTGAAGAATTTGATGCTCTCTTGCGCAACCACACCTGGGATCTTGTTCCGAAATCTGATGCACAAAACATTGTTGGTTGCAAATGGGTGTTCCGCATCAAAAGGAAACCCGACGGAAGTGTTGATCGCTTTAAAGCAAGACTTGTGACCAAGGGATTTCATCAACGACCGGGTATCGACTTCCACGAAACGTTCAACCCAGTTGTTAAACCCGCTACGATCCGCATTGTCCTTAGTCTTGCAATCTCCCGTGGCTGGATTTTGCGGCAACTAGACGTTAACACCCCTTTCCTTCAAGGTAATCTCTCTGATGAAGTTTACATGGCCCAACCGCAGGGATTTCTTGACCGCGACAGACCTGACTTCGTGTGCAAGCTTCGAAAAGCTCTCTATGGTCTTAAACAAGCCCCGCAGGCTTGGTAATCGGAGCTGCGAAAGTTTCTCACTTCTGCCGGTTTCTCCAATTCTCTTGCTGATGAGTCCTTGTTTATTCTTCAAGATGGTGACTCACGGTTGTTTATTCTAGTCTATGTAGATGATCTAGTCTCTATGGTCTTAAACAAGCCCCGCAGGCTTGGTAATCGGAGCTGCGAAAGTTTCTCACTTCTGCCGGTTTCTCCAATTCTCTTGCTGATGAGTCCTTGTTTATTCTTCAAGATGGTGACTCACGGTTGTTTGTTCTAGTCTATGTGGATGATCTAATCATCACCGGCAGCAGCTCGGACAAAGTTCAGGCATTCATCAGCTCTCTTTCTTCCCATTTCTCTCTCAAGGACCTTAGCGATCTCTCCTACTTTCTGGGTATTGAAGCATCTCGGACGTCTCGTGGTCTCCTTCTCACCCAAACGAAGTATGTCACTGATCTGGTAACGTACATCTATGCTTGATGCGAAACCGGTCACGACACCTATGGCATCTACAACTCGCCTCGGTCTCAACTCCGGTGATCTTCTTCCGGATGCTACTGAATATCGAATGGTTGTGGGCAGCCTCCAATATCTTTCGCTCACTCGACCGGACATAAGCTTTGCTGTCAATCGTCTCTCTCAATTCATGCATGCTCCTCGTACGGATCACTGGCAAGCCGCGAAGCGTGTCTTGCGATATCTTGTTGGAACTCGCAAAATGGGTACGTTCTTTTCCGCTCACAACTCCATCACATTACATGCTTTCAGTGACGCGGATTGGGGCGGTGACAAAGATGATTTCACGTCCACCGGAGCCTACATTGTCTATCTTGGTCAGCATCCTGTTTCGTGGTCTTCGAAGAAGCAAAAGGGCACCGCGTCTCGGTCCTCAACAGAAGCCGAGTAGAGATCAATTGCGGATACCTCGGCCGAATTACGCTGGATCAACAATCTTCTACAAGAACTTGGAGTCTCTTCTCCAACCATGCCGGTGATTTATTGTGATAACATTGGTGCCACTTATCTCTCCGCGAACCCGGTATTTCACTCGAGGATGAAACACATCGCGTTGGATTATCACTTTGTTCGGAGTCAAAGTTCAATCTGGCCTTCTTCGGGTGTCTCATGTTGCCTCCGCTGATCAGCTAGCGGACCTACTCACGAAACCTCTCCCGCGAACTCCATTCGACAACCTGTGCATTAAGATTGGACTCACCGATAGCGGTCCATTTTGAGGGGGCATATAGAAGGATATTGCAAATAGTTAGAATATATTTTAGTTACCATATCATTGAGAACATATTTTAGTTACCATAATATAAGGATTTGGTCTCATATATATAAACCTCTGTATCACTATCATAATAAACTATCCTTTGGCTTATAAAGACACCAAAAGGAATTCAAATAGGCAAAAGAGCTCAAGCCATGGACTTGGCTTGATTACATTGCACAATGGTTGTCAAGTCAGTATTAGCAGCAAGGTTTCTTAGCGTGGTTTTCACATTCCAAGGTTCAACAAGGCAAGAATATCTCCGGAAACAGATATTAACAATGAGCAATTCGAACAATTCAGCAATTTTACTTCCAATTAGTTTATACATATATAACCCAATTAGTTTATACATATATAATCAGGAAGTTCTTTGCACATCCATATCCCTGGCCAAGAGCCAAAACATGTAAATGAGTCTCCCAAGGGTTGAACCGTGGTTGGATGTGTTGCAACAGACTAGGCCAACTGATCTTGGGTTACATCCAACCGATTCATTGAACGCACAACCAAGAACCAGAAACTACTACTACTACTACTACCACCATTGCTGCTACTTCTTCAGCATTCTTACATGCCTCTTAAAATATCCAAATGAAAGTAACAACTACCCCTGATATCCTACACTTGAAATAATATCGTTTAATGCCCACGAAAACACCCCCTCATCGACAAAGCCAGTCATGTGCGCTAATATTTCCTCACCAGACAACACCAAAACCAGCTCTACAACATCATACCCTAGTTTCAGCATCTACCGACAATACGAACTAAGAAACAAAGAGCGAATGGAGTGAAAAACCTGGCCTCGCAATTTCATGGTCAAGACGCTTCCCTTGCGAACACGCTGCCATGGAAAAGCAATGAGCATCCGCAGCTTCACGACTAAAGTCTCCCACGCGCTCCTATTTTCGAACATCATTTCTCCGCTCGGATAATCCTCAGCATTTCCTGTTTCCCCAGAAACTGAAATCCCCTGCTGCTGCTGCTGTTCTTTCTCCGACTCTGCCGAGGAATCATCAAAGGCACGAGCCGAGAATCTACGATCAGAAAGATATGAATCGTGTCGGAGTGGGAACAAATGCGAAGCCAAGGAAGAGTAACGGGGATTCGAAACGAGAGGCCTGTGGAGAACCGCCAAGACTACTAACGGTGGTCTGGTATGGACTATCGAGATTACATGAGGCGCGTGGAGAAGCAGGTGCTTCGCCATTGCTGATCTATTTTCTTCTCCGATGAGAAGAATAACATCAGCTTCTGTTTTCCAATAGAAAGGAGAAAGAGATTGGGAAGGTGAAGTTTGTCCCACGTCGACTCCATTTTTGCCGCGAGTCAAGTCGTTACGTGGATTTGATGCTCAAATCGGTTAAGGTCCGGTTTTAATCCGCTTTGGTTTGGTTCATAATAAACCAAATCGTAACCCTTGTGTAATTCACCGGTTTTCCTATATTTGATTTTAATCCGGTTTGGTTTTGGTTCAGCTCAAATATTTTCGAATATATCCCGGTTCCTGTAGTACTGTCCGTATTATATTTGGATGACAATAATTTTTTTTTGTCTCAAATATTATTATCTTACGAAATGTTTTGGAGCTAACCACCTAACCATTTAAATAAAAACAATTAGGATCATTTGATATCATAAAAATAAAACAAAGTTGCCACCCTTTGATAAATAACTTAGAATGCAACTACTGGCTCGGTTTTGAATGGTTTTTATCGGCTAATTCATATACATAAGCCAAATCTAATCGAATTGAAGTAAAAAGTTTTTGGTTCGATTTTACGATACTGATTTCTCCATTCAAGAAAATGGTGACTACACATGGTCTAACGGAAGTCTGACAAACTAGATAAACCAAAACCGGGATAAAGACACACTATTTGACTGAAAGCGGATGGTTGATATAAAAATGAAGAGGAATTCGACCGGTTCAGCCGGTTTTATATTTTGATATCTTCAGTAACTAGTACGAAGACCTTGGTCACCACAAACATAAAGAGGTCGTCTTCTACACTCTTCGTCACCCTCCTCCGTTACTTGGCCAATTGGATCGGACTTTATTCGATGTTCTTCTTTATGTTGTTTGGAACATACTGGAGAAAGAAAGAGTGAGAGTCTTCAGCTACGATTCCTACATCGCCGTGATTTTCCTCTCATCTTCTGGTATTTGAATCATCTGTTGTTGATTTGTGTATCTTATTTTCTTTTTGTCCGCTACAGTTTTCCTTCTCTCTTGTTCTTTGATTGCCTTTTTTTGCAAGAAATTATGGGTTTTCTCTGTTGGGTCTTTCAGAAATCTCATCTCTTTTGATCTCTTGGGCTTCGTTTTTCCGTTTTGTCTGCCTAGTTTTCTTTCTCGCTTGCTTCTTGAGTGTCTTGATCTACCAGAAGAATCGGGATTTTGCAGCTCGGTTTTGGTTGAATCCCTTAAATATTTGACTTTTGATCTCATAGACTTTATTGTTTGTGATATTTCAAAGTTACTATGTATCTGCTTTTATTTCTTTGTATTGTTCCCTTTTGTTCTATGATGGTCTTGTTTTACAAGAAAATCTCAGGAGGGTCTTTGTTAGATTCCAAAAAGTTTTTATTTTTATCGATGAGGCTTTTCTTTATCATTAAACTGGAGAATCTTGATGGGTTTTAGTTGTGTTGCTGAGTTGAATTCTGAAATCATAATTATTCTTTAATAAAATGAATATTATTTGCCGCTAAATTGGTTGGAACTCTTTATTTTCTTGCCTTTGCAGTTGTTGCGACATGAACAAGTTTGAATGTTTATTGATATCTTTCTGAGTTAAAACGTCATTTTTTTATTCTTATGATGCCCCTGTGGATTTAATTAACTTTGGGAAATGAATAGTATGCTATTTTTACTTTGTCCAGTTTTATTTTCATGTTATTTTTCGGAAACAATGAGCTTGTTCCGTAAGCCTATTCTCATTGCTTTGTGTCACAGAATAGGCTTATTGCTTTCTATGTGTCATATTCCAGGAGTGGTATCCCTTTGGATGTACAATTTGCATTACTATATGAAAGAAGAGACAATAGCAGTTTTTTTTTATGTATTTTATTTTTTGTGCATGTTTCCTTCCAGTAAGCATCTATGTTTGTTTTCCTCATGATAACATTTGGGTTTGAAGTTCTAAATATGTAGCTTGTCAGGTTATTGGCATTTCATTCATGTCTTGGTTTTCAGTTTGCATCTTCCAGTTCTTTTTCCTCTTTGCAACGCTAGGAAAATTGTTTTTGTTTTTTCAGTTACCCTCAATGGTGCTCGACAAATCTGTAGTTCTGTCGCCCCGCCGTCGGACTGGCCTACTGCGTGATCAGGTTCAGCTGGTTAAAAGGAAGGACTTGGACAGATACGAGATTGCTGCAATCGAAGACCCATTATCATTTGAAAAGGGTTTCTATGCGGTGATTCGTGCATGCCAATTGTTGGCTCAGAAGAATGATGGCCTCATTTTAGTTGGGGTAGCTGGTCCATCCGGAGCCGGAAAGACAGTGTTCACGGAAAAAGTTCTTAACTTCATGCCTAGTATTGCTGTCATAAGCATGGACAACTACAATGATGGCACCCGTGTAATTGATGGAAACTATGATGGTATATACCTTTATGTTTGACTCTCACCATTCCTCTAATGGGTTGGTTTTAATAACTTTATTTTTTTCTCTGTGTATGCTGACAACGGCACCTGTGCTGAGTCTGAAAGATTTATGTGCACTGTTTTTGTAGACCCACGGTTGACTGACTATGAAACACTTCTTGACAATATCCATGGCCTAAAGGCTGGGAAACCTGTTCAGGTTCCAATATATGACTACAAGTCAAGTACACGCATAGGTTACAGGTATTCATTTTCCTTCCTCTGAGGATGCTTCTTATTTGTAACTCTTGGATTGATGTGATTACATTCCGCCTTTTTCTTTTAACCACATGGTTTACCGATTAAAGAAATGGTTACAAATGTTATTCTTCACTTGAAATTACTATCATGCGCGTTATAAATGGACCTCGGGCAACTTCTCTGAAATGTTATTTAGCATTGTTCTATGTAACTGTTAGATATTAAGAGCTCATCTGTAATGCCTTGATGGTACACGTCTTGCTTTGTGTAGAACGGTTGAGATGCCTAGTTCCCGCATTGTTATTCTTGAAGGTATATATGCTTTGAGTGAAAAACTACGACCTTTGCTGGATCTCCGTGTCTCCATCACTGGTGGAGTACATTTTGATCTTGTCAAGCGAGTTTTACGAGATATTCAACGTGCTGGCCAGGCACCTGAAGAAATAATCCATCAAGTGTCTGAGACGGTTAGCATGCTTATCTATTATGTGTATCCTCAGTGGAAGTGTGTTCTTGGGATAATATTATCAGTATGCGTTTATCGTTTTCAACCAGGTTTATCCTATGTACAAGGCTTTTATTGAGCCTGACCTGAAGACGGCGCATATTAAAATCCTCAACAAGTTTAATCCCTTCAGTGGCTTCCAGAGCCCAACATATATTTTAAAGGTTATAAAACTTGTATATTCTTTGCAGAGTGTAGTACTTTAGAGACAATGTTTCTTCAGCTTGGACTAATTAATTCGTCTTAATATAGTCAACAAGGTCTAAAACACCGGAAGAAATCAAGGCTGTTTTATCTGAAGATTGCAAGGAACGCACAGAGGAAACTTATGACATTTATCTTCTACCACCTGGTGAAGATCCTGAAGCATGCCAATCATACCTGAGAATGAGGAATCGCGATGGAAAGTACAATCTCATGTTTGAGGTTTGTTCGTCACTTTATCTTTTTTTTCGATATAAACAATTACACAAGGTGGTTCTGAAGATGTACTATCTATTCTAATCTGGATTTAGGATGTTTCAGGAATGGGTTACAGATCGTCCATTTATTATATCACCTAGAATAACTTTTGAAGTCAGTGTTCGCCTACTTGGGGGTTTGATGGCTTTGGGTTACACAATTGCATCAATCTTGAAAAGGAAGAGTCATATCTTTGATGATGACAAGGTTATTGTGAAGACCGATTGGTTGGAACAACTGAATCGCATGTATCTTCAGGTAGTATCTACTCTGTTTGCGTTGTCTAAAATGTTATTGCTACATTTATATGTGCTTAGGTTTTCTTTGTTTGTATGAAGGTACAAGGTAGAGACCGTTCCTTTGTCCGATGTGTCGCAGAGCAACTTGGACTGGAGGGATCATATGTCCCACACACATATATAGAACAGATACAGCTAGAGAACCTTGTTAATGATGTTATGGTATGAGCCTTTCGTTGTTCAATCTTCTTGATTTGATATGGCAGTGAATTGATCTCAATGGCCTCAATCGTGCTTCAGACTTTGCCAGAAGATTTAAAGACAAAGCTTAGCATAGACGATGATACTCTTTCTAGCCCCAAAGAAGCCCTTTCAAGAGCATCTGCTGACAGAAGAAAGAGATATCTTAGCAGGTAAACTCCATTCTTGTCCTCGGTTTCCTTAAGTCATCAAGCGAGAGATTGAGAATAATACTATGGTGTACGTATTGACAGTGGCGTGTCGAAGTCCTACACAAATGCGCGCGAGAAAATCTTGCCCAACCTGACAAAACTCGCTGTCAACAATAATAGAATGTTTGATGCCAGGGCCCCTGATTCTCCAGCCACTCTGCTAAATCAGGTTAGGTGGTTTCAGACCTCTCCATATAACCTCTTCTACTCAGTTCTTCCAATCCATAGCTTTGACCCTATTCAAATAAATCTGAACACATGGGTTATGTAGGGTGCCATCACCCAGCTTTCAGATCATATATCGACGTTGACCGAGAGGATGGACGAATTCACATCTCGTATTGAAGAGCTGAATACCAACATAAGGAGTTCAGGTAGTCAACGTAACCTGCCTTTACAGGTTGAAGGCTGTAATGGGTCCCTCTTACCTCATTCTTCATCTTCGTCTCAACTTGCTCGAGAATCCCCTCTGATGGAAGAGGTATGACTATTCAAATTGGTATCATATATCTCCTGTTTTATTCTACGTTGCTTCACTAACCATGCATCCTATTGTTCAACAGGTTTTGCTCATCGCTCGTGGACAGCGTCAGATAATGCATCAAATGGACAACCTGAGCAATCTTGTTCGGGAATACGTTGGAGAAAGGTCTCGCCAAGATAGATTAGACAGAGATAACACGAGTGGAGGATTCACAGTCGAACTATCCCCTAGGCCCGTTGTTCTTGCTCTTGCAATCGGGTTTCTGGGCGTTCTTGCTTACCATCGTTTGATGTCCACGAAATGAGTGTTTGCAGAGGTTTACAACGACAGTTACCAAAAATGCCCTTCACGGTGCATAGGGTGTTTCTGGTGATCGTCGTGTGAATAGGATGACTATATGTCATTTGTATGAAGTTTAATAAAAACAATTTAGTTCCCTGCTAAAATCCAGGATCAATGTCAGAGGCAATGATGTAAATAAGAGGGGAGACAATGCACTTAGTCTTTGAGATATAAATGTAAAGATTGCTTTGGTATTCAACTGTATCTCGTACTGTTTCTCTCTGTTTCTTATGTCCCAAAAGGTTATGTTCTGTATACATGAAAAAAGAGAATTTTCTGTATATTAATCTTGTGACATTCAAATACAATATAAAGTTACAATTGAATAAGAATTTTATCTAAACTGACGAAGCAAATATAGTAAATATAATATAGCAAATTAACTAAACTAACAAAGCAAATATAGTAAATATGATATAGCAAATATAAGAAACGTGATATTCTCTAGAATATCCGTATTATACACGTGATATTTTCTACAATATCTGTAATACTTCTCCTTAAGTTGGCGCATATAGATTCTGAATGCTCAATTTGCCAAGTAGATACAAAAACCGTTGTTGTCCGAGAGGTTTGGTGAAGAAATCAGCTAGTTGTTCTTTGGTCCATTCTTGAAAAACCGGATTGGCCGAGATACGGAGAGTTGCTTGACTGTCACACGAGAGGTGAGCCGTATCCACACAGGATGTTTGATGCGATATTCCAGAAGATTCAAAATAAGAATGTAGCGCCACAAACTCTGTTCTATTGTCAGAACGGACGGTTTTAACGTGTCTCCCAAATTGTTGAAGAGCCATAGCACAAAAAAATCTAGATAAGCTGAGCAACTTTGCTTTTCGCTTTCATGAGATATATCCACTCGCACATGTATGACCATCCACAATCGTGAGAAAATATCGTTCATCCACAACGGTGCGAATGAAGTGTATGAGATCAAAAGAATTCTCAGTTTTATTAATAGAATCTGGAAAATCACATCTTGTCTTTTAGCTCAAAAAACAGACATCACATGGCAATGCCCTATTCGCAATAGAATCCGAAGAACCAAAATAATCTGATAATAAGGAAGAAATTCGTTTGGAAGGATGTCCAAGTCATGCCAAAACTCATGTTTATTCCCCGCATTCACATGATGAGTAGAAACCGGTATGACTCGACAAAACTTGAATACCCCATTACACTCTTCATCCGCCCCAATCAGGGTTCTTGTGGAACGATTTTGTACAATACAATACACATAAAAAATGTGATAATACACGCGTGAGATCGAACAAGTTGTGCGACGGAGATCAAAGTGCACATAAGAGAGGGAACATAAAGCACGTCATGCAGTAGCAAGGACTCGGTGATGAGTAAATTACTAATTTGCAAAGCCTCGGTGTATGATCCATCAGGAAAATCAATTTGATGTGCTTTTATGACATGAAGATTTGATACTAACTCAAGGTAGCCCGTCATGTGATGTGAGGCACCCGAATCGATAATGAAATCTGTGATATGCGTCTTATCACAGAGAAGGTCCAACGAGGAAGGGTTTTGAAAATTTTAGAAATATCACCAAGGATTGAAGTTGTTTCGTGCTAAAACTCGGAATAGAGTTAGAAAAATGTGCAGAAACTAGAGAAATAGTTTTGTTCTCCCGTTGAAGACCAATCATAGGCCTCATGACGTGTTCCCTCGAAAAATTTGTGTTTTAGGACATACTCAAGGAACCAACAGTAGAACCTTAGCCTATAGATGGATTGATTTCAGTCGACGTATTGTCGTGCCTAGTATAAAGATACTTTATTTTCAAAGAAGAAAAGTCGAAACATGGTCGAAAGAAACGATTTTGAAGGTGGTGGTTCAAACGACAGAAAAAAATAAAATAAAAGCCCTTAGAGAGGCTCTGATACCATGATAATGTTTTAGGAATCAAAAGTGCGTTTCGTATATTGATTTCGTGAGATTTAAATACAACACAAAGTTACAACCGAATAGAAATCTTGTCTAAACTAACAAAGAAAATTAGGAAATATAATATAACAAATATAGTAAATATAACAATGTGATATTCTCTTCTAATATGTACGTCAATTCTCTAGAATATTTGTATTATACACATGATATTCTCTAAAATATTTGTAATATATCAAAACGTCTTGTGCCATTGTTCTTTTAGAACTAGGAATAAACCCGACCATTGTGTATAATCATCCATGCTCAAGATACAAGATCACAGTTTTGTTCCTTTGTGTTGTCCGTGAAGAAAAATCAGACAAAGAATGTAAATGGCAGAAGAATCTAATGATAATCGCTCAAATGGACCCTTAAGTAGGACCAGAAATATGTGATAAAATAACTTAAAAACTTTTTCAAGGAGTTCTAGCTATTCCAACTCTTAAGCTTTCACTTCTACCTGCCTAGAGGCATGTTCTGTTGGTACCAGCAGCCCAAGCCCCATTTTACTATCAGAAGCTCAGTAAGATTTTGGATGTCCCTTGTACAAGGGATTTGACGTCAATATTATTAAAAATATTGATTCTCTAAGAGAAGACTAGGAAGGATAGAAAGAAGAACACAAAAGAATTGGTGTTTGAGTTGTGTTTTTTCTATTTCATTTCATCCCAATTTATAGGAGAACAATTACAAAGGATTAAATTACCCATTACTCCACTAACAATGGTTATTGGACCACTAAGCCCACTAACTCCATTATATCTAGTAAATGACCCACTCACTACTAACCCACTAACAAATACACTTGAGAAAATTAAAAAACAAAAAGAATTATCCAATATTTGCCCCCTAATTCTGCCATGTTTTCCTGAAATCTCGACGATGCCAATTCTTGTATGCAGGTCTTCAAATTTGACACGTCCGAGTGGCTTTGTGGATATGTCCGCAAGTTGTCTTGTGTACAGATATACTTGAGGAAGATCTTCCCATCTTTAACATACTCTTAAATGAAGTGAAATCGAGTATCAATGTATTTGCTCTAGTCATGAAAGACGTGGTTCTTGTTCAACGCAATAGCGAACTTGTTATCCACCTTAAGCTCCAGCGCTTAAGTTTTCGCGCCCATGAAGTCACTCAAGAGTCGAGCTAATTAAATGCCTTGACAAGTTGCAGCCGACGCAGCGATATATTCTGCCTCACATGAGGACAAAGCCACCACCTTCTGCTTCGCCGACTGCCAGGTGACGGGGCTATCACCAAGGAAGTAAAAGATGTCATTTATGCTCTTTCGTGTGTCGATATCACCTGCCATGTCAATGTCACTGAATCCAACCATACGTGGTTGACCATCACACTTCTTTTCGTAGAACACCCGATAACTGCGTGTTCCAGAAATATACAGTAACACGTGCTTCACTGTCGTCAAATGATCTTTGTGTGGCTTCTCCATGAAGCGACTCACGTACCGTATCACATAGGCAAGGTCTGGTCGCGTGTTCATAAGGTACCAAAGTCCACCAACTATACTTCGATATTCAATGGCTTCGACCAGTGGACTAGAACCTTCCTTACTAAGCTTTAAACGTGCTTCCATAGGCGACTTGCATGGTTTGCCATTGATCATGCCACATCTCTCCAATATTTTCTTTATGTAGGCTGACTGGCAGAGCATGATGCCAGTTGCACTTTGATAGACCTCAAGCCTAAGATAGTATGTCAACCACACGAGATTGCTCATCTGGAACAAAGTCTTCATCTTGGACTTGAACGCTTTAACATCGCCATTTTGGGACCGGTGATTATCAAGTCGTCCATGTAGACACCCACGATAAGTCGTGATGCTCTTCTACTCCAAGTGTATATCCCATGCTCAGAGGTAATCCTTTTGAACCCGAGTGACTGTAAACTTGCATCTAACTTGGCGTTCCACACTCGTGGTGCTTGTCGAAGTCCATAAAGGGCCTTATGCAAGCGTAAGACCTTCTCTTTGTGGTTGTTGTCGATGAAGCCTGGTGGTTGTGTCACATACTCCTGCTCTTTTAGCACATCATTGAGGAACACATTCTTGACATCCATGTGATGGATTTTCCGCCCTTCGCTTGCTGCTAAGGCCAACAAGAGTCATACAGACTCTATGCATGCCGCGGGCACAAAGACTTCATTGAAATCAGTCCCCACACGATGTATGTATCCTTTTGCAACTAATCGCACCTTGTATTTAACAATGGCTCCATGTTCGTCACCCTTTACCTTGAACACCCACTTGAATCCAACGACTCGATGAACAACAGGAAGGTCGACGAGTTCCCAAGTACCAATTTCATTGATTACTTTCATCTCATCAAGCATTACTTATCGCCAATGTTCGTGTTGCACTGCCTCAACAAAATATGATGGCTCTTCTGCCGTGGTAAAGTGCAACTCTTCAGCCTCTAAGGCATGAGGTGCAAACCCCCATGGTAATGATGGTCTGAGGATGTTGTCGTAGAGGTGCATCATCATGATCTGCATCAAGGTTTGGTTCGATTTTTGTCGGCACTGATGCAAACTCCACTGCCTTTAGTGTTGCATTAGGAGTTTTAGGGGACTCCTGAATCGTTTCTCTTGCGCCTGGTTCGCTTGTAGTGATATACTCAATGCTAAATGGCTCCAATAAAATGGTAGTACCACCCTTTTCATGGGTCTTCCAATCCTATTTAGCCACTTCATCAAAGATAACATCACCTGTAACATTCACCCGTTTGTTGACTGGATCGTACATTCAGTATGCCTTTGACCCAGCTTCATACCCGAAAAAGATCATTGGTGTGCTTCGATCATCAAGCTTCTTCAAATTGGTCGTGTGTCCTTAACATGTGCGATACAATCGAATGTACGAAGGAAATGGACTGTCGGTTTTGTACAACGCCAATCCTCATATGGTGTCTTTTCATCAAGACTACGTGTTAGGGCACGATTGAGGATAAAGACTTCAGCGGTCACAGCTTCACCCCAAAATTCTGCTGGAAGACCTTTTGCCTTCAGCATACATCAGGGCATGGCAATAATTGTCTGGTTCGGCGTTCAACGAATCCATTTTTCTGTGGCGGGTAGGGGGTCGTGAATTTTCGTTGGACTCCCCTCTCGGTGCAATATTCCCCAAACTCCACCGATGTAAACTCACCTCCATGATAAGTACGAAGCACCTTGAGCTTTCGTCCCGATTGTACCTCTGTCGCAGCTTGGAACCTCTTGATTGCCGCTGGAGCTTGGGCCTTGCTTGCGAGAAGAGTGGGCCACATATAACGACTAAAGTCATCTACGAGCAATAGGAAATAACGATTCCCACTTGGGTGTCATCAATGTGATGGTCCCACATAGATCACCATGGACAAGATCAAGAAGATCTACTACACGTTGTCACGCCTTCTCTGGAAATGAGTTTCACCTTTGCTTCCCCACGAGGCAACTATCGCACACTTAGTCAACTTGACCAATATGTTACAACCCATGCACCATGTTGTGTTGAGCGAGCCTCCGTAGTGCATTAAAACTAATGTGGTCATATCTTGCATGCCATTTCCATGATTCCTCGAAGCTCTTTGATGTCAAACACACTGGTCTTGCAATGTTGAGGCAAATCGAATAGAGCCTATTGGAGGATCTTCAGACCCGTGCCAATAGTCATCGTTGCGGATATCTTATAGTTAAGATGCATGTTCGATGATCGTCTGGCAACTAGAGTTGGCTAATTGCCCCACACTGATCATGTTTGTGGTGAGACGAGGAATGTAGTAGACCCCTGTTAGTGCACGATGCTCGCTGTTCTTGCATGAGAATATGATTGTTCCTTATCCTTTAATCTTGATGATAGACCCATCTCCAAACTTCACGGTTCCAACCACTGAATGACCGAATTCAGAAAACACAGCACACACACTTATCATGTGGTTCGTCGCCCGATGTCAAAGAACCGTAGATCGCCTTTGGACTACTCCTCACGACTAAGATGGATAGTAACCTTCGTCTCCACAAGGTGGATAGAGCACTTATGTGATGGTGGTGACCCTGACGGTGTAAATTGTGATGTCGGTGAATCTAACGTGGTCTTACACGCCTTGGCCATAAGGAGCGTAGGCTCGTTCGTCATCCCCGTGGGTCAGATGTGCTTCCTCATTTTTTGGCTAGGATCGACAGTCCCTAGCCCAATGACCCATCTTACCACAATTTCGACACTTGTCTTCTAATCTATCTTGGTTCTCGCTAGAACCAGATCCACCATCTGTTATGGATTTACGATATCAATCCATTATGTTGCTTCATTCGTGCAATCCATTCCTCTTCAGTGAGGTAAAGTTTACCCCCTGCCCCTGATGTGGGCTCCAACGGTTCAAACCGTTCTTACGCGGCCTTTAACCTTCTAGTAACCTTTTACTGTTGACAGATCTAGCAAAGTTTCAATGGACAATGTGATCTATCCGGATTTGGAAGAGACGACTCGTAGGTATTTCTCAATCACCTTGTGTGACGGTTCAGGATCTCTGAGAATGGCTAGCTGATTCACTATGCCGAAGAGACGCATGGCAAAGTCATCTATCATCTTACCATCACGGAAAACTATTATCTCGTACTCCTTGCGCACTTTATGAGCGCTAGCCTTACGTGTTTGATCCGAACCGACACATATAGACTCAACCGCTTCCCAAACCTCTTTCACATTCTTCTTCACGGCGAGCGAAGAGATTGATAACCTATTTTGTTCTAGTATTTTAATCTATTTTCATCATTCATTTGGGTTTTACCAAGCATTAAGCATCATGATCATCTCGTTTTCAGTCATTTTGGAGCTAAAGGACTTGTCAAGACAAAGTACAAACATCGAGGATTATCACGGGACAAACGGGATGAGAATCGACAAGGAACAGCCACTACCCGCGCGGGTAATTCCCTAGCCCGAGCGGGCATTTGTTACGGCGATTTTATCCAGCGAATTATGCACGAGTCGGGCAAGAAATACCACGCCCGGGGCCTCAGCCCGAGCGGGCAGCAAGTCAGCCCGAGCGGGCAGCACCTCAACCCGAACGGGCTGCCTGTTTTCCTTCGCGTTCTTACGCGATCTTCCGCACCGTACCCGAGTGGGTCACTTACCCTGCCCGTGCGGGTTGCGTCTGTCACCTGCAACTCCACATAAGTTAATTTGACTTAAAACAAATGGGAGTTTGTTGGGAACTTATACAATAAGGAAAACGCCTTTAGAGAAGAGGAATAAGTGATATTTCGCTGGAGAAAGTAATGGAAACATTGCCAACTTAATCAAGTAATGGAAAACTCAAGAAAAGGCAAGAAAAGAGGGGTAGCTGCTGTAACGAATGAGGGGAGAGCTGGAGGGACGAATTCAGACTGAAACAAGGAGAGAAGCGAGAGCACACACACACACAGAGAGAGAGAGAGAGAGAGAGAGAGATAATGAGAGCAACACGCACACACAAGGACGAAGGACAGAGCGAGGAAGCCGGAGCGTGGAGGAGCTATTAAAGACATCGGTAATAGAATAGGGAGGGATTTCATTCTTTATCCATGTCGAGTATAGTTATCTTTTGTGTTTCTTTTGCTAAGTTCATGTCCGAGTAGGCCCATAGCCATGGGTTAGAGAGTTTTTCCGATATGTAATGAAGTTTTGTTCTTAATGCTTGGTTATAATATTTGTTCGTTTCGGATTGATTGGTTGTTCGTAATGCTTTTATTCTTGTCATAAGCTTGAGTGAATGATTATAAAAATCTAATTGCATTGGGAGATGAATTGGATTTTGGAACGTAGCTATGATATGAAGTCTCAATTGATTTAGAACCTTGGCCGGTCGGTTGATTGAACTTAGGAATTAGGATAGCGATCTTAATGCATCTAGTAGGTGAGATTACACAATTGGAAGATTGGTAGTACGCATGCTAGATAGTGGGATTAGGCATCGGGAGAGCCATTCCCTAGAAAAGAGCTTGAATTCCCCGAATACGTAACGATATCTATAACCATGATCTTGTTAGAACTTTGTTGCATCATCGTGCATCTCTCGAAACCTGTGGTGTTTAGTTCATTGAGTTTAATCCGTTAGTTAGTTAGATAGTTTATCCTCATTCGCATTCCAATCACCTATTGATTTTACACGTTCTATTCATTAGTTACTAGCTTTAGAGTTGCATCGATTCCTCGTGTTCGACCCTGGTACTATACGATCCGTTTCTTGCGGTAGCGTTAGTCTAGGTAATTATTACTTGAGATTAACCACATCAGAGATCATCTATGTCGGCATGCTGTGCAGAATGGTACCTACCTCGACAGCTGGTCCTCGTGCTCGGAGCATCACCTTCATCATTAGTGTCGAATCTCCATAATGAGTTTTCGTGAGCATTGGAAATGTCGCAACTCCTACCTCTTTGACCACCTTCTACACCACTTGGTTACCATCATCCCGACGTCGAGCACGACGTGGAGGAGGAGAATACGACTTTCGACGTCGTCCTATGTTTCAGAACTCCTTGATGCTCAAGCATTGTGTGAGATCAAAGACATTTAATGGATCGATTACACACTCTCTGATACCAAATGTTGGAAATATTAAGTTTCTAAGAGAAGAATAGGAAGGATAGGAAGAAGAACACAAAAGGATTGGTGTTTGAGTTGTGATTTTTCCATTCTATTTCATCCCAATTTATAGGAGAAAAAATACAAAGGATTAAATTACTCATTACTCCACTAACAATGATCTATGGACCACTGAACCCGCTAACTCCATTCCATTATGTTTAGTAAATGATCCACTTACACCACTGACCCACTAACAAATACACCAAATAAAATTAAGAAAATAATTATCCAATAAATATTTGCAACCCTGAACCCCTACAGATTTCAGGAACCTCGGGCTATCCATTTATACATCCTTTTGACATGCCCACATCGATTCTAATCATTTTGTTGTTACAACACCATCGATTCCAACCTCTTGAATCGTGTGGCCATGATCATCCTCTTCACACCAGGAATGGTGGATAGAGCGTGTTCTGAAGCTGCACAATCACATTTCTGAGCCATCTCTTCAGAGAATCTCCTCAACCAAACAACAGAGTTCCTTCCCCTACAATGCCCAGGTGCATATGTACCGCTCAATCGGCGGAATATCAGATATACCCTCGTAGGGCTAAAACGCTTCAAAAATACCCTTCCCTAAAATAATTATTTAATCGGAAAAAAAAAACTGGAGAAAAGACAAATTTACCCTTAATTTTCGAACGTGAGAAAACTCACATTCTGGGAGAGTAAAAGCCAAACCCGCATTCTGGGAGAGTAAAAGCCAAGAAAGAACAAGTGATTTCGAACTTGAGAGGGATTGATTCGAAGTTGGCAAGAAGGAAATGGCTAGAATCAGCAGCGGTGGAGAAGAGAGCACGAGTCAATCTTCAATGGCGTCAATAAGTGTAAGTAGATCGATTTCTAGGGTTTTGGAGGATGTCGAGTCCCAAAATGGTTTATTGATTTGAAATGGGTGTGAGTGTCAATGAGTCGGTTGAGTCTCAGTGAGTCGGTTGAGTCGCAAGAGTCGGTTGTCTCAGTGGGTCGGTTTGGGTCGCGATGGTCGGTTGAGCGTCGATTTCTAGGGTTTGCAGGCTGTCGAGTCCCAGAATGGTTTATTGATTTGAAATGGGTGTGAGTGTCAGTGAGTCTGTTGAGTCTGAGTGAGCGTCGCAGGGAGTCTAAGGGTCGTTTGAGTCGGTTGTCTCAGTGAATCGGTTTGGGTCGCAATCGTCGTTTGAGCG
>CM071869.1:23060768-23105712 GCA_036759665.1 Gynandropsis gynandra | reverse complement strand
CCAACTTCGAATCGATCCCTCTCAAGTTCGAAATCACTTGTTCTTTCTTGCCTTTTACTCTCCCAGAATGCGGTTTTTCCAACGTTCGAAAATTAAGGGTAAATTTGTCTTTTCTCCAGTTTTTTTTTTTCCGATTAAATAATTATTTTAGGGAAGGGGATTTTTGAAGCGTTTTAGCCCTACGAGGGTATATCTGATATTCCGCCCGACATATATACATAAGTTTAAAATCAAAGATCGGAAGGAAGAGGCATTCGATTGAAATGGGATCTACGGAAAGCGGGTGAACTATCTTCTCCCTCTCTACTATTTCTATATGAATTATATATTATATATGAATCTGATATAATATTTTAGCAACGATAATTTGTTCATACTCAATTTTAATTGTAACCAATGGTTCAGAAGTCATCTACACTTATTGCGTTTAGAAAATAATTCTTTGTTTTTGTGTTGATTATAGTTTAAAAAGCATCATCTATATGATTTTAGAATTATGTGGTATTTCATGGTATCAATTTTTATAATGTATTGTTAATTTTGTCAAACAACTCATTATTAAGGCACAATATCGCACATTTTTTAAATGCTTTTTTATCATATAGTAGTGATTTTCTATATTTTAGTATATATAATCTGCAATTAATTAAATTTGACATTCAATCGACTCAGTGATTTTTCCATCACCTAATTGCAAAACCCATTTGTAAAATGTCTCTCTTGGGTCTACATTTTCTTTTATAGCCTTTATTAATAGCCACATTTTTTACTTAGTCTTTATAAGTGACAATAATTCAAAAATGTATGATGAGTTTATGAATACTCGAGTGGTGCCATGTGTACTGCCTTTTGTGACAACTAGCAAGAATTGTTGAAATCACATCAAAAGACGAGAATTTTACATCAAATGGTTTTATAAAAAGTGGATACATTGAATTAATCATGTTTTTGATGGTTTATCTATTCCGTCAAACTAATATTTATATAAATGTAGCTTCATTAGAAATTATAAGTTTTGTTTGTTTGGATCATCTAGTTATGTTTGTTCCTAGTTTAATGAAACATCTACAATCTTTAATAACATGTAGTGGTATTCGGAATCTAGAGTGTGTAGTTCATCCTCCTTCTAGTAAAAATGATGTAATACCGCTTGAAGCAAGAGTTGAAACAATATCACCTCGGGATCTGATTGTAGTACTACTTATTATTTTGACCTTAGTGCAACTGTCAAAGACTGTTACTGTTAGAACACAATCGTATAAGATAACACTTTTAGTGGATTGTTAGATCATAAATTCAATTATTGTAAAAAGATGGATGTGATTGCAATGATTCTATTTTGACTTTGTGGTAAGATACATATCATGTTCTCTAATAATCGTTTCATACTAAGAATATTATTAAACATATGAGGAACATAATACACATCCTCCATGGTACTGTCTTTTCTATTTCTTTTAAAAAATATATCTTTCCACGACCTTTAAATTTCCTCTTCGAAGGACCTTTGGAACACACATGTCCATTTATATCAACTTCTGGGATAAATTATTTATGTGTCTTTATTCCAGATCAAAATGATATACATTATCTTGAAAATCGAAATGAATTTCTTGATTATTCATATCGATAGTTGCCATCACATCATATGTTGAAAGAATATGTGAGTTTTGTTGGCTTGCATGTCTCTCATATAACTAGTATTTTTGGATTCGGTGTTCGTCCCAACCATTTAAATTATAAGATTGATAATTATAATAACCTGATGATTTTTCTAGTTTGTTCTTCAATGATCAAAATATTTATAGTAGAAGTTTGTTAGATTTTTGAATATATTTGAAGGATCAATATAGGCACAATCATATATATTTGTTGTTAATATTTACAATGAGAATTTCTTAGTTATTCTTTGGAGTTTTTGTAGTAAATTCCAATAAAATTTACTTTAGATTAGTCCCTATTACTCAATTCAAATATTATAAGATACATAAAAAATGTTGTTGTGGATGTGAAAAAAAGCAGTTAACTAAATGAGAAGAAAAAGTATTACGAAGTAATAAAACATTTATTTTATTTGCATATGCATTAATAGTATTTCAAGAGATTATACATGTTTTTACAATATTTTAAAAGAGATGAGTAATAAAAGATGGAAGACATCTCGTACTCATTTTCCATCCTTGTCAAGAGGCAGGGCTATTGGTATTGGTGGTTTGCATAGAGGATGTGTAGGACCACAGTTTGGAATGCTTCCACGTTTCAATGGTGAATCAGTTGTTATCTTCGCTTCTATGTTGCTCCCTAATAGACAATACACTAACATTACCATAAATATAATATTCTTGATGTTCTTTACGAAATCCATCACTACTTATATATGTGTATATCTATAGTTCAAATAAATACTTCTAAAATTTGTTGTTGTAGGTATGAAATAAATGACTTAACTAAATTAGAATAAAACGTATTACGAAGCAATAACACATTTATTTTATTTGCATATGGATTAATGGCATTTCAAGAGATATTACATGTTTTTACAATATTTTAAAAGAGTCGAGTAATCAAAGGATGAAGAGATCTCGTACTCATTTCCCATCCTTGTCGGGAGGCAGGGCGTATTGGTGTTGGTGGTTTGCACAAAGGATGTGTAGGACCACAGATTGGAATACTTCCATGTTTCCACGCTGAATCTGTTGGTATCTTCGCTTCTATGTTGCTCCCTAATAGACAATACACCAATATTACCATATACATAATATTCATGATCTTTCTAACATCATCCATCACTACTTACATGTGTATATATAGTTCAAATAAATATGACTAAAAATTATAGTTGTGGATATGAATAAGAAACTTAACTAAAAGAGAATAAAAATGTACTACAATGTAAAAACACATTTATTTTATTTGCATATATATTAATGGAGTTTCAAGAGATTATGCATGTTTTTTTATATTTTAAAAGAGTCTAGTAATCAAAAGTGGAAGAAATCTTGTACTCATTTCCCGTCCTTTTTTGAAAGGTACGTCGTATTGGTGTTGGTGGTTTGTATATAGGATGTGTAGGGCCACAGTTTGGAATAGTTCCACGTTTCAGCCCTGAATCACTTGTTATATTTTCTTCTATGTTGCTCCTTAATATTCAATACACCAACATTACCATAAAAATAATATTCATGGTCTTTCATACATCATCCATCACTACTCATATATGTGTATGTATATAGTTCAAATAAATATGTCTAACTATTGTAGTTATTGATATCAAATACAACACTTCACTAAATAAGAATAACATGTAGTACAAAGTAATAACACATTTATTTTATTTGCATATGCATTAACGGTATTTTAATAGATTATATATGTTTTTGTAATATTTTAAAAGATTCGTGTAGTAAAAGGCGGAAGAGATCTCGTACTCATTTTCCATCCTTCTCGAGAGGCATAGAGGATGTGCAGGACCACAGTTTGGAATACTTCCACGTTTCACTACTGAATCACTTGTTATCTTTGCTTCTATGTCGCTCCCTAATGGACTATATAACAACATTACCATAAACATAATATTCATGATCTTTCATACATCATCCATCGCTACTTATATTATATTTGTGTATATATATAGTTCAAATAATTATGTCTACAATTTATATTTTGTTGTATATAAGTTTGGGTATTATATAACCCTTATTCTTATATATATATATATGTTGTGAAGAAATAATTACATTTTTTTAACTTAAATGAGATGATTACATATCTTTTACAAAATGGTAATAAAATGTTCAAGGGCTGTAAAGGTGGGTTTTTATCCTTTTATTTACAATTACTTGATTTTCCTATAAAATTTGTTTATTTCCTTTTTTATATGGTATGTATATAATTAGGATATATCTTCTTCTATATGGCTTTCGTTTTAATTATTCCGTAACAATACCTAAAATTGTATAATAAAAGACAAATAGTGACATTAATTTCGATTTCTTTGGGTGTTTAGAACAGAAGGTCCAATAAATGCCTTGCACAAGTGTTTAAGTACATCATTTACAAGTATATTCATATATATATCGCACACATATCTTGATTTTCTAAATTTACTAATCATGTTGAATTGATTTTAAAAATTATTAAAGATTATAATTAAGAAATTTGAAAATTATAATTATATTACAAATTCTTATTAAATGAACTTATAATGTGCTTTTTATAAAAAAGATATACAAATCTGATCATTAATGTTTCAATTTAAGGATTACTAGAGCAAAATGTAGAGAAAAAAAGTTTTGAAAACACACAAAACTTCACTCATTTCTTCAACACAAACATACATCTACAGAGATTCAAAAGAAACATTTTTTCAATATTCATTTAAGCTTGCAAAATTATTTATAAAGGAGACATGTGGAAAACTAAGCATACGATGTCATATGGTGCTTAACTCTCTAAAAACCAATAAATAGTATCATAGTAGCAAGTTCAAGGAGATCTAAGAGCTCAAAGAGTATTCGCTGAATAGGACGCACCTAAAAATCTTCACATTTTCAATGGGCATGCAAATCCACTTCAAAAAATGAAGAGATATTTTTCAGCAGTTCAAGACTCTCCTTAAATATTCTACACTGATGCATGACGCTTAATGAGCCAAACATCATGTACAAGGATAGATGTATCTGACTTCCAATCACATTGGCAGTGACAAGACTTTGGTTAATGTTGGAAAAAAAACATCTGTGGCTAGATAAAACATGGTGAAGGTGAATAGTTATCTAAACTTTGAAATAAAGCTTTGAAACACATTGTGTAAATAAACTAAAAAGGAGATTGCAAAAGTGTTATGAGATACAGGAGCTAAAGCTAACACAGATGGAGAAGAAAACAAAGCTCATAAACGTTGAATTATATTCCAAACGTTGAATTATATCCAAGAAGGAGATTCTAGCTAGAAGAATCCAAAGGCTTTGTAGAAAGATTTGAGAAATAGCAAAGAACGGTTCAAAGGTTGACAAATAAGCAAATAATAGATCAAAATAATTCGTAGAAGAATAAAGCTTCAAGAATATAAGTTAGATAAGGAGACTAGATACTTACTTATGAATGAGATGTCTTCGATAAACATAAAACAAACCGAGCAGAACACAAACCAAGAGATTTCATTGAATTAGCCAACACAAAACAATTTTCAAATTCACACGCATAGTCGTGGATAAAATATCTATGGTAGAAATGGTATATCCATTCAATTGAAATTAAATAGGTGAAGAAACAGACAAAATAAGAAGAGAGGCAAAAAAGTTATCCAAATCATAGACGACATACACTTGAGATGAAGAGACATATGACGGGGATTCTAGCTGGTAGAATTTAATGGTTAAATAGGAAGAGCAAAGCTTCAAGAAAATAAGGTTGAGAAAGAGAGTAGATACTTACCAGTGGATGTCTTAGTCAAACATGAAGAAAAAACGAGTAGTACACAAAGCGAGAGATTTCATTGAATCTGCTACATTACAACAATAAAAAACTTTCGAAGAAGCACAAATCAGAGATTTTAAACTAAAATTGGTGTCACCAAAGTAAAGGCCTATCAAATCAGGTTTTTTGTCACTCTCCAAAAAACATGGAGACAACTAAATTCCAAAAACCAGAAAAGGAATAAAAAAACTAATCATAAAGGATTGGATAGGAGTTTTGGAGATTGCTCACCCTTAACTCATATTTGAATAAAAGGCAAAATAGACAAGAAAAAGATGTAAAATGCATGGAGATGATGATGACATGGGGCACCGTAAATCAAAGAATAAATAGTAATCTAGAAGCAAGCAACCAATAATAAATCTGAAGGAAAAAATCTTAACAAATCATTACATAAAAAATGGAAAAATACAAATGTGTAAGAAATTTCAAACAAAAATATATCTTCCAAAGTTAGAATCTAGACGAAAGAAAGTATAAAGACATATTAAAATTTTGTAAAGAAGAAGAAAATGATTAAGACTTGGTAACTATATTCTACTAAGTATTGAAAAAGATAGAAAACCATGTTTCGAAAATACACAACTCTTTTTTTATTTTCATATACTCTAATTCTCAACTACATTGATTGAAAAAGGGTTTCTATTTTTTCATTTAAGTTTGCACAAATATTTCTCTAGTAGACATGCTGGATCCATATGGTGCATAAAATATTTCTCTAGGAGACATGTAGGAGCCATATGGTGCATACCAACAAGGATGAGACACAATATGGTGTGATTGTTAGATTCAATAAACACATGCTATTGTACATTAGAAGTACTTCTTCTAGGCAAACACTATTATCATTCTTGTGGATGTGGACAAATTCAAAATAAAATTTAAGCATCGCAATGTCATTTCTTTTACCGAAAGGAGAAACGATCAATACAATGATGAAAACAATGCTAAGTGATGCCTTGTCTAAATCTCCACGGCTTTGAAGTGCATTATGTTTACCAATTGTGTGACCTCTTTCTAAAACATAAGAAAGATAGAGTGTTTGGTGTCATGACCAATCTTAACATGACACGAAATATTTGTAAATGATCGTAAATTGATGTTATTCATAAAGTAACTAAGAGTATTTATGGGTTGTCTCCAATGCGGGGAAATAATTTTTTTTGGTATGATTAAATTAATTCCAATTAATTGTTATCATTTTTCAACAAGAATAATGGCATCCATTTGATAACGTATTATTGGTTATTATAAAATAAAATACTATTATTTTTTAGAAATATAGAGATATTAATTTTCATTTTTGAGAATAGAGAAGGAGAGAAGAAAACATAATATTTATAGTTTTGACCAAATGAAGGACCAAGTGGTTGTTAATTGTTTGATCAAAATAAAAATCTAGAAATAGTTCAGACATTCCTAAATATCAAGTCTATACAATGGAAATTTGATTTCAATGGCTAGGTTTGGTGTAACAGATGTATCAATAAAAGTTTTCATACTAGTGTGGTAGAGAATGAATTAAAAGCTTTCATGCCTGACTCTTGGTTTTATCAGATGGTTGATTACATTAACAATTTTTGCCCATTTCACAATAACTACACATAACTAGAATTTTATTATAACTCCGATCAAAGTGTATAGAAAACAGATTTTCAACCATTCATTGTTCTAAAATTTGAATCATTATTATTAATGGTCAATATTCCAAAATATGAAAGGATATCAAATTATGTTAATTTTTTAAATCAATTAAATTTTATTTTTCTAAATAAGGTTTACATGCATTTTCAAAGACATGAAGAAAAGAAGTCATTCTATAAACACTTAGTTTACAATTCATTTCATAACTTATTTAAGAGTAACAGAAAATATATAATATTTTTATGTATTTATATATAATAATTTCTTAATAATACATTAACTACGATGCTATTTCTATAAAACATATGAAAATTTGAAATTATTTTCAAGTTAAGTCACAATCACAAATAAATATTTGATAAAAATAATTCATTTATTTTTTCAAAATTTAAAAGATCAAACACATTAAATTAAAATTAATTTGATTTTGTTTCTGTGTTACCCTTGTATTGTTTTATTACCAATTTACAATTCTCCCGTTAAAATGTGAAATCACGTGAGTAGTAATTTGTAAAACGTAAATGTTTTGTATTTATTAAAAAAATCTTTTGTACAATTGTTATATATTATATAATTTTCTTTGTTTTAAGAATATAATAAAGCCTTATTGATACGGTTCAATTGGCAAGAAAATTTGTAAAAGACAAAAAAATTATATATATAAAAGTTCTTGCAAAAGGAGGTTTGTGGTGAAGCAACCTAAAAAAGTTTTTTTAAAACTAATTTTTTTAAATATAATTATATTGATCATTAATATCATTAAATGACTTCAAATATTTAAATATTTCTTTTAATATCTTATTAATATCCATAAAATCTTTACATAAAAATAGGAAAAATCTATATATATTATAAAAATATAAATATGAATATCTAAAATTATTATACTTAATCAAATATTAACATATTATTTATAATTATATATATAAAATTTCTTCCAAAAGGAGGTTTGTGGTTAAGCCACCTAAGCAAGTTTTTTTAACTAATTTTTTATTAAATATAACTATATTGATCATTAATATAATTAAAAAACTTAAAATTTTTAAATATCTCTTTTAATATCTTATTAATATCCATAAAATTTTTACATAAAAATAGGAAAAATCTGTATATATTATACAAATATAAATATTAATATTTAAAATTATTATACTTAATCAAATATTAATATATTATTTATAACTATATATTTATATAAAAATTATATATATAAAATTTTTTGCACATGATGACTCCTGGTGAAGCCACCTAAGGAAGAACCTTTTTGACCTTTATTATTTTATATATTATATATATATATTAAAATATAAAAGTTCTTGCAAAAGGAGACTTGTGGTGAAGTCACCTAAGCAAGTTTTTTTAAAACTAATTTTTTGTTAAATGTAATTATATTGATCATTAATATCATTAAATGACTTCAAATTTTTAAATATCTCTTTTAATATCTAATTAATATCAATAAAAGTTTACATAAAAATAGGGAAAATCTATATATATATTATAAAAATATAAATATGAATATTTAAAATTATTATACTTAATCAAATATTAACATATTATTCATAATTATATATATAAAATTTCTTCCAAAAGGAGGCTTGTGGTTAAACCACCTAAACACGTTTTTTTAAACTAATTTTTTATTAAATATAATTATATTGATCATTAATATAATTAAAAGACATAAAATTTTTAAATATATCCTTTAATATCTTATTCATAATTATATATATAAAATTTCTTCCAAAAGGAGGCTTGTGGTTAAACCACCTAAACACGTTTTTTTAAACTAATTTTTTATTAAATATAATTATATTGATCATTAATATAATTAAAAGACATAAAATTTTTAAATATATCCTTTAATATCTTATTAATATTTATAAAATCTTTACATCAAAATAGAAAAAATCTATATATATTATACAAATATAAATATGAATATTTAAAATTATCATACTTAATCAAATATAAATATATTACTTATAACTATATATTCATATAAAAATTATATATATAAAAGTTTTTGCAAATGATGACTCCTCGTGAAGCCACCTAAACAAGAACTTTTTTTTACCTTTATTATTGTATTTATTATATATATTAAAATTATATATATAATAATCCTTGCGAGGTTGCTTCTCGTGAAGCCTTCTCAGCAATGATTATTAAATGTTAAAAATACGTTTTTTTTAATATCAAAGGTTGTTTCTTCTTTATTTCAATTTAAATTTAAAATTATTCATATATATTATATATATATTATCCATAAAAGCTATTTATTTATATATATATTTTGAACTATATACATATTTGTTTAATATATATTCATATATCTATATATATTAGATATAAATTTTTTATATTTATATTCTATTATATTATTTGAAATAACACAAAAGATTTATATATATACATATTTTTTATAAATTTAATAAAATTTAAAAATTATATATATAGTAATTCTTGTAAAAGGAAATCTCTTGTGATGTCACGTTATCACATTTTTTTTAAAATTAACTTTTAGTTATTATCAAAAGTTATTCAAAAAAATATAATTTTTATTTATATACAGGATTTTTTTTATTTCCATTTATGTTTTCACCTCTACAATTACTCCTTTGAAAATCTAAACTAAATATAACGTAACTTTAATTTGCTTCCAATTTTTACCCACCATGTTCTCACTCCCCCACAATGACTGGGAAACTCAAAAGATCATCATTACTTACAATCTCACTGTCGTTCTCCTTCTTCAGCCTCCTAACCAGCAACCTCGATCCAAATCCTTTTCTGTGAAATCCGCCATGAGCTTTCGCCTTTCTGGGAAACTGAAAACACCATTATTTATGTATGGTAGTAATCTTCTTCCCTTTCTCCACCATAGCTTCTTTACTTCGCTGATTTTAGCTCGATAACTCTCGCAAGTATGGTCTCGAGTTCCTTTCAACATCCTCCTTCTATATCTCTCCTTCTTTATCTCTCCTTCCTTCTCCGCCATCTCATGTCAAGACTTTGACTCGGAAACGCAGCTTCTCGATTCTATGATTCATCCTAATTTTTGATACCTCGAATCTTGTGTCAAAAAACCCGAGACATTTTCCTGGATCTTCATACTCCTTTGTTGTTGCTACTAAATCGCGGTGATAATGGGGAAGAGTAAGCAGAAGAAGGAGAAACTAATTCTTCCACCGGAGCGTCCTCCAGAGGTACCTGAAGATGAAATTGAGGTGTCAGATGAAGATTTGCTGTTTGTCCAGGAGAACACAAGATATGCCGTATTTGTTTCGTGTTTAGAAAACGAGTCGATTACCAAGTGCGTTTGCCTATGATATTTTGTTTGTCCCGCTGTTGCGTAGATAATTCACGCTTTGAGCGAGTGTTTGGAAGTGCAGCTTCTCGATTCTATGTTTCATCCTACTATTATCTCGTGCTGATTCCTTATTCTCGCCTTCGACCTCTTCGATTCTCCAGGTCAGCTTCATCGACTTTCCACTATCTTCCTGCTGTATTTTGAAAATTCAATGTCTCCATTATCTTCACTGCCAAAAAAAACATATAGTAGAAGAAAACTTTTTATATTCATCGGGATATTTATACACAGTTCCAGTTTGTATTCATCGGGATATCAAATCTGAAAATATTTTGATACACCAAAATTTCTGAGCAAAGGTAAATGATGACACTTGATGGTGTAAAAGCAAACAGCTTTTTTCGTATCATAGTTGTCGACTTGCCTGTTTTATAGGTAGTTGATTTCGGATTAGCAAAACTCACTAAAGTTGGAGGCTCAACGACTTGTGGTGCTATGGGAACATTCGGTTATATGCCACCTGAGTGAGTACATTCTCATTTCTTTTCGAACCCCGAGCCCATTTTGTACATTCTTACGCGAAATGAAAATTAGAATGACTGCATCAATTACCAATATGGTAATGGTATTGATCTACATGGCTGTTTATGGTGATGTTTCTACAAAAGGAGATGTATACGCATTAAGAGTAGTCCTTTACGAGCTTATTTCCGCAAAGCCAGTCGTTGTTAAGTTGAATGAATCCGCTTCCGAATTCAAGGGTCTTGTTGGTTTGGTTACTAGATAGAATATGCTTTAGTAGTAATCTTTAAACCTTTATGTATTAAAGAAATCTAAGAGTTTATGCATCTGCTGTTTCTACAGTTTGATGAAGTGTTCAAACAACTCGATCCTAAAGACGGTTTACGGAAGATAATCGATCCCAGGCTCGGGGATGATTACCCGATTGAATCGGTTTACAAGGTATATACACATTTCCGATCAAACCCTCTATTAGTATTCAAAAAATTCTACGCATTTCTCTCTCTTTTTCTATTTCCGGACGCAATGAGGTTTGGATTTTGTTGGTTTTTCTTGGAAGGAACCGGCTTTGCTTCAGATTGATGCGTAGGATATTTGGAGGCAAATGCAAGAGTTGGTGGATGGATATTATTGTGCATTCATCTATGTTGCTGATGCATTGCTTGCAATCCGAGGAGAAGGATAATGGCATGGCTTATTGTTTTATCAAGAGACCTTGCATCGTCAAACTATTTCAATATTATCAACGTCTAATATATTATCTTCATTTTAATAATTGCTTTAGAATTTAAGGTTGTTTATTTTAATATATTTTTTCTACTTATTATACCTAATGTTTTAAATTACTTAAACAAAAACAAGTCATCATCTCGCGCATAGCGTGGGGTTTTTCTAGTTTGTTAAAATAGTTTTTACGAAGAATAAAATTGTCACAAAAGAAATAGAATAGCGTATAATGTTTACTCGATCCGATAAATTCAAAATCTCTTAATAAAGCCATCACATTTATTATTGTTAAATTCTAAATAGAATAGTCCTACAAAAATTATTTATTTTAACATATGAATATTGGTTAAAATAATATCTCTATATCAGAAATACTTACAAGTCTTTTTAGGTTAATATTAGAAAAGAATTATAATTCTTGGGCTCCTCATTATCACATCTTCTCTAATCCTTTGGCTATTCATTCAATTATTATTTGTTTTGAGGCTCAAAAATTTAAGAATCAAAATTGAAAATCCAAATTAAAAATATTAAGATGAATAAAATAAAGGTATTTTAAGTGTTTGTGTTCTTCGTTCAATCTTTTGTTTATTTTGTTATCCCAACATGAAACACATAAGAATATGGGATTGTGAAGCTTTCTTCAACATATTGCAGCCGGATAAACGTGAGGATAGAACTAATCAGTTTAATATTATCGAATATCCCAAGAAAACTATGAGATATTATTTAAATCACTGCACGAATCACAAAGTATTTTTGGCTAGAGGTGCGATATTTTTGGAAATTAATTTCCTAAGAGATAAAAGTGATATTGATAAACTAAGTCTTGATGAGATTGAAGAATCCACGAAACCGATACAAGCTAACTAGAAAGAGATGCCCTGTTAATAATCTTTTGTAGATGTGTTGAAGATAAAGATGAATATTTTATCTTCAAGAATTGGAATTTGAGGATCGGTTACATAACTTGTCTAGGATTATGTTCAGCAACAACATCCGAATTGTACCTTTAATACAAGCTCTTCTTAGAAGGTTGACATGTTCATTATATGTGTCTGATAGGATAGACCTAATGGTCTGAGATAATGGGGAAAATAATATCGATGATGACCCATTTACTTTTGAGGAAGAGACACAAAATTTTGTGTCTGAGACGTAGTAGAAATCCATTGAATCTAAGATATAGTCAATGAGGTTAAACAAAAGAAGGATTTTAGTTAAACCTTCATCAAACTCTTGATCAATCAATTGTAAATGGGTTTCATAGAAGAAGATTGGATTTTATAGGAAACTAAGAGACCTATAAAATTTGTTTTGTTGCTAAAGGGGTATAGTCAATGCGAAGGAGTCCATTCTATTATTATGTGATACTTCTTGAGCAATAGTTTAGGCAAAGGAACCGAGATTTTATAAAAGATCAAAGCATGTTATGTGGAAGTACCATCTTCATTGATAGATTAGTGAATATGGACATGTTCATATTCTAAAGTTGGATAGGGAGTAAAACACACTAGATCTCCTAAAAAAAGCGCTCAAGTCATAGGAGTCTAACATACAAATGTTGAAAATAGGATTGAGAAATATGACATATTAGAAAAATCTGTATATATTATACAAATATAAATATGAATATTTAAAATTATTATACTTAATCAAATATTAATATATTATTTATAACTATATATTAATATAAAAATTATATATATAAAATTTTTTGCAAATGATGACTCCTCGTGAAGCCACCTAAGCAAGAACTTTTTTTTACCTTAATTATTTTATTTATTATATATATTAAAATTATATATATAATAATCCTTGCGAGGTTGCTTCTCATGAAGCCACCTCAGCAAGGATTATTAAATGTTAAAAAAATACGTTTTTTTTGGAATATCAAAGGTTGTTTTTTCTTTATTTCAATTTAAATTTAAAATTATTCATATATGTTATATATATATATATTATCCATAAAAGCTATTTATTTATATATATATTTTGAACTATATACTTATTTGTTTAATATATATTCATATATCTATATATATTAGATATAATTTTTTTATATTTATATTCTATTATATTATTTGAAATAACACCAAAGATTTATATATATACATATTTATTTATTTATTTATTAAAAAACTTGTAGAAGATGAATATAAAAGTTATCGCAAATGGTGACTCCTCGTGAAGCCACTTAAGCAAGAACTTTTTATTTACCTTTATTTTTATTTATTATATATATTAAAATCAATAATTAAATTCATTAGAAATAATTAAATCAATAAATTTAAATTTAATATCATAATAATGGAAATGTGAGAAGATAAAAAAGATGAAATCTTTTATATAAATATTAAATTTAAACTATTATAATTTAAAATTTATATATTTTTTATAAATTTAATAAAATTTAAAAATTATATATATAGTAATTCTTGTAAAATGAAATCTCTTGTGATGTCACGTAATCACTTTTTTTTTTTAAATTAACTTTTAGTTATTATCAAAAGTTATTCAAAAAAAATATAATTTTTATTTATATAGAGGATTTTTTTATTTCCATTTATGTTTTCACCTCTACAATTACTCCTTTGAAAATCTAAACTAAATATAACGTAACTTTAATTTGCTTCCAATTTTTACCCACCATGTTCTCACTCCCCCACAATGACTGGGAAACTCAAAAGATCATCATTACTTACAATCTCACTGTCGTTCTCCTTCTTCAGCCTCCTAACCAGCAACCTCGATCCAAATCCATTTCTGTGAAATCCGCCATGAGCTTTCGCCTTTCTGGGAAACTGAAAACACCATTATTTATATATGGTAGTAAGCTTCTTCCCTTTCTCCACCATAGCTTCTTTACTTCGCCGATTTTAGCTCGATAACTCTCGCAAGTATGGTCTCGAGTTCCTTTCAACATCCTCCTTCTATATCTCTCCCTCCTTCTCCGCCATCTCATGTCAAGACTTTGACTCGGAAGCGCAGCTTCTCGATTCTATGATTCATCCTAATTTTTGATACCTCGAATCTTGTGTCAAAAACCCCGAGTCATTTTCCTGGATCTTCATACTCCTTTGTTGTTGCTACTAAATCGCGATGATAATGGGGAAGAGTAACCAGAAGAAGGAGAAACTAATTCTTCCACCGGAGCGTCCTCCAGAGGTACCTGAAGATGAAATTGAGGTGTCCGATGAAGATTTGTTGTTCGTACAGGAGAACACAAGATATGCCGTATTTGTTTCGTGTTTAGAAAACGAGTCGATTACCAAGTGCGTTTGCCTATGATATTTTGTTTGTCCCGCTGTTGCGTAGATAATTCACGCTTTGAGCGAGTGTTTGGAAGCGCAGCTTCTCGATTCTATGTTTCATCCTACTATTATCTCGTGCCGATTCCTTATTCTCGCCTTCGACCTCTTCGATTCTCCAGGTCAGCTTCATCGACTTTCCACTATCTTCCTGCTGTATTTTGAAAATTCAATGTCTCCATTATCTTCACTGCCAAAAAAACATATAGTAGAAGAAAACTTTTTATATTCATCGGGATATTTATACACAGTTCTAGTTTGTATTCATCGGGATATCAAATCTGAAAATATTTTGATACATCAAAATTTCTGAGCAAAGGTAAATGATGACTCTTAATGGTGTAAAAGCAAACAACTTTTTTCGTATCATAGTTGTCGACTTGCCTGTTTTATAGGTAGCTGATTTCGGATTAGCAAAACTCACTGAAGTTGGAGGCTCAACGACTTGCCTGTTAGAAAATATTCCAATTTGGTTTTGAAGGGAATACCAAATTGGAATATTTTCTAACAGGCTTCGCATCCTTATATAAAAAGGATTTTGGGAAACAACCTATTCCCCCTTAATTTTTCCACTTTAATCATATTTCCCCTGAACTTTCCTCCTCATCCTATTCCTCCTAAACTATCATTACGCATCTATTTCCCCCCCCCCAAACTATATGATTTCCAGTCTATTATCCCCCGAACTCTATGAATTTGAGTGAAATAGAATTTATACAGTTCTTCGAGGGGGGGGGGAATAGGATGGAATTCATATAGTTTGGGGGGGGGAATACGCTGGAATTCATAGAGTTCGGGGGGCGGATTAGGCTGGAAATCATATAGTTTAGGGGGAATAGGCTGTTTTAAAAATATTTAACAGAAAAATTAACAGAAAGTTAACGGAGGCGGGAATAGGATGAACTTTTAAAGTTCAGGGGGGAATAGGATGAGTAGTGATAGTTAACGGGGGAATAGGGCGAGCAGGAAAGTTCAGGAGGGAATAGGCTGTTCTGTCAAAGGATTTTGATATGTTTGTGGTTATTGTACTACAACCATTTTTAATTTATTTAAACCAATTTTTAATAGCCTTTTTTTGGTTTTAACATTTCACATTTATATAAACTCTTAATTTTAATAGTAAATGTGCATTATATGATACCATATAATGATTATACAATTTGATACTATGTTTAATGATAAATTTGTTGTTATATGTTCTTTTGTAGGTATGGTATCCTTCATAATCTACAAATGTTGATTCATTACATTTTTGTTAAAATTGTTTTGCAAATTTTCATTTTTCTGTTGTGAAACATTATTGGCATGAAGCATTGGTTATGAACTATTGTGTCTCGGTTTGCAATGAAACGCATGGGGTCTATTTTATTTACAAGTATGGAAATATGGATGAAATTCGATAGGATAAATTAGAAATTGTCTTTCCCACTGATCGTCTCGTTTTAATAAGTATTTTTCGCATGATTTTAGAGATGTTTACGATATACTTGGGATGTTTATATATGATTTTATATATGTTTTATTCGTTTTCGTGTTTTCGTATCCTCACATGTTTTAATGAAAATTCGGTTCATTTCGAAGCTAAGGATCCTACACGAGACAAAGTGCTATCAACAAGCATTGTAATGGAGCAAACGGGACAAGCAACGGGGCAAGACAACAAACTGCACGGTCAACACAATGAATAGCAGACCGGGCTGAGCAAACAAACACATGCACGACCATGCATCAGCCTTACCCCACCGTGCTCAATGTGAAACACCAATGCCCGACCGTGCATCAACCTCAGCACGACCCTGCTCAGCAACCAACATACATGCCAGATCGATCACTCAAAGCAATGTACGGTCGAGCTCCATATCACACAACAAGGTGCACGACGGAGCTATAAGCACAGCCCGACCGGGCTCTTGAAACAGAAACCAATCCCGAACCTCATGCACGACCTGGGCTCCTAAGGTGCATGGTCGGGCACTCTTCTAGTGATATGCCTGATCGGGCTCAACATCTTGCACGGTCAGGCATGGAAGAACACAGACCTGAAACATAGAAAAGGAAACGTTCAGCCGGGCAGGAAAAAAAAAAGAAAGACCACGGGAAAGAATGGAAAAGCATGGCCAAAGGGAAAAAGAAGAAAAGGAATGAGATAGAAGAGGGAATAAGACATGTTCAATCGGTTAGACACATTACAGACGTTATGAGCGAATTACACAGACAGATGTTGCAGAAAGGGATCCATAGAGACTTGCAGAGGACATTCAAGGGCATTCGAGATCAATTGAGGACTTCGTTTTTTTTGTTTTGGATATTCCTAACACTATCTATTTCAATTATGTTTCTTTCGAGCGCATGAGCGAGTAGTCGTTTTGTTCTAGAAGAAGGGATTAGCCCTTGGCTATCCCGGAACCCATTTTCTTTATCTTTGAATGCAATTTTCCGTTTTCGTTTTTCTATTCTTTGTCTGAGTACTTCATTGACTTGTGTTTCAGAATGGCCACGAAGATGCATGTTTTAGGAACTTAGGAGAAGGACCAAAAGGAAAATTCTAGTTCCGGATAATCAGGTTTAGAACAACCGAGGTTAGGCGAGGAAAGTAAGGTAGCAGCAGTTGAGGGTAAAATGGATGAATCATAGAACTTATGGGTTTTAGCTTAAGGTGTTAGCCAAGAACGTAGGGGATAACTTGACTAGATCATGTGTCTATACCTCGAGAGATGGTAGATATCATATTAGGATTGTCTCTCTTAGATAACTTGATCGGGATTGCATGATTAGATAGGTTGATTGTTGGTTTCAATAGTCTTGTGGTGAAACCAGATTCCTAGAACATTTGTCTCATTTTTAAGAACTCGTAGTTTATTTGCTTCTAGTTATTTCATTCCTAAAAAATATTTTATTCATCTGCAAATTTGAATTGTAGTTTTGAGTTTAGGTTATGTTGCATAGTCCTTGTGGGACGACACCTAGAGTACTACACAACTGTCGTGTACTTGCGGGTAGTTTAGGTTAATATTTGTTTAACTTTGAATCGCATCACCCACGTATGGATGTCCCAAACCCAACTACCGCATGACTACAAAACCCACATAACTGAACATATGACACCATAAAACTTATAATCTAGTGTTGATAAGTTGGTAATCACTCAAAAAATCATCAAGGGATCAAAAGCTAAATCTCATGAACTAGCATAGAAATCAGACTCTTAATTGAATAAACCTTTTCTAAAAAGTCATATAATGGATCCTTTATTTATCACAACCAAACCATAATAGAAATGTAAATAAAATAATATAAAAAAATAAATATACAATAAAATGCAGGGTCTAGCGATATAGCCATTCGACCAAGAGCAACATAAGTCATTACTAGAAACTATGAAATCTAAAGTACATTCAATGAGCATGTTCTCTTCTAAAAACAGTCCATCAATGCCCTTACTAGCTATGGGATGCTCGGATCCACTGATCAAGTCCTTTAAATGATCCTTTTACCCTCATAACTTCGTTACGGTTTAGCACACCATCGCTAAAGCAAAGTGACCCTCGACGTCCTCATTAGGAAGTTGGCCATCATGTCATCTCCATGTAAGCGAACACGTTGCAAAGCTCTTTTGTGTTTCATTGTTGTTAGTCCTCGTGGAAATTATGGTGGGTCAAGATCACATCCTCATTAGTGTCGAGGATCAATTAAGAAAGAGTTATAATTTCGTCGTTACTATTATTCATAATGGACTAAGTAAACAATGCAAAGTGACTAGCAATGTTTACCTAATCTTATTGTGTGGAAGATATAATTTTTTTGAAGTGAGAAATAAACTTTTTGAATGTAGTTTTGGATATTATTGCGAAGATATATGGTCGATCTTCAGAGGAAAAAATGAATGTTGAATAGATTGTGAGATGTATCATGTATAAAAAGTTGTGCGAATTCTTGCACCTTCTGTGGGTAATACGCTTCCAATCTTATAGTAAAAATGTTAATTTATATATAACTATATTTTTTAGGGAAGATGATGATCAGCTGGAATTTTTGTAAAAGAACTACAATATGTGGACTCCGTTCTTGAATTTACGTTGTATATGAAGGGCATTGATTTGTACGTTTACACCAGAACATGAACACGCCATATACTTTTTTTTTTAAGATTTTTCAATAGATTTGAAGGATCGATACATGCATGAGCATGTATAAGTTTTGTTAATAATTACGATAAGAATTTCATACTTAAACTTTGGAGTTTAAGATAGAATTTACTTTTAGATGGGTGATGCGTTCCATGTTAAACAATTTCATCCTAAACTACCCGCAAGTGCACGACCCTTGTGTAATACTCTAGGTGTGGATTCGACGGGGACTATGGCACACAAACTAAACTCAAACTTAAGAATAAAACTTACTACGAATGAAATATTTGTTTTAAGAATTTAATAACTAAAATCAATAAACTAACGAGTTCTTAACAAGGAGACAAACGTTCTAGGATACGGTTTCACCACAAGACTTCCAAAACCAACAATCAATATATCTAAATTCGACTCAAAGCTCTCCTCCTTGTCGTTTTCTCTTTTCTTTCTTTCATCTTCTCACCTTTTTCCTCTTTGGCCGTTCATTTCCTTTTCTCCTTTTTGCAGCAACTACAATTGTACTTTTTCGTGCGCTTTCCATTCTTCTTTGCATTAGTTTGTATTCTTGAGTAAGTGGGCACGTTTTCTTTCTATTTTTCAGCCATGTATTAGTCATTCCTCTTCTCTAACGATGTTTCCTTTTTTTGTAGGCAACTAACCACTTCTTTTTCCTCTCTTGTCGACATTCCGTTTATGGTTTTTGCAGGTGGTGGACGCAACCCACGCAGGCTGGTGAGTTCGTCGCGCGTGCTCCCTTGGTGCAGGTGCATCCGGTCATGCTGAAGTCCTACCCGAGCCATGCTGCATTTGCTGGACAATGTGCCCCGCACGGGCTAAGGTTAGTGGCCCGCACGGGCTGTGTTGCCATTGAGGATCCGTGTTTATTGGTGTTCACTCCGACAAATGCTGGATTTTCCTGGAGGTTTTGTCCCACGCAGGTTGGATGAATGCCCTGCCTGGGCTGTGTTGGAGCTGATGATCCGTGCCATTTTTCGTCCCGTTTGTTCCGTTATGATCCTCGATGCTAATACTTTGTCTCGTGTACATTCTTTAGCATTAAAATGAACAAAATACGTATTAAAACCTGTAAAGACATGACACGAAAATGAGTAAAATGGATACAAAATCATACGTAAACATCGCATCTATCATCATAATCATCTCTAAAATCATGCGAGAAATACGTATAAAAACGAGATGATCAACCGCAGGTTTCGAGAGATGCACGATGATGCAATGAAGTTCTAACAAGATCATGGTCATACATATCATTACGTATTCCGAGAATTCGAGCTCTTTTCTAGTGAATGACTCTACTGATGCCTAAACACCCTATCTAGCATGTGTTCTACCGATATCCCAATTGCATAACCTCACCTACTAGATGCATTAAGAGTGTTATCCTAATTCCTGAGTTCAATTAACCGACCAGCCAAGGTTCTAAATCAAGTGAGACTTCATATAATGCCGACGTTCCAAAATCCAGTTCATCTTCCAATGCAATTAGTTTTTTATAAACATTCATTCTAGCTAACAAGAAAAATAAAAGCATTACGAACAACCAATCAATCCGAAACAAGCAATTATTATAACCAAGCCTAAAAAAAATTCATTACATATCAACAAAGCTCTCTAACTCATGGCTACAGATCTACTCGGACATGGACATAGAAAGAAAAATACGAAAGATAACTATATTCAACTTGGATAACGATTGAGATCTCTCCCTATTTTATTACCGATCTCTTCAACAGTTCCTCCGCGATCCTTCTTCGACGCCCCGTCTCTATCCTTCTTTTCTTGATCAGCGCGTGCAGGTTCATAATGGCCAACCAGGCACAAGAGTAAGCTCGGTCGGGCACATCGTTAAATTACCTATTTCTTCACCTATTTCTGGGTCGTGCTGCACGTTTAAGGTTTGTTTCTTTTTCATGAGCCTGGTTTGGCTGGGCATAGTGCTTGGTTGGGCACGTCAACTTCCCTGTGTGCCCGGTCGTTTTGATGGGGTGAGATCGGTTGGGCACTCCATTCTTTTTATGTGCTCGGTCCTACTATGCATTGTGGTCGACCATGGAGGTTGTTGTCTTCTATGTCTGGTCGTGCTATGTGTGGGTAGTGTAGGACATTTGCTCGTGTTAATGTTCAATATCTTTATTTCCTGCAAATACACGAGAAAACGTTAAAAGAAGACTATATGATGCTTAATGCTTGGTAAAACAACTATGAAAATGAACTAAATACTATAACAAAATAGATGTTATCACCTACTTTGACCACACAGTTATGTTTTTTGAAACTTTGGGGTAAGGCTCGGCGGAAATGTTTGTGAAAATAATATATTTACAGCGTCAAACTAATTTATTGGTGTATGGTGAAAATAATACATTTAAAGTGTCGCATGGGTCACTTGATTGCATATATGGCTCAATAGATGTGAACTCGATGAATTTATGGATTTATAAGGATTAAACGACAAAAACCCAATCAAAATAATACATTTACAACGTCAATCTAATTAATGTCAATTGAGGGACACATGGGTTGCTTGTTCGCATATATGGATCAATAGATTCGAACTCGACGAATTTATGGATTTATAAGGATTAACGGACAAAAACCAATCAAAATAACACGTTTACAACGTCAAACTAATTAATGCAAATTGACGGTGGCATGGGTGGCTTGGTTGCATCTATAAATTAATAGATGCTAACTCGAAAAATTTATGGATTTATAAGGATTAAAAGACAAAAACCTATCAAAATAATAAGTTTACAACGTTCAATCAATTGTTAAAACGGATTTTGACCCATGTGTCCAAAAAGGTGTAAAACGAATGCATGTGTTTCAAAAGTTGTGTTTTGAAAACAGTTTTTACGAAGAATAAAAATGTCCAAAAGTAGGAATACAGTTGCGAATAATTTTTACTCAATCCGATAAATTTAAAATCTCTACATATAATCACATTTATTATTGTTATATTATAAAAAGAGTAAAATCCTCAAATTCATTTTCTAAATTAAATGTATATCCTTCAAACTTGAAATCTTCCTACAAAAATTAATTATTTTAGAATATGAAAATTATTCAAAATAATATCACTATATCATAAATACTTACAAGTCCATCTAGGCTAAAATTTAAAAATAGTTATAATCCTTTCGCTCTTCTTTATCACATCTTCTCTAATCCTTTGGCTATTCATTCAATTTTTTAATTGTTTTGAGACTCGAGAATTTAAGGGTCGAAATTGAAAATGCCAATTAAAAAAATATTAAGATGAATAAGATAAAAGTATTTTAAGTATTTATTTTATTCGTTCAATGTTTTATTTGTTTTGTTATTTTTACTGTAATATTAAATCATAGTGTAAATAATGTTGGGTTTTTCATATTTTATCTAAGCTATAGATTTTGAGGATATGTATATGATACTGTGGATTAATGATGGTTAGACAATGGGCCGGCAAAAAGTTTTAACATCCTTAGCTTTTTAAGATTTTTTTAAATTTGTTTCTTTAATGTGTACTATAATCTTTACGAAATTGTATTCGCGCTCTATGAAGATAGATAAGTATAAAAATTAGTAAAATACATGAATCGTTAATATAGAAAGACTATTATATTTTTTATGCATCTTTGTAAATACATAAAAAACTGTATACTACATAAGCATTCACGCGCTATGAAATATTTCTATTCATATGATCTAGAACAACGTAGAGGAAGCAACCCGAGCCGTGGTCAATGACGAGGACGCGATCTGTATTGCTGAGGAGGACCCGACCTGCATGGCTGAGGAGGACGCGACCTGCATGGCTGAGGACGACGTGACCCGCGCTGCAAGAGACGCGACCCACGCCGCAGAAGAAGCGATCCGAGCTGAACCAAAGTGATCGACGGTGGACGCGACCCAAAACAAAGACGTTTGCCCCGTAACCCGTGCTACGGCTAGAGAGGAGGAAGCCTTGACTCTACGAGCAGGTCCCATGATCCGAGCTAAAGCTAAGAAGCTCAAGGAGGCGATCATCAGGATTCTCACGGCCGTTCAAGTTGAAGACGAGTACTTGAGTCCTCAAGAGAGTTCGAACATCTGTATCATACTTCAAGTCGAAACGCAACTCGCAACGATCAACAATTAGGGTAAGTATTTCGCGTGTAATATTTTCCCTCCGTTGGTTTTATCCCACGTGGTTTTACAAGGACGGCTTTTTAACGAAGTCACGACTCCCTTCCGCATCCTAATTGTTGATCAGAGACTTCATACGATTTATAGTATCGATGCAACCTATTTTACGATTATGTTTTATTTTTCAATTTTAGATATTTTTAGACCATTTAATTCGAGCCTTGCATGGCTACTAAGCATTTAAAACTTATTGAAGCGTTGGATGGCTATCGTTGACTACTTATGGTCAGCCATATTGATGGTGAAGAACAACTTTGAACTTTTAATTTGAATCTTGAATTTCTCTTTGAGAATTCTTCTTGTTGGTGTGTAATATCCAGCAAATCGTTGGTGAGTAATATTCAACGAATCGTTCGTTATTTGTAGGTGTGTAATATCGACGAAATGGTAAATCGAGAGGTTTTCGCAACTCTCATGTGACCATTCGCCCCACCCACCTTGTGGGAGGAGTCTTCTGACTCGGCTTCAGCAAGGACTATCCTTCATACCTTCGTCTAAAGCGTCGTTACAGCGAGGAACGCGTCATCTATGATTATGAAATTCACGAGTTTTGTGTTCTAATTATTATCATCATCTAGGATTAACATCTTTAGCTCATCCTTACTTTTCACTCTTAATACAAAAGTCTAAGAATGGTGTATGTATTTTTTTTTTTGGAATTTCAATTGAAATAATTTGAGCAACATATTTTGTTATGGTGGAAATTTCGATGACCATTTTAGAAAGAATAGTATATAAACATGTAGAAAGCCATATTTTTTTGGAATTCATATTTGTAAACCACTAAAACATGAAGAAAATTAGTGTGGTTCAATTATTACGAATTAATTGAGTATAGAATGCAAATGACTACCAGGATTTACTTGTTGTTGTAATTGCCAATATACATTTTCTTCAAAAATGGAAAACAATGTTTTTCTAAATTTGTTTTGAATATTCTTTCTAAGATATATGGTGGAACTTTGAAGGAAAACTTGTTGTTTTGGCATAAGATCAATATATCTAAAAAATTTTGTTTCATATATCTTGAGCTATCCGTACAAGTATAACAAACAATGGTTCTCCTCTGAATTGTAGATACAATCGTCGTTTCTCGATTTTACTGGTTAATATTTCAAAACATAAAATATTTTAATTATTTCTCATTCAATTATACAAAATCTATCAACAACAAATTTGTTGAAAGATAAACATGATTATAGAACATAAGCTCTTGAAGATCATTCTTGTAAACAATAAGCCATTAATTCTCGTAACTGATTCACATTCTTACATCTTGCAGGCAATAATCAGTTTGCTTTTTTAAGAGCCCTAAATATTTTTAGAATTAGTGCGGTTAGGCCGATGGTCTATTATTCATGGGTTAGAGTTGGTACATGCCCATTTTTTTGAAATTACGTGGTTTGATTAGATGAAGAACTTTTTTCAGAGATTTTTTTATTGAAAGATAGGTGCATAATATTATGTAATTATCAAAGTTTCATTCATATTGGAATGAATCCGAAGTGTCATTCGAGGTCAAAACACATTTATATTCAATAGGATTGAAAGAGGAAGAATTGAATTTGAAAGGAGGTTTAATTGAAAAAGGCACACAATGATAGCGATGAGACCAATATGATGAATAAGACAATAGTAACATTAGCTATATGGTTCAAGTGACAAAAAATGTATAAAACCATTTTTCCACCAAGATTCAAATTCTCACAAAATAGGGTATAAAAATTACTTATAATTCTTTTTTCAATTAAATAAGATTAAAACCCTTAAATGAAGGCATCACAATAATTATTGTTATATTTTAAATCTATAATAATCTAAAAAGTACAATTGTTTATTTCATATTCTAAATTTAACATATATCCTTAAAACTTCCAATTGTTCCTAAAGCAATAATTTTTTTTTACAGTTTGGAAATTTATCAAAATATTATCTCTATATCATAAATACTAAAAATTATATTTTTGAGAATTCCCTATAAATAACTTAACTATGGAGACTTAAGTTAAAAAAAAGAAATATATTTCAACAGTATTTTTTTCTTTAACTATGTTTTCTATATTTACTTGGGCTCTTCTTTTGGCCTTGGTTCGTTGAGAAAATCAAGAATTTAAGGAGAGAACTTGAAAATAAAAATCAGACATAGATTGAGATGAAAAAGATTAAACTATTTTATGCATTTATCTTCTTCATCTCAATCCTTTGTTTGCTATTTTCTCTATAATATTAAATAATTTTTATAAACACGTTATTTTTTAAGATTTTTAAGTATTTTTTAAATCTTTGCCTCAATGTTTGCTACATAACTTTTCACTAGATTACCTTCACGTTCCATGGAGATGATTCTGAATAAGACATTAATAACATACATAAATGATTAGTTCCGTAAACACTTTGTTTTATTTATTGTACATCTCAATGAATATATCAAAATATGTATACTACGTAAGCATTTACATATTAAAATAAATTTTAATATTTAATAAACATGATAATATCGTTTTGTTGTGTAATACTGTTAATATAAATATAAACATTGTTTCCTTAATTATATTTTGAAGCCTTAATTCACATCATGATCTGAACTTTTGGTTAAATCTTTCACAAAGATAATTTATTCATACTCAATTTTAATTGATTCAGACTTATTGAATTTAGAAAATAATTCTTTGTTTTTGTTTTGATTATAGTTTAAAAAGCATAATATGTGTGAATTTCAGTATTCTATTGTATTTCAAGGTATCAATTTCTATAATGCATTGTTAATTTTGTTAAACAACTCATTATTCAGACACAATATCGCACATTCTTGAAATGCATTTTATCGTATAGTAGTGATTTTCTATTATTTAGTATATATAATCTGCAATTAATTAAATTTGACGGAAAATCTATTAGACATTAATAATCAATCGACTCAGTGATTTTTCCATCATCTAATTGCAAAATCTATTCATAAAATTGCTCTTTTGGAGCAAAATTTTCTCTTATAGTCTTTATTGATAGCCACATATTTTTACTTAGTCCTTTTAAGTGACAATAATTCAAAAAATGTATGATGAGTTTATGGATACTCGAGTAGTGCCATATGTCCTACCTTTAGTTACAATTGGCAAGATTTGTTGAAATCACATCAAAAGACGATAAATTTTCCACCAAATAGTTTTATACAAAGAATTGGATACATTGAATTAATCATGTCTTTGATGGTTTATCTATTCCCTCAAAATAATATTTACATAATTTTAGCTTCATTATAAATTATAAGTGTTGTTTGTTTGGATCATATCGTTATGTTTGTTCCTAGTTTAATGAAACATCTACAATCTTTAATAACATGTATTGGTATTCGGAATCTAGAGTGTGTAGTTCATCCTCCTTCTAGTAAAAATGATGTGATACCGTTTGAAGCAACATTTGCAACAATATAACCCCGAAATCTTATTGTAGTACTACTTATGATTTTGACTTTAGTGTGGCTGTCAAAGACTGTTACTGTTAGAACACCATCGTATAAGATAATACTTTTAATGGACTGTTAGATCATAAATTCAATTACTGTAAAAAGATGGATGTGATTGCAATGATTGTACTTTGATTTTGTGGTAACATACATATCATGTTCTCTGATAATTGTTTCATACTAAGAATATTACATTACATATAAGGAATATAATACACATCCTCCATAGTACGTTCTTTTATATTTCCTGCAAAAAAAATATATCTTTCCTTGATCTTGAAATTTCTTCTTCGGTGGATCTTCGAAACACACATGTCCATTTACATCAACTTGTGGGATAATTTAATTATGCATCTTTATTCTGGATAAAAATGATGTACAATATCTTGAAAATCAAAACGAATTTCTTGATTATCCATATCGGTAGTTTCCATCACATCATTTGTTTAAAGGATTTGTAGTTTTGTTGGCTTGCATGTCTGTCATATAATTAGTCTCTTTGGATTCGATGTTCGTCCCAACCATTTTAGTTTTAAGATTAATAATTATAATAACCAGATGATTTTTATAGTTTGTTCTTCAAAGCTCAAAATATTTATAGTAAGAGTTGTTTAGATTTTTTAATATATTTCAAGGATCGATATAGGCACAAGCATATATAATTGGTGTTAATATTTACAATGATAATTTCTTAGTTATTCTTTGGAGTTTTTGTAATAAATTCCAATGAAATTTACTTCAGATTAGTCCCCATTACTCAACTCAAACATTATAAGATACATAAAAATTGTAGTTGTGAATGTGAAATAAAGCACTCAACTAAACGAGAAGAAAAAGTATTACAAAGTAATAAAACATTTATTTTATTTGCATATGCATTAATAGTATTTCAAGATATTATACATATTTTTGCAATATTTTAAAAGTGTTGAGTAATAACAGATGGAAGACATCTCGTACTCATTTCTCATCCTTGTGGAGAGGCATGGCTATTGGTGCTGGTGGTTTGCATAGAGGATGTGTAGGACCACAATTTGGAATGCTTCCACGTTTTAACGCTGAATCAGTTGTTATCTTCGCTTCTATGTTACTCCCTAATAGACAATAGACCAACATTACAATAAACATAATATTCTTGATGTTCCATACAAAATCATCACTACTTATATATGTGTATATCTAGAGTTCAAATAAATACTTCTAAAATTTGTAGTTGTAGGTATGAAATAAATCACTTAACTAAATTAGAATAAAACGTATTATGAAGCAATAACACATTTATTTTATTTGCATATGCATTAATAGCATTTCAAGAGATTTTACATGTTTTTACAATATTTTAAAAGAGTCGAGTAATCAAAGGATGAAGAGATCCCGTACTCATTTCCCATCTTTGTCGAGAGAGAGGGCGTATTGGTGTAGGTGGTTTGCACAAAGCATGTGTAGGACCACAGTTTGGAATACTTCCACGTTTCAACGCTGAATCAGTGGTTATCTTCGCTTTTATGTTAATCCCTAGTAGATAATACACCAATATTACCATAAAAAAATATTCTTGATCTTTATGACATCATCCATCACTACTTATATGTTTATATATAGTTCAAATAAATATGCCTAAAAGTTATAGTTGTGGATATTAAATAAGAAACTTAACTAAAATAGACTAAAAATGTACTACGATGTAAAAATACATTTTTTTATTTGCATATATATTAATGGAGTTTCAAGAGATTATGCATGTTTTTTTAATATTTTAAAAGAGTCTAGTGTTCAAAGGTGGAAGAGATCTCGTACTCATTTCCCTTCCTTTTTTAGAGGTAGGACGTATTGTGTTGGTGGTTTGCACAGATGATGTGTAGGGCCACAGTTTGGAATACTTCCACGTTTCAGTGCTTAATCACTTGTTATCTTTTCTTCTATGTTGCTTCCTAATATAAAATACACCAACATTACCATAAACATAATATTCATGTTCTTTCATACATCATCCATCACTACTCATATATATGTATATATATAGTTCAAATAAATATGTCTAACAATTGTAGTTATTGATATCAAATACAACACTTAACTAAATAAGAATAAAAAGAAGTACAAAGTAATAGAACATTTATTATTATTTGTATATGCATTAATGGTATTTTAATAGATTATATATGTTTTTGCAATATTGTAAACGATTTGTGTAGTAAAAGGCGTAAGAGATATCGTACTCATTTTCCATCCTTGTCGAGTACTTCCACGTTTCAACGCTGAATCACTTGTTATCTTTGCTTCTACATTGCTCCCTAATAGACTATATAAAAACATTACCATAAACATAAAATTTATGATCTTTCTTACATCATCCATCGCTACTTATATTTGTGTATATATATAGCTCAAATAATTATGTCTTCCATTTATATTTTGTTGTATATAAGTTTGGAATTATATCATCCTTGTTCATATATATATATATATACATATATATATGTTCTGAAGAAATCATTACATTTTTTTATCTTAAATAAGATGATTACATATCTTTTACAAGATGGTAATAAAAAGTTCAAGGGCTATCAGATGGATTTTTATCCTTTTATTTACAATTACATTAATTTCGATTTTTTGCATGTTTAGAACAGAAGGTCCAATAAATGCTTTGCACAAGTGTTTAAGTATATCATTTATAATTTGTAATAACATATTTCTTATTTTTATTTATAATAAAATTAATAGTTATCTATTGGGGCATTCATATAGCAATCATTAATTCTTGATTTAATACTTCATAAATGATTTAGAACAATGGATTTTGTCATTATTTTGTTAGTGGTGATTAATTATTAGATTAATCATATGTCTTAAGGTTGTGTTAAATAAGATTCAATGCAAACACAAAAATATTAGATTGATTTTTTTATTGTTTAGGGTTCTACTATATTTTCCATTTACAAATAGAAATTCAATGCACATATATCTTGATATATACATATATTCATATAAATCACACACATATCTTGATTTTCTAAATTTACTAAACATGTTAAATTGATTATTAAAATTTATTAAAGATTAAAATTAAGAAATTTGAAAATTATAATTATATTACAAATTCTTATTAATTGAACTTATATTGTGCTTTTTATAAAAAAGAAATACAAAGTTGATCATTATTATTTGAATTTAACGATCAGTTAAGCAAAATGTAGAAAAAAACAATTTTGAAACCACACAAGACTTCACTCATTTCTTCTACACAAACACACATCTACATAAATTCAAAAGAAATATTTTTTCAATTTTCATTTTAGCTTTCAAAATTTTTTATAAAGGAGACATGTGTTAAACTAAGCATACGATGTCATATGGTGCTTAACTCTCTAAACACAACAAATAGTATCATAGTAGCAGGTTCAAGGAGATTTAAGAGCACAAGGAGTATTCGTTAAAAAGGACACACCTAAAAATCTTCATATTTTCAATGGGCATGCAAATCCACGTCAAAAAATGAAGAGATATTATTTTCAGCAATTCAAGACATTCATTAAATATTCGGCACTAATGCATAGCGCAAAATGAGCCAAACATCATGTACATGGATAGATGTGTCTGACTTCCAATCACATTGACAATGGAAAGAGATATTATATAGAGATTTCTACATAGTTCTTGACTAAATGAAAACATGTTGGTTATTGCACAAATGACAAGAAATGGATATAAAGTTCAGTTTACAAACAATAAGTAAATGATAGACGCATTTTCATGGATGATATATCTATTGGTGAAATGGTATATCCATTCAAAGGAAATGTTAAAGGTGAAAAATCAGCCCCAATAAGAAGAGAAGGCGGATAGTTATCTAAACTTTGAAATAAAGCTTTGAAACACATTGTGTAAGTAAGCTAAAAAAGAGATTGAAAAGTGTTATGAGATACAAGGAGCTAAAGCTTACTCAGATGAAGAAGAAAACAAAGCTCATAAACATTGAATTATGCTGCATACAACATACACTTGAGATGAAAAGACATAAGAAGGAGATTCTAGCTAGTAGAATCCAACGACTTTGTAGAAAGAATTTGAGAAATAACAAAGAACGATTCAAAAGGTTGATAGATAAGTAGATAATAGATCAAAAGAATTCGTTGAAGAACAAAGCTTCAAGTATATAAATTAGATAAGGAGACTAGATACTTTCTGGTGAATGAGATGTCTTCGTCAAACATAAAAACAAATCAAGCAAAACACAAACAAAAAGATTTCATTGAATAGGCAACACAAAACAATTGTCAAATTCACACGCATAGTCGTGAATAAAATATCTATGGTGGAAATGGTATATCTATTCAATTGAAAAGAAATAGGTGAAAATTCAGACAAAATAAGAAGAGAGGCTAAAAACTTATCCAAATTCTAGACGACATACACCTGAGATGAAGAGACACATGACATAGATTCTAGCTGGTAGAATCTAAGGGCTAAATAGGAAGAGTAAAGTTTCAAGAAAATAAGGTTGAGAAAGAGAGTAGATACTTACCAGTGAACGAGATGTCTTCGTCAAACATGAAGACAAAATGAGCAGTACACAAAGCGAGAGATTTCATTGAATCTCCTACATCAACATAATAAAAAACTTGAGAAGAAGCACGAATAAGAGATGTTAAACTAAAATTTGTGTCACCAAAGTAAAGGCCTACCAAATCTGGTTTTTTCGCACTCTAAAAAATATGGAGACAACTCAATCCCCAAAACTTGAAAGCGAATAAAAAACTAATCTGATAGGATTGGAGAGGAGTTTTGGAGATGACTCACTCTTAACTCATATTTGGCTAAAAGGCAAAAATATACAAGGAACTAGGTAACATTTGCACGAAAGTGATCAAAGGGAAAAAATTACTAGAGGAACAAAAATATAAGATAGAAAAAGCTGTAAAATGGATGGAGATGATGAAGACATGGGCCACATAAAATCAAAGAAGAAATAGTAATTTACAAGCGAACAACCAATAACAAATCAGAAGGAAAAAATCTTAACAAAACATTACATAAAAAAGTGGAAAAAGACAAATATGTAAAGAAATGTCAAACAAAAATATACCTCCAAAGTTAGAATCTAGACGAAACAAAGTACAAATAAATATTTAAATTTTGTAAAAAAGAAGAAAATGATCTAGACTTGGTAACTATATTCTAGTAAGTATTGAAAATGATAGAAAACCATGTCTCGAAAACACAAAACTCTTTTTTATTTTCATGTACACTAATTCTCAACTACATTGATTAAAAAATGTTTTCTCTTTTTTCATTTAAGTTTGCACAAATATTTCTCTAGGAGACATGTATGATCTATATGGTGCATAAGATATCATATGGTGCTTATGTTTGTAAAAACCAACAGGGATGGGACACAAGATGGTGTGACTGTTAGATTCAATACACACATGCTATTGTACATTAGAAGTACTTCTTCTAGGCAAACAATATTATCATCCTTGTGAATTGGAAAAATTCAAAATAAAATTTAAGCATGGGAATGTCATTTCTTTTACCGAAAGAAAAAACGATCAATACAATGATCAAAACAATGCTAAGTGATACCTTGTCCAAATCTCCATGGCTTGGAGTGCATTGTTTTTACCAATTGTGTGACCTTTTTCTAAAACATAATAAAGATAGTGTAATTGGTTTCATGGTCAACCTTAACATGACACGAAATCTTTTTAAATAATCGTAAATTGAGGTTATTGATAAAGTAATTAAGAGTATTTATGAGTTGTCTCCAATGCGGGGAAACCATTTTTTGTTTGGTTTGATTAAATTGATTCTAGTTAATGGTTATCATTTTTCAATAAGAATAATGGAATCCATTTGATAAAGTATTATTGGTTATTGTATAAAAAAATGCTATTATTTGTGAGAAATATAGAGATATAATTTCATTTTTTAGAATAGAGAAGGAGAGAAGAAAACATAATATTTGTTACCAAATGAAGGATCAAGTGGTTATTCATTGTATGATCAAAATGAAAATCTAAAAATAGTTGACGCATTCCTAAATATCAAGTCTATACAATGGAAATTTGATTTCAATGGTTAGGTTTGGAGTAACAGATGTATTCATAAAAGTTTTCATACTAGTGTGGTAGAGAATGAATTAAAAATTTACATGCCTCAGTCTTGGTTTTATCAGATGGTTGATTACATTAACAATTTTTGCCATTTCACAATAACTATACATAACTCAAATTTTACTATAACTCCGGTCAAAGTGCATAGAAAACAATTTTAAACCGTTCATTATTCTAAATTTTGAATCGTTATTATTAATGGTCATATTCCAAAATATTAAAGGATATCAAATTATAATAAATTTTTAAATCAATAAAAATTTATTTTTCTAAATAAGTTTTACATGCATTTTCAAAGACATGAAAAAAAGGCATTCGATAAACATTTAGTTTACAATTTGTTTCATAACTTATCTAAGAGTAACAAAAAATATATAATATTTTTATGTATTTATTTATAATAATTTCACAATAATACATTAACTACTATGCCTTTTCTAGAAAATATATGAAATTTTGAAATTATTTTCAAGTTAACTCACAATCACAAATAAATATATGAAAAGAATAATTCATTTACTTTTTTCCTAATTTAAAAGATCAAACAAATTAAATTAAAATTAATTTCATTTTGTTTTGATGTTACCCTTGTAGTGTATTGTTACCAGTATACAATTCTCTCGTTAAAAATGTGAAATCATATGAGTAATAATTTGTAAAAAATATATGTTTTCTATTTATTAAAAAATCTTTTGTACAATTGTTATACACTCTATAATTTTCTTTGGTTTAAGAATATAATAAACCTTATTGATAGGGTTCAATTCTCAAGAAAATTTGTAAAACCAGTTTTTACGAAGAATAAAATTGTTACAACAGAAGGAATAGAATAGCGTATAATTTTTATTCAATCCGATAAATTCAAAATCTCTTAATAAATGCATCACATTTATTATTGTTATATTCTAAATAGAGTCAAACCCTTAAATTCATATTCTAAATTAAATTTATATCATTCAAACTTGAAATATTCTTACAAAAATTAATTATTTAGCATATGAAAATTGGTCAAAATAATATCTCTATATCATAAATACTTACAAGTCTATTTAGGCAAATATTAAAAAATAATTATAATTCTTTGGATCTCATTATCACATTTTCTTTAATCATTTGGCTCTTCGTTCAATTATTATTTGTTTTGAGGCTCGAAAATTTAAGAATCGAAATTGAAAATCCAAATTTAAAAAAAATATTAAGATGAAAAAAATAAAGGTATTTTATGTTTTTGTGTTCGTTCAATCTTTTGTTTGTTTTATTAGTTTTTAACGTAGTATTAAATCATAGTGTATATAATGTTAGTTTTTTTTTATATTTTATCTAAAGTAGTAAATTTTAAGGATGTCTCATACGTTGTAAGTCAATGATGGTTAGACAATGGGCGAACCCAAATTCTGAACATGCTAAGCTTTTTCAGAATTTTTACAATTTGTTTCTTTAATGTGTATATATATATATATCTATGAGATTGTACCCACGCTGTATGCAGATAGTTTAACATACGAAAATAGTAAAATACATGAGTGGTTAATATAGTAAAGACTGATATATTTATTATACATCTTAATAGATACATAAAAACATTGTACTACATATACATTCACATATTATGAAATATTTCTATGTGTTGTAATTGTTATCATCATCTAGGATTAATATCTTTAGCCCATCCTTGTTTTTTACTCTTAATACAATAGTCTAAATTATGGTGTATGTATTTTTTTTTAGAATTTCAATTGAAATAATATGAGCAACATATTTTGTTTTGGTGGAAATTTTGATGACCATTTTAGGAAAAAATATATATGAACATGTAAAAAGCCATATATTTTGGAATTCAAATGTATAAAAAATTAAAACATGAAGAAAATTAGTGTATCTACAATTATTCTAATTTGACTAAGTAAACAATGTAAATGGCTACCACGATTTACTTCTTGTTGTAATTCTCAATATATATTTTCTTCAAAATTGAAAACAATGTTTTTGGCATAAATTCAATATATCTAAATAATTTTGTTTCATATAACTCGAGCTACCCATAAAAGAATAAATTACAATGACTCTACTCCGAATTGTAGATACAATCGTTGTTTGTCGATTTTATTTGTTAATAATTTCAAAACATAAAATATTAATTCTTTCTCATTCATTTATACAAAATATGTCAACAACAAATTGTTTGAAAGGTTTACATGATTAAAAAAGAACAGAAACTTCTGAAGATTATTGTTGCGGACAATAAACCATGAATTCTCTCAACTAATTCACGTTCTTACTTTTTACATAGAGACATGGCTAATCTTAATTCTAAATTTGTGTATGGGATATCCCAACATGAAACACATAAGAATATGGGATTGTCTACCTTTCTGCAACAAATTGCAGCCGGGTAAGCGTGAGGCTAGATCTAATAAATTTAAAATTATCGGATATCCAAAGAAAACGATAGGATATTATTCAAATGACCCCACAAATCACAAAGTGTTTGTGGCTAGAGGTACGATCTCTTTGGAAAGGAATTTCATAAGAGATGAAAGTGATATTGATAAAATAGTTCTTGATGAGATTGAAGAATCCACGAAACCAATACAAGCTAACTAGAAAGAGATGCAATGTTAATAATATTTTCTAGATGTGTTGAAAATAAAGATGAATATTTTATCTTAAAGAATTGAAACTCGAGGATCGGTTACGGAATCTGTCTAGGATTATGTTCAGCAACAGCATCCGAATGAGATTGTACCATTAATTCAAGCTCTTCTTAGAAGATCAACATGTTATCGATATGCGTCTGATAGGATAAACCTAATGGTGTGAGATAATGAGGGAGGTAATATCGATGATGACCCATTTACTTTTGAGGAAGAGACGCATAATTTCGTGTCTGAGAAGTAGTGGAAGTGCATTGAATATGAGATATAGTCAATGAGGTTAAACAAAACAAGGATTTTAGTTAAAACCTTCATGAAAATCTAGATCAATCAGGCGTAAATGTGTTTTAAAGAAGAAGATTGGAGTGGATAGGATGGTTAGAGACCTATAAAGTTTGTTTTGTTGCTAAGGGGTATAGTTAATGCGACGGAGTCCATTCTATTATTACGTGATACTACTTGAGCAATAGCTCAAGGCAAAGAAACCGAGATTTCATCAAAGATCAAAGAATGTTCTGTGGCAATACCATCTTTATTGAGAGATCAGTGAACATGGACATGTTCATATTCTAAAGTTTGATGGGGAGTAAAACACATTCGATCTGCTAAAAAAAGCGCTCACGTCAAAGGAATCTGACAAACAAATGTTGAGAATAGGATTGAGAAATGTGACATATTAGAATTAATTCTAGTATATGTTAAGGAGTTAATGTTATCTAGAACTAGTGTACGTTTACATTATATATAAACATTTATTTTGATAGTAGGACAATTTTATATCATTTGTATGATGTATATGTGTGTATATATAAATATATAGAATACATATGAGATATGCAGTTGTCTGTGGTCTATATCGAAATGTCGTTATCGTAATAAAGATCATGATAAAGAGAATCAAGTTTTATCGTATACAGTTAAAAAAAGTATTCTTGATCGTAAAATAACCAATAGCAAATTGGTTATCAGATTCTCCCATTATAAATGTGAAATCATGTCAATGATACTTTATAACAAATATATTTTATGTAATGGATATTTTAGTTGAAATTAATAAATAAATCACGTCTAGATTTATATAGAAGATTTGTACAATTTTAATAGGAGGAATATCAGAAATACCCTCGTAGGGCTAAAACACTTCAAAAGTACCCTCATAAATCATATGAAAAAAATGAAGAAAATTCATATGTGTCGTTATATTTTGTTAGTGAAAAACACATACGGAGGAGAGAAAGGCAAATATGGGATGAGGGAAAAACATATTTCAGAGGAGGGAAACAAAGTTGAGAGCTATTTCCTTCCATTTTCGAGCGATTTCTTTCCATTTTCGATCGATTTCCTTCCATTTTGAGCGTTTTCAGCAATTTTCAGTGATTTCCAGCGTTTTCAGTGATTTCGAGCAATTTCCAACGATGTTTTAGCGACTTTCGGCGATTTCTGGCGATTTCCGCCGATTTTTGGTGATTTCCGGCAATTTCTGGCGATTTTGGGTCGCACGATCAAACTGGGTCGCAGGGTCACAGGGTCGAACTGGGTCGCAGGGTCGTAGGGGCACAGGGTCGCACTGGGTCACAGGGTCACAGGGTCGAACTGGGTCGCAGAGTCGAACTGGGTCGCAGGGTCACAGGGTCGGACTGGGTCGCTGGATCGTTGAGTCGAACTAGGTCACAGTGTCGGACTAGGTTGCTGGGTCATAGGATCGAAGTGGGTCACTAGGTCGTAGAGTCGCAGAGGTATTTTGGAAATATCAATATTTATAAGGGTATTTTTCAAGTTAATTTGTTTTTTAAAGGGTATTTTGAAGTGTTTTAAACCTACGAGAGTATTTTTAAAGTTGTCACATTTTAATACATTCAATTATTTTCTTTGCTTTACAAAAATAATAGCATGTAATCGATATGGTTTTCTAGCTATAACTATGTGTAAAAACAATTTTCGAACAAGATTAAAATTATTACAAAGGCCTTAAGAAAAGTTTGCATATATTTTTTTTCTCACTGAGATAATTACAAATCCTCTAAAAAAAGGCACATCACTGATTATTTAAATCTCTGATAGTAACAAAATGTCAAATTCTTAAATCGTATTCTAAATTAAATGTTTGTCCTTAAAACTTGCAATATTCCTACATCAATTAATTATTTCAGAATACGAAAACTCATCAAATTAATATCTATATATCATAAATACTAACAATTCCATAGCTTTATCTATAAATAACCATGTACGCTAACGTTAAAAGTGAATTATATTTCAATATTATTTTTCTTATCGCATTTTCTCTTATCCTTGCCTTTTGTTTTTATCATTCTTTATTGAGTGACTTCAGAAATAGAAATGAAAATGAAAATCAAACAAAGATTGTGATGAAGAAGGTAAAAGTATTTAAAAATATTTTATGTAATTATCTTTTTCATCTCAATCTTTTGTTTGTTTTGTTGTTTTCAGCGTAATATTATATCATTGTACAAATATCACATATTTTTGTAGTTTATCTAAAGTTATAATTTTTTAGAGGTGTCAATTAGACGATGTTAATGTATGCTAGTTAGACAATGGGTCGGCCCAAACTTTGAACATGTCTTATTATCGGTTTTTTTTTTCTATAATGTTTTCTAATATTTCTTTAATAAATTGTATACTCTTCGTGATAATTCTGAATAATACATTAGTAAAAAACATAAATGGAATATATTACGAAATATTTGTTTTATTTATTATACACTAAAGGTTTCATACTCTATAAGCATTTAATCGATGTGCAATATTTCTCTGTTTTGTGAATCCGGTGTTGTAATTCTTATCATCATCGATAATTAGTATCTATGGCACATCCTTGATGTTCAGTCTTGATATTACAATGTATAGTTTGCCATCACTACATCTGGACGTGGTAGGCATGATCAAAATTTGCTTAGGTTTTGTCTACGACTTTAATTTATTGTCATTGTGTTGTCAGAAACAAATGGAATTTTTTCAAAATAAATCAAATTGATAATGTCGTTCAGGGTCGGGGTTAATGTGTGGTGTTAGTTGGTATTAGAGGTAATCTAAATATGAACATGTTTGTTGTCTGAACTAGTTCATATCATGATTTTTACTTCTATAAATTGGGTTCCTAACTCTGATTTGATACCTTGTTCCACTGCATAATCCTAGCTTATGGATAACGTTTGATGTCAACATTATATGCTTGCATGTTATAAATAGTAAACAACGGTTTTGAAGTTTTACGGTGTTGGAATAATTAGAGTTTAAGAGATTTAAGAAAATAGATTGAGAGTTGGAGAGAATTGGAAGGGAAAGCGTTTTCATTCCATTGAGATTTTCATTACAATGAGAGTGTTCTTCTTATAGAACATAAAAAATGCTAAATAGAATAAGAATTAAATTAACCTACAAGTACAACTAATTAATGCCTAAAATGACAACACCATGTTGCATTTGGGAGGAGTGAAAGTGACAACAACATTGCATTCTCTCTAGGCTTCTCACGTGAAGGGCATTGCCTCAAATGGTAATGTCTTCTCCTTCCCTTCCAACAAAACATTCAACATTCCTCTTATAGTTTAAATATTGTTTTGTAATTCTATCAAGATTAATTCTATACATATATGATTAATAAGTCACATATGTAGAATTTAATCGTAATACTCCCCCTCAAGCTTAACTATAAGGCCTTACTATAGTTAAGCTTGAACCATGACTCATTGCCTCATTAAAACCTAAGTGGGAAAACCCTTTGGGACAAAACCACACTTAGGAAAAAGAGTACAACTCATTGTCATGTTAGACATTTCATGTCCGAATGCTAATGAGTCCAAGTCTAGGGAATATGGACTCACAAACCTTCTTGCTAGTAGCCTTGGTGAAGATATCGGCCAATTGGTCTTCACTTCTTGTATAGCATGGTAGAATTACCCCTTGGACAATCATTTGCCTCACCTTGTGGTAATCTACTTCAATATGCTTCGTCCTCTCATGGAACACCGAATTGGACGCAATGTTGATGGCGGCTTGATTGTCACAATGCATGGTCATAGGAGATGATGTCTCGATACCCAAATCCGTGAGAAAATTTTTGATCCATACTAGCTGATTGGTTAACTTCCTCATTGCTCGGTACTCGACTTCCGCACTTGAGCATGAGACAACCTTTTGCTTCTTGCTTTTCCAAGTAACTAAATTGCCTCCTATAAATGTGCAATAACCCGTGGTAGACTTCCTATCCACTCGATCACCGGCCCAATCCGCATCACAATATCCTACGATCTCCGTGTTCTTGTTGCATCCCATCCACACTCCTTGATCCGTAGTTCCTCTTAAATAGCTCAAGATCCGTTCTACCATTTTCCAATGATAGGTTGTTGGTGCTTGCATGTATTGGCTCACTTGGTTCACCGCAAAACAAATATCCAGCCTTGTGATTGTGAGATAGATCAATTTCCCAACCATTCTTATATAAAGCTTAGGATCTCCAAACAGCTAATCATCAATGTCCCCCTTACGCATTACTTTGTATCCATCTTCCAGTGGAGTTCTCGCAATTTTTCCTTCAATTGTACCTAGCTCATTCAACATATCAAGGGTGTACTTTCTTTGGGATAGAAATAGCCCTCCCTTAGAATGACATATTTTTATTCCTAGAAAGTACTTTAGTTTACCTAAATCCTTAATATCAAACATGGTTTTAAGATATACCTTTGTAGCTTCCACGCCCTCAAGGTCACTTCCCGTGATGATTATATCATCAACGTAGACAAGCACTACCACTATTCCCTTTGAGCTTGGTAAGGTGAATAATGCGTGATCGGCCTCGGATTTCCTAAAACCACATCTATTTAGGGTTATACGTAGCTTGTGGTACCATGCCCTTGGGGATTGTTTAAGACCATAGATTGCCTTTCTAAGTCTTAGAACATTTCCCGGTTGAACTATGTGCTCTAGCCCCGGAGGTGGGTACATGTAGACTCCATCTTCTAGTTCCCCTTGTAGAAATGCATTCTTGACATCCATTTGCCAAAGGTTCCACTCAAGGTTCACGGCAAGTGAGAGTACAATCCGGATGGTGTGAAGCTTTGCAACGGGAGCAAATGTGTCTACATAGTCTTCTCCATATACTTGTGTGAATCCCCTTGCCACAAGGCTCGCTTTGTGCCTTTCAATGGACCCATCACTATTGTATTTGATCGTGAAAACCCATCTGCTTGAGACGGCTTTCTTTCCCTTAGGTAATTCCGACTCAAACCAAGTGTCATTTATCTCCATTGCTTTATGCTCATTCTCCACGGCATCTCTCCACACTTTATGTTCTTTAGCTTCATCATAAGTCTTCGGAATATACTCCTCATCCAAGTTGGCCATGAAGACTTGATGTTCATGAGAGTACAAGGCTAGAGAGCATGTTGCTTGAAGTGGATGTGCCACGGCCTCACAATTGTAGTACACCCGAGTATTCTTCATCATAAGTCTTGTACTTCTCCTAAGTGGTTCCACTCCTTCATGCACTACTTCTTGTGTTTCAGCCCTCGATGTATTCTTCATCATAAGTCTTGTACTTCTCCTAAGTTGTTGCACTTCTTCTTGCACTACTTATTGTGTTTCAATAGCTTCATCACTTGTTTCTATCGGTGCTTCACATGGTTGAGTACTTCCTTGGTCATGAACCGGATGTTCTTCTAGTGGATGTGCGGATGCAGCATATTTTCTTCCTCATTCCCCCTTTCATGATCAAGGAAAGTACTCTCACTAGTCATTTCTTGGACAGCCGCATTTCTTCTTGGAAGTTCAACACTTCCTAACCCAAGTGTCTCCAAGATTTTCTTGAGGTTGTGAGCTTGGTCCGAGGGTGAACTAGCCAAGTCTTTTAAATTCTCCCAATTTTTCTCATCATAGACCCCTTTGTTCTCCACGAACTTGACGTCTTTGGATATTAGAACTCTCCTTGTAGAAGGATCATAACACTTATACCCCTTTTGGGTAGTGGAATATCCAATGAACATACCCTTTGTGCTTCTTGCCTCTAGCTTGTTTCTTTCGTCCCCAGGTACTAAGACAAAACATACACAACCAAAAACTCGTAAGTGATTAATAAGAGGTTTAGTTTTGTTTAATACCTCAAATGGGGAGAGATCTTGTAAGATCTTTGTTGGAGTTCGATTTATAAGGTAACATGCGGTTAGAACCGCATCTCCCCAAAACATACAAATGGCACATTTGTATGGAACATCATAGACCTCGCCACCTCCATAAGATGTCTATTTTTCCTCTCGGCTACACCATTTTGTTGTTGTGTATATGGACAGCTTGTTTGGTGGAGTATGCCATGCTTGGATAGGTGTAGTTTGAAGTTTGTGCTCATGTATTCTCCACCGTTATCTGATCTAAAAATTTTAATCTTGGCATTAAAGTGGTTAGTCACATAATTGTGAAAATTTATAAATGCTTCTAACACTCTATCTTTAGATTGTAACAAGGTAATCAATGTGTATTTTGATTTCGCATCTATAAATGTGACAAAATATTTATGGTTCTCTCTAGATAGACATGGTGATGTCCATACATCAGAATGCACGAGATCAAAGCAATTGTCATAGTTTGTGAAATACTTAGAAAAAAACAGTTCGACAATGTTTTCCTAGGATACAAGCCTCACATTCATCCGATTTAAAAGAAACACTAGGTAATATTAAACTTAAGGCACGAAAATGTGGATGTCCTAATCTAGCATGCCAAATAACATCATCACAAGAGACTGAAAAAGATTTAAAAACATTAGAAACATCCGAAACATTAGAATTATCCGAAAAAGAGTTGGTGTCTTCAAGCATGTATAAATCATCCTTGGTGACTCCTTTGCCAAATATTTTCCTTGTCTTAATATCCTGAAAAGAAACCTCATTAGGACTAAAAATCACATTACAATTTAAGTCATTTGTGGTTCTTTTAACCGATAGTAAGTTAGATGTGAATTTCGGCAAGTATAATGCTTTTGAATCTTTTTCAAAAAGTTTAAGTACTCCTTCACATTCTATTGGAACCTTATAAACATTTGCTACTATGACACTCCCTAGGGCCGGTCTAAATTTCTTTAAGAGATTAGCATCACTAATCATATGATGAGAGGCTCCTGAATCAATTAACAATGGCTTAATATTTTAAGATGCAAGTAAAGCTTTACCATCTTTATTACCGGAATTTTCCTTCAATGCTTTGATTAGTTCCTCAAGTTCGGACTTCTTAACCATTTCATCTTGAGCATTCATCATATAGGCAGCCATGGTTTTGAATTCTTCTCCATTGTTTTGAGAAGAGGAAGCACCGGGGATGTCGGTTAATCTCAAGTAATAAAATACCTAGACTAACGCTTCCGCAAGAATACGGATCGTGTAGCACTAGGGTCGAACACAAGGAATTGATGCAACTCTAAAGCTATTAGACTAATGAATAAGACATGAATCCAGCATTCCTCTTTAGTATGTCCCTCCTTTTTGCAATAGACACATTTTTTGAATCCTTGTTTGCCGCCAAAACCTCCTTGAAAATGCCCCTTGTTTGCTAATTGTACCATTTCGCCTTTGCCTCCAAATAAGCCAAGAGACCCTTCTTCCTTTTGAATTTGAGCACACACATCCTCAAGACTTGGTAGAGTTCGGACATAAGGATGTGTTTGATAACATCATTGTAGGCGGGGCTCAAGGTAAAGAGAAAGCTAAAGACTTTATCTTGCTCTTTTCTTTCGATAAGGACTTTTGGATCGATGGAGGTTGGCCATAAGATGTCTAGCTCTGCCCATAAAGATCTAAACCTCCCAAAATGTTTGTTGAAAGTCATTCCTACTTGGTTGAGGTTGTTGATTTCTCTCTTGACTTCATAAATCCGGCTTATGTTAGAGATGTTGCCGAAAACCTTCTTGAGGATGTCCCATAATTCTTTTGCACTTTCACAATAGGAATAGGCTTCAAGGATTGCTTGTTCAAGGGAGTTTTGAAGGAAGGAGAGGACGTCTTGATTTTCTTGAGTCCATTTCTCCGAACCATGGTGATGTTTTCTTTCCCATGTTCATTATGAGATGTCACCTTTTGAGCTTCTTTTTCTTCAATATGCTTCCAAAGGCCTTTGCCTCCTAGGGTTGCTTTAATTAATCTTGACCATAAGAGATAGTTTGGCCCTTTAAGAATCACGGGTACAGCCATCTTTGTGCTTTCCATGTCCATTGTTTGGTGTTTGAGAAGATTAAAAAAAGACCCGAACAGATTTTTCGAAGAGAATAAGGATATTATGATGAAGAATGATGAGAATACACTAAGAAATTTATGTAAACCGCTCTGATACCATGTTGGAATAATTAGAGTTTAAGAGATTGAGGAAATAGATTGAGAGTTGGAGAGAATTGGAAGGGAAAGTGTTTTTATTCCATTGAGATTTTCATTACCATGAGAGTATTCTTCTTATAGAACATAAAAAATGCTAAATAGAATAAGAATTAAATTAACCTACAAGTACAACTAATTAATGCCTAAAATGACAACACCATGTTGCATCTGGGAGGAGTGAAAGTGACAACACCATGTTACATTCTCTCTAAGCTTCTCACGTGAAGGACATTGCCTAAAATGGTACTCACGTGAAGGGCATTGCCTCAAATGGTAATATCTTCTCCTTCCCTTCCAACAACCACTACAAAAAAACACGCTAATTCCAACGGACGGGGCAACGGATCCGTCCGTTGGAAACAAATTCTAACGGATAGCAACAGATATGTTACTGCTTTCAACGGGAGAGAATCTGTTGCAATCCGTTGGAATTTTTTAACGGATTTTAACGGAACATTGCCGTTACAAAATCCGTTAAAAATCCGTTGACACTTTGCGACGGATTATAACGGATAATATCTGTTGGACATATCCGTTGCAAGACCGTTAGAAACCGGGGGAAATATTCTGACGGTCATCCGTTACAAATTGTAACGGATTTCCGTTACAAATCGTAACGGATGGCCGTCGATATTGTTAATTTCGAGGTCCAACCGTCGAAATAAATTCGTAAGACGTTGTAACGGATGGCCGTTGATATAGTTTATTTCGAGGTTCAACCGTCGAAATAAATTCATGAGATCTTGCAACGGGCATCCGTTACATATGCCAACGGATGTCCGTTGAACATTTCACTATATATATTGTTGAATCTAAAACAATATCAACAATATCATTATCAACCGATATGATATACTCACCACCAAAATCAAGTATCTTTTGTCTCAATGGTTGAATCCAAAACAGCTTTGATAAATTTTCTTACCGGTGGTAAGAGTAAGTTTATTAAGGTTGTTTTGCATTCGATCATTGAGATAAAGGTAGTGGTTTTGATGACGGATATGAATCAAACAAACCACCG
>CM071869.1:23021847-23047242 GCA_036759665.1 Gynandropsis gynandra | reverse complement strand
GGGTTCTAATTTGTTGAAGAGGTCGCCGAACCAGAACTCGTCGATCCTCGAGCGGCCTGAACCGTGAGAGCTGTGACGGAGAAGATCATACAGCAATCTCAGGCTTGCGGTTCAAGCCCCGACGACCTCAGTCCTTTACAAAAGGACCAAATCTATTTAGAGGTAATAATTTATTATTTTGTTTCTAAATTATTAATATAATTTGTTAAATTCTAACGTTACGATTATTTGTTTTGTAGTCGGTGAAACCGTATAAGGGACGCCTGTACGGTCTCGGAGCGCTTCAAAAGGACATCCTCGAAGACGTAACGTCCGTACCTCCATCGGTCCAAGAGTGTTTTTCCCAACAACGGCGGATCGAAGAACTCGAAGCACAACTTCGAGAACAACGAGCTGAAACGACCCAACAATCAGTGAAGATACAACATTTGGAGAGCGTCATTGAGTTGTTGTCGGGCCAGGTGAGGGGATCAACACCGCAGCAAGAACCGGGGCTCGATTCGGATGCAACTCCGTCTCGAGGGGATGGTGGTGGTGATGGTGGGGATGATAACGACGCAACCGACCTAAATGATTTGTAATAGGAAATAGTTTTAATTTTAGGTGGTTTGTAATATTAATATATATTTTTATTAAAAACCTTTTAGTTTTAAATTTTTTTTTTTGATATTTTTATTAAAAACCTTTTAGTTTTAATTTTTTTTATTTTTATTTTATTTTTATTTTTTTTAAATGTTGCAACGGGCATCCGTTGGAACTGGTAACGGTCTTCCGTTGCTATTTTTTTCCCGCCAAATTGTTTCCTGCCCTTTTGCAACGGACATCCGTTGCAACCGCTAACGGGCTTCCGTTGAAAAATATTTTTCCCGCTAAATCTTCCCGCCAGTTTGCAACGGTCATCCGTTGCAATCTCCCGCCATTTTGCAACGGTCATCCGTTGCAATGTCCCGCCACTTTGCAACGGATGTCCGTTGCAAAGATTTCCGATTTTGCAACGGACCGCCGTTGCACACCAACGGCCGTCCGTCACAACGTTTTGCAACGGTGATCCGTTACTATTATTCTAACGGCTGTTTCCGTTGAAAGTCCGTTGCAAATTTGTAACGGAAAATATCCGCTGGAATGCCGTCACGAATTGCAACGGATCCTCAATTGCAACGAACTTTTCGCGACGGACGGAAATCCGTTGGTGTCCGTTGGAAACGGCTGTTTCAACCGGATTTTTGGCGATTTCCAACGGATTCGTCCGTTGGAAATCGCCAGTTTTTTTGTAGTGAAGGGTCGCAGGGGTCCTAGGGTCGAAGAGGTCTCTTTGTTTCTATCAAGATTCTATCCATATATGATTAATAAGTCACATATGTAGAATTTAATCTTAATATACGGGATAATATTGAGGGTACAAAACATCTATAATCAATCATCTAGGATATTATATTAAATAAATAAATTTATTAAGAACATATACGTTGTCCACATGAAAGAATTCTTATCTTCTTTGTTAACATTTTCCTCTTATAATTGAACAATAATCTGTTATATTTCTGTTAAGACCCAAAAAGTGGCGCCCGTGATGGTACAATTATATGGATATATTTCAATATCAAAAGCGCTGAAATCACATGTCCCTCTTACAAAATTTTCCTTGAACATCCTACATTCAGCATTGGTTACATGGCATTCTTTGGTGGTTTCACTTAAGTCTGTCACCACAACCTTGTTGATTACATTGAACGAACGAGCTATCAAAGGAGAAATCTCAAACACGCGGTCATGGTGGCAAGTGATAGAGAGACTTACTGAGCTTTCCCTTAAACCTTTATCTTTTAATTATTTCTTGTTGTAGTTATCTCCCAAGAGGTAGATCCCTAGATTTGATTCACGCTATAGGATAGAGTTTAATGTATTTCGACTCATCATACTTTACGTTCGAATTCATTTTCTATTCTTTTACGATTTAATCAATGCTTTATTTTTTCGATTCATGAATGGACCCTTTGATGTGATTGTCACAATGCATAATTTAGAAGTCAGATTATCTAAATATTTATGCATTAAATGACCATGATTGATCATATCGTGAGGTTGGTTAGTCAAAGTACCAACGATGATATTTAGGGATAATCCCTGCAAGATGTTGGTCATTCGATGGAGACACCAATGTCTAAAGTATTGAATAGAGGTCTAGAATTCGAGAGAAGATAGATCTAGAAATAACATGTTCAACATATAGGTCATTTGATAGAGATATCAATGATTGAAATGATTGAATAGAATTGGGATTTCGAGAAAAGGTAGATCAATATGAGATTATAAATTCCTTGATAGAAACAAAGTGAGTCTTTTCAAAAATTTTACTGAGTTGTAGCACGGTAAAAACAATTTCAGCGTTCCATAATCGCTTGAGTTTTTCAGCGTTCCATGAAAAAAGGTTCCATTTTATTTTAATACTCTCAATTTTATAAATCCAAATTATTTGTCTAATAGTTATAGTAAAAGATGTTAGCAGCATATGTTTCTTTGAAATCCTATGTAAACGATTATGTGAAACCTTTTTTTCAATAAGAATGGTTTTGAAGGGAATACCAAATTGGAATATTTCCTAACAGGCTTAGCATCCTTATATAAAAAGGATTTTGATATGTTTGTGGTTATTATACTACAACAATTTTTAATTTATTTAAAACAATTTTTAATTGCGTTTGTTTTGTTAACATTTCACATTTATATGAAATCTTAATTTTAATAGTAAATGTGCATTATATGGTACAATATAATGATTATAAATTTGATACTATGTTTAATGATAAATTTGTTGTTATATGTTCTTTTGTAGGTAAGGTATCCTTCTATATCTATGAATGTTGACTCATTACATTTCTGTGAAAATTGTTTTGGAAATTTTCATTTTTATGTTGTGAAACATTATTGGCATCAAGCATTGGTCATGAACTATTGTATCTTGGTTTGCAATGAAACACATAAGGTCTATTTTATTTCCAAGTATTGAAATATGGATGGAATTCGATAGCATAAATTAGAAATTGTTTTTCCCACTGATCGTCTCGTTTTAATACGTATTTTTTCATGCTTTAGAGATGTTTACGATATACTTGGGATGTTTACGTATGATTTTGTATATGTTTTACTCGTTTTCATGTTTTCCTATCCTCACAGGTTTTAATGCAAATTCGGTTCATTTCGAAGCTAATGAACATATATGGGACAAAGTGCTATAACCAAAGATTGTAACGGAGCAAACGGGACAAGAAACGCGGCAAGACAACAAACTGCACGGCCATCACAATGCATAGCAAGACCGAGCTGAGCAAATAAACACATGCCTGACCATGCACCAGCCTTAACCCGACCGTGCTCAATGGAAAACACCAATGCCCGACCGTGCTCTGCAACCAACATACATGCATGATGGATCACCCAAAGCAATGCACGGTCCAGCTCCATATCGTGCACGACCGGGCTCATCACACAACAAGGTGCACGACTGAGCTATAAGCACAGCCCAAGCGGGCTCTTGAAACAGAAACTTACCTCAAACCTCATGTACGACTCGGGCTCCTAAGGTGCACGACCGGACACTCTTCTAGGGATATGTCTGATCGGGTTCAACATCTTGCACGAACGGGCATGGAGGCACATGGACCCGAAACATAAAAAAGGAAATGTTCAGCCGTGGAGAAAAAAAAAGAAAGACCATGGAAAAGAAGGAAAAGCATGTCCAAAAGGGAAAGAAGAAGAAAAGGAGTGAGATAGAATATGAAATAAGACATGTTCAATCAGTTGGACACATTACAGACGTTACGACATAATTACAGAGACATACGCTGTAGAGACGGAGACACGGAGACTTGCAGAAGACATTCAAGGGCATTGGAGATCAATTGAGGACTTCGGTTTCTTTTTGTTTTGAATGTTTCTTATACTATTTATTTCAATTATGTTTCTTTCGAACACATGAGCGAGTAGTCCTTTTGTTCTAGAAGAAGGATTAGCCCTTGGCTACCCCGAAACCAATTTGATTTATCTTTGAATGCAATTTCCCGTTTTCATTTATCTATTCTTTGTCTGAGTGCTTCATTGACTTGTGTTTGAAAATGGCCACGTAGATGCATATTTTAGGAACTTAAGAGCAGGACCGAAAGGAGAATTCTAATTGCGGATATCAGGTTTAGAACAACCAAGGTTAGGCCACGAAAAAAGGGTAGCAGCGGTTGAGGGTAAAATTGATGAATCATAGAACTTCTGGGTTTAGCTTGAGGTGTTGATGTGGTTAATCTAAAGTAATAATTACCTAGACTAACGCTTCCGCAAGAATACAGATCGTATAGTACTAGGGTCGAACATGAGGAATCGATGCAACTCTAAAGCTATTAAACTAATGAATAGGACGTGTAAAATCAATAGGTGATTGGAATGCGAATGAAGATAAACTAACTAAATAACTAACTAATGGATTAAACTCAATGAATTAAACACCACAGGTTTCGAGAGATGACGATGATGCAACGAAGTTTTAATAAGATCATGGTTATAGATATCATTACGTATTCGGGGAATTCAAGCTCTTTCCTAGGGATTGACTCTCCTGATGCCTAAACCCATTATCTAGCATGCGTACTATCAAACTTCCAATTGAGTAATCTCACCTACTAGATGCATTATGATCTCTATCCTAATTCCTAAGTTCAATCAACCGACCGGCCAAGGTTGTAAATTAATTGAGACTTCATATCATGGCTACGTTCCAAAATCCAATTCATCTTCCAATGCAATTACATTTTTATAAACATTTGACGTGGTTAATCTCAAGTAATAATTTACCTGGACTAACGGTTCCGCAAGAATACGGATCGTATAGTACCAGGGACGAACACAAGGAATTGATGCAACTCTAAAGCTAGTAAACTAATGAATAAGACGTGTAAAATCAATAAGTGATGAGAATGCGAATGAAACTAAACTAAACTAATTAACGGGATAAACTCAATGACTAAATACCACAGGTGTCGAGAGATGCACGATGATGCAACGAAGTTCTAACAAGATCATGGTCTCAGATATTATCATGAGTTTAGGGAATTCAAGCTCTAATATAGAAACTGACTGGCGTAGACTTGTCCACTATCTAGCATGCGTATACCAATCTCCCAATTGTGTATCTCACCTACTAGACGCAATAAGACGCTATCCTAATCACTAGATTCAATTGATCGACCTGGCATAGATTCTAAACCGATTTAATCCTAGATCATAGCTAAGTTCCAAAGTCTAATCCCCTGGCGTAGATTCATTTAACTTCTATGATCATTCATTCGGGTGGCATACAAGAACGAAAGTATTATAAACAACCAATCAAACTGAAAACGATCAAATACTAAAATCATTCATTGAAGTGGCGTTCAAGAACAAAAGCATTAAGAATCACCAAGAATTAAGAAAAAGACTTTGTTACATATCGGCCAAGCTCTCTAACCTATGGCTACGGACCTACTCGGACATGAACTCAACAAAAGAAACACAAAAGATAACTATATTAGACATGGATAAAGAATTAGATCCCTCCATATTCTATTAAAGATGTCTTCAATAGCTCTTCCACGCTCCGGCTTCCTCGCTCCGTCCTTCGCCCTTGTGTGTGCGTGCTGCTCTCTTTATTTCTCTCTACGTGTGTACTGTTTTCTCTCTTCAATTCTGTACGAATTGGGCTGCTGAAGCTCTCCCCTTTTTGCCCTCTCTGTCCTCTTGCCTTTTCTCTAATCTTTCTTCTTTGGCCGTCCTCTTTTCTTCCTCTCTAGTGGCTGGAATTTCCTTTTTCTTACAGCCACTGCAGTTTTCCTTTTCCGAGTTTTTCCATCTCTTGTTTTTCCATTCTTGTGTAATTGTCAACGTTTCCTCTTTATTTTCCAGCAATGTAGCTCCTCTTCCTCCTCTCTAACCATATTTCTTTTTGGTATAAGTATCCAACACGTTCCTTTTCTTTTTTTGGTAAATTTCCTTCTTCGCTAGTTTCCATTTTCTCGGTTTCTATTTTCTTCAGCAGCTTGTATTTCCTTTTCCTCTTGTGCAACAATTTCCTTTTCCGTTTTCTTTCTTTTCCTCTTTGCTTTGCTGCCTTCTTTCTTATTCTTGCATTTCCATTAATTTTTCTAGCAGCCATGTCCTTTTTCTATCTTTGACGGTTGCAGTTTTCATTTCTCGTGTAGGCGGCAATCTTTTCATTTTTATGTAGGCGTTTAGAAGTTTACATTTTGGTCCAGCAACTTGCTTCTATTTTATATAGAACATGTTTCCTTTTCATGTTCCAACCTACTCTTCTTACTTTTGTTCTAGGAACCGAAATTTTCAATTTTTGATCCAACCACAGAAAGTTTTCATTTTCATAAGCGACCATTGTTTCCATTTTTTTTGTAAGCGGCCATTGCTTCCTTTTGTCTTCTCTTGCTTATGATTCTTTGGATTCTGACCGTGCATAGCTGATAGAAGAGTGGTTTTGCTTTGTTTTGCTTCATTTACTCGTGTTTGTATCCCGATATTTCATTTCCTGTAATAACACGAGAGAAAGCTAAAAGAGGACTAAATGATGCTTTAATGCTTGGTAAAATTTAAATGTATGATGAAACTAACTATAAAAAGAGACTAAAATACTATAACAAAATAGACGTTATCAAACTCCCCTAGACTTGAACCTTTGCTCGTCCTCAAGCAAAACTAGAAAGAAGCAGGAGAAGAGTTATACAACAACCGGAAACTAGCACAATCAACTAGAAAAGTCAGCCATCCTACGTAAAAACGTGTCACACGAACATAGATCTAAGCGCACCGAATTTAGACCCCTATCTACCGATAGCCACTAACCGTGCAATCTTACACATATCCTAAAATCATTTCACTAACCCCTAGACAACATCCAAGCAATCTCCATACCTATTCTAATGCACAAACAGTTCGATACCATTCTTTAGACAACTATTTATCTTCTTTTTCGGTTCTCTTTTTCTTTTTTTTTCTTTTTCGATTTCCACACATTTTTTTTGAAGATTTGCACTCGGTTTCTAGGACGTCGGAGTTGAAGAGGACAGCCATCTACTTAGACCCAGGTTGCCAATTGGCACACTCATAAGGTCTCGTAACCTTAGCGGAGTGAAGAGGTTGCGTTTTTGCTGATTTTATCTTTTTTCTTTTTGATTAACTAGTGTGAATACGCATCGACTCTAACCCTTAGAACGTAGAAAAACTGCCTCGACCCACCACTTAGACCCGAACCATCAATATTGATGCACTCATGTCAATGTAGGGCTGAAAAAGTTAAAGAGAAAAAAACCGCTTCGACCACCATTTAGACCCGAACCATCAATATTGATGCACTCATGTCAATGTAGGGCTGAAGAAGTTAAAGAACTTAGTCTATTGACAGCGGAGTGTAAGTGCGTGAAAATATAATGATCGAAACAAAACAAGGAATGAAAGGTGCGCTCGCAGATATAAGTGCTTGGGATTGAAGGCTAGGGGAATGAATACAACTATAGGCTATGGATTCATGCACGACCACTAACAAATCGATATCTAAAGGTATGTTTCAGCAAACCTAGACTTTTCTTCTTGATTCGACAAGGTTGCACAAGGTGACTAAAGTTCGAAAATTTTCGTACTAGATATCCGTCGTCTAATCCTAAAAAAAAAGGAAGAACTCAACATCTAAATCCTAATCACAATCATGACATTCGAAGAATACACCCCCCAGACTTGAACGGTACATCGTCCCAGTATTCAATATCTAAGAGAAGGACTAACACGCAAAAACTCGGGGAAAATACTATAGATAGGAATGTGTGCACCTGATATGTGCTTGCTGTCCCGAGTTGATGCAGCTGGGCGTACACGTATCCTTATGTTGTGGATGATTTCAAAGTGAAAAACCTGTAACAAAAGTCATACAATCCAAAGGAGACAGTACGATACATCGGGGTTGTTGGTAAGGAGAATGCTTGTGAAAAGAATAAGAGTCGAATTCTAAAAAAACTAAAACGAAATAACTAAAGCATATGGGGCTCGGGTTGCCTCCCGAGAAGCGCTTGTTTAAGGTCACGAGCCTGACGACGATGTTACTCATCAGGTGGACGTCCTCGACGTCGTCGTGTGCGTAGCGTCTCGCGTGCATAGTGTGCTCGATAGGGCGTAGCACGTGGATCAGTTGAGTTCCTTGCACGATCAGTCATGTCTTTCCTAAGATTGGTCGTGATGTTCTCTAAGTTGGGGGCTAGATCGTGCTGTCAAAAAATTCTGGTCGAGCTATCCATAAGTTCTGTTGTGTACTCCATGAAACCGGTTAGGCGTTCATCGCTTGTTTCCTTCAACGTCTCCAGAAGTTTTGGCGCGTGAGCCTTTGTGGTGCAGGCTTCATCTTCACCTTGGGTGCCTCGTTAAAGCTCCAATTGTGTGCTGGAAGTTTATTGTAGCTTCTCGGCATCTCGGGGTCGTTTATGTACTGATTTACACCACATTTAGCTCGGGTTGTGCAGATTCCCGGGCGGGGGATTCCTTCTTCTTTTTGTTGGCAAGCAGCTCGTTTTGTGCCTTGTATGATTCCTCTCCAGCTGCTATGAGATTCATATCTAAAGAATCCATATTTTGAAATTCTACACAAACTTCCTCGGCTAAATATTCAAAGATGCCGTCGAGGAATACGAAATCAATAACGCACGACTGCTCAACTGTGTCGATTAAGCTGAACTCTAGTGCCATCTCGAGTTTCGTTTTATGCTTATCAATGTCTGTAGCCTTACCCGTTGTCGTGTTAGATTCTTTTCCCTTTTCGAATATCGAGGGATTTGGCTGATCTACCGTCTTCATGCGTTGACGTTGTGGGAATGGCTATGGAGGTGGCCTCGGATCTGGTTTTACGTACTTTGTCTCCTCTTCCTCCTCAAGCTTCACCTTAAGCTCGTTGACAGCCGTTTATGCTATTGTGATAGATGCTTCACCCTTTTCAGACATTGAAGTAAGCTGATCCACCGTCTTACAATTTCTCAAGCAAATTTCGTTGACATGCTCACGAGGATTTGTTTCTGAACTTCCTGATAGAATCTCTTGTTGTCGTGATGCCCCTTGTGCAAGTTTTGCAGCTTGCGTGTCCAATTGTCTAAGGAAGTCATCCATTTGCTCATTGGCGCTTTCTTGTTCCGCTTTCACTCCCATCAACAAGTTGTTTTGACTCTCATATACTTCAAGGAGGCAGGCGAACATGGCGGCAAAGTCGGGGGCTGATTCGGATTGGTTTGGCTGTGGCTGAGGCACATATGACTGATAGTTCTGAGTTTGGGGCTGCGTCCATGGCTGAAAGTTCCCAAATGATTGTTTTGCATTCAGCATACCATCTGTGTTCCTACACAGGAAATCTGAGTGATCGCTCCATCTGTGATTGTATGTATTCCCGAAAGGCTGATTGTAACTCTCGTAGATCTCTTCTTCATACACCCAAACGTCTTGTTCCCATGATTGCTCCGAGTAATGCGGATGGTAGGAGTAAGAAAGCATACGATGAATTTTGGAAAGTTTATGTTTCATTTCAGCTATATCGGCGCAAAAAGAGTTGATGTTGTTCATGTTAACTCACAAAATAAAGAACACAAAATTCGATTAAGCTCTGAGAGGTAAAACAAAATTGACCCAATAAGAAAGAAAACAAAAGCAAAAATACGAAAAACAATTAAAGACTCCGGAAAGGACTATATCTTAGTTCAAAAGTATCCTAACTCTAAAGCCGTAATCAATTCCCCGGCAATGGCGACAAAAACTTGATGTGGTTAATCTCAAGTAATAGTTTACCTAGACTAACGCTTCCGTAAGAATACGGATCGTATAGTACCCGGGTCGAACACAAGGAATTGATGCAACTCTAAAGCTAGTAAACTAATGAATAAGACGTGTAAAATCAATAAGTGATGAGAATGCGAATGAAACTAAACTAAACTAATTAACGTGATAAACTCAATGACTAAATACCACAGGTGTCGAGACATGCACGATGATGCAACGAAGTTATAACAAGATCATGGTCTCAGATATTATCACGAGTTCAGGGAATTCAAGCTCTAATATAGGAACTGACTGGTGTAGACTTGTCCACTATCTAAAATGCGTATACCAATCTCCTAATTGTGTATCTCACCTACTAGACGCATTAAGACCGCTATCCTAATTCCTAGATTCAATCGATCGACCTAGCGTAGATTCTAAACCGATTTAATCCTAAATCATGGCTATGTTCCAAAGTCTAATCCCCTGGCGTAGGTTCATTAAACTTCTATGATCATTTATTTGAGTGGCATACAAGAACGAAAGCATTAAAAACAACCAATCAATCTGAACACGATCAAATACCAAAATCATTCATTCAAGTGGCGTTCAAGAAAAAAAGCATTAAGAATCACCAAGCATTAAGAACAAGACTTCGTTACATATCGGCCAAGCTCTCTAACCTATTGTTATGGACCTACTCGGACATGAACTCAGCAAAAGAAACACAAAAGATAACTATATTAGACATGGATAAAAACTGAGAACCCTCCCTATTCTATTACCGATGTCTTCAATAGCTCTTCCACGCTCCGACTTCCTCGCTCCATCCTTCGCCCTTGTGTGTGCGTGCTGCTCTCTTTATTTCTCTCTACGTGTGTGTTGTTTTCTCTCTTCAATTCTGTACGAATTCGGCTGCAGAAGCTCTCCCTGTTTTGCCCTCTTTATCCTCTTGCCTTTTCTCTAAAATTTCCTCTTTGGCCGTCCTCTTTTCTTCCTCTCTAGTGGCTGGAATTTCTTTTTTCTTACAGCCACTGCAGTTTTCCTTTTCCGAGTTTTTCCATCTCTTGTTTTTCCATTCTAGTGTAACTGTCAACGTTTCCTCTTTATTTTCCAGCCATGTAGCTCCTCTTCCTCTTCTCTAACCATATTTCCTTTTGGTTTAAGTAGCCAACACGTTCCTTTTCTTTTTTTTTTTGCTAAATTTCCTTTTTTGCTAGTTTCTATTTTCTTGTGCAGCTTGTATTTCCTTTTCCTCTTGTGCAGCAACGATTTCCTTTTCCATTTTCCTTCTTTTCCTCTTTGCTTTGCTGCCTTCTTTCTTGTTCTTGCATTTCCATTAATTTCTCTAGCAGCCATGTCCTTTTTCTATCTTTGACGGTTGCAGTTTCCATTTCTCGTGTAGGCGGCAATCTTTCCATTTTTGTGAAGGCGGTTAGAAGTTTACATTTTGTTCCAGCAACTTGCTTCTATTTATATTAAACATGTTTCCTTTTCATGTTCCAACCTTGATCTTCTTACTTTTGTTCTAGGAACCGAAATTTTCCATTTTTGATCCAACCACCGAAAGTTTCCATTTTCATAAGCGGCCATTTGTATCCATTTTTTTGTAAGCGGCCATTGCTTCCTTTTCTCTTCTCTTGCTTATGATGCTTTGGATTCTGACCGTGTATAGCTGATAGGAGAGTAGTTTTGCTTAGTTTTGTTTCATTTACTCTTGTTTGTATCTTGTTATTTCATTTCCTGTAATAACACGAGAGAACGCTAAAAGAGGACTAAATGATGCTTTAATGTTTGGTAAAATTCAAATGAATGATGAAAGTAACTATAAAAAGAGACTAAAATACTATAGCAAAATAGACCTTATCAACATTCATTCAAGTGGCCAACAAGAACAAAAGCATTACGAACAACCAATCAATCCGAAACGATTAAATATTATAACCAAGCATTAAGAACAAAACTTCATTACATATCGGCAAAGCTCTCTAATCCATGGCTATGGACGTATTCGGACATGAACTTAGAAAACTAAACACAAATGATAACTATATTCAACAAGAATAAAGAATGAGACCCCTCCCTATTCTATTACCGACATCTTCAATAGCTCCTCCGTGCTCCGGCTTCGCCATCCCGTCCTTGCCCTTGTACGCGTTCTGCTCTCTCTCTACTCTCTCAACGTGTGCTCTGTTTTCTCCCTAATTTTCTGTACGAATTGGGCTGCTGAAGCTCTCCATTTTTAGTCCTCTTTCTCCTCTTTCCTTCCCTTTAATCTTTCCTCTTTGTCCATCCCCTTTCTTTCCTCTCTAGCGGCTAGAATTTCCCATTTCTTACAGCAACTGCAGTTTTCCTTTTCCGAGTTTTTCCATCTCTTGTTTTTCAATTCTTGTGTAATTGCCAACATTTCCTCTTTATTTTCCAGCCATGTAGCTCCCCTTTCTCTTACCTAACCATATTTCCTTTTGATTTAAGTAGCCAGCAAGTTCATTTTCTTGTTTTGCTAAATTCCCTTTTCTGGTTTATGTACAAGACGAACTGGACCCGCGCGGGCTGATGAGTGCCCCGTGCGGGCTGGCTTGCAAATGGGACCCCGCACGTGCTGGCAAAGAGCCTGACTCGAGCTGGAGCTGCTGCAGGAGTGAGCCCACGTGGGCTAAAATGGACACCCCGCGCGGGGTGATTGGAGCAAGGTTGTCTGCTCGGGTCGAGGATGAGTCCGAGGCGTGCTGAAGGTGCTGGACATGGAGCCCGAGTGGGCTAAGGTATCCACCCGTAGGGTTACTTCTCCTTTGACGTGGAACAGTCATGTTTTGGGGCATTCACTCGTGTTTGTGTCCCAGTATCTGCGTTCACTGCAAAACACGAGAAAACGTTGAAAGAGGACTAAGTGATCCTTAATGCTTGGTAAATTCCAAAGGAATGATGAAAATAAACGAAAATACTATAACAAAATAGAGGTTATCAAACTCCCCAGACTTGAACCTTTGCTCGTCCTCGAGCAAGACTAGGAAGAAGCAAGAGAGGAGTTAGACAACAACCAGAAACTAGCACAATCACCTCGAAAAGTCAGCCACCCTACGCAACAACGCATCACACGAACATAGATCTAAGCGCACAGAATTTAGACCCCTATATACCGAGAGCTACTAACCGTGCAATCGTACACATATCCTAAGTTCATTTCACTAACCTCTAGACAACATCCAAGCGATCTCCATACCTATTCTAATGCACAAACAGTTCGATACCATTCTTAAGACAATTATTTTTCTTCTTTTTTGGTTCTCTTTTTCTTCTTTTTGGTTTCCGCACATTTTTTTTGAAAATTCGCACTCGGTTTCTAAGACTCGGAGTTCAAAAGGACAGCCTTCTACTTAGACCCAAGTTGCCAATTAGCACACTCATAAGGTCTTGTAACCTGAGCGGAGTGAAGAGGTTTTGTCTTTGCTGATTTTTTTCTTGTGATTAAACCATTGTGAATATGCATCGACTCTAACCCTTAGGCCGTAGAAAAATAGCCTCGACCCACCACTTAGACCCGAACCATCAATATTGATGCACTCATGTTAATGTAGGGCTGAAAAAGTTAAGGAACTTAGTCTTTTGACATCAGAGTGTAAGTGCGTGGAAATATAATGATCGAAACAACTCAAAGATTGAAAGGTATGCTCGGAGATATAAGTACTTGGGATAGAAGCATAAGGGGAGGAATACAACTATAGACTATGGATTCATGCACGACCACTAACTAATCGATAGCTAAAGGTATGTTTCAGCAAACCTAGACTTTTGTTCCAGATTCGACAAAGTTGCATAGAGGTGACTAAAGATCAAAATTTCTCGCACTAGATATTCGTCCGTCTAATCCTAACTAACGCAAAAGCAAAAAAGAAACCAAAGAACTCAACATTTAAATCCTAATCATAATCATGACATTCGAAGAATACCCCCCAGACTTGAACGGATCACCGTCCTGGTGTTCAAAATCTAAGAGAAGGACTAACATGCAAAAACTTAGGAAAAAATACGATAGATAGGACTGTGTGCACTTGATGCGTGCTTTCCAATGAATTGATGCAGCTGGGAGTATGCGTCTTTCCTTATGTTGTGGATGATTTCGAAGTTGAAAACCTATAACAAAAGTCACACAATCCAAAGGAGACAGTACGATTCATCGAGGTTGTTGGTACGGAGCATGCTTGTGAAAAGAATAAGAGTCGAATTAAAAAAAACTAAAATGGAATAACTAAAAGAATATGAGACTCGGGTTGCCTCCTGAGAAGCGCTTGTTTAAGGTCACGAGTTTGACCAATATGTTACTCATCAGGTGGAAATCCTCCACGTCGTCGTGGGCGTAGCGTTTCGTGTGCATAGTGTGCTCGATTAGGTATAGCACGTGGATCAGTTGAGTTCCTTGCACCATCAGTCATGTCTTCCCTAAGAGTTGTCATGATGTTCTCTAAGTTGGGGGCTAGATCGTGGTGCCCAAAAATTTTGGTCGAACCGTCCATAAGTCCGGTTGTGGACTCCATGAAACCGGTTAGGCATTCATCGCTTGTTTTTTTAGCGTATCCCAAAATTTTTGGTGCTCGAGCTTTTATGGTGAAGGCTTCATCTTCACCTTGGGTGCCTCGCCAATGCTCCAATTGTGTGCTGGACGTTTTGTGTAGCTTCTCGGTGTCTCGGGGTTGTTTATGTACTGATTTGCATTGTATTTAGCTCGGGTTTTGCAAAAGTCTCGGTCGGGGGTTCCTTCTTCTTTTTGTTGTCAAGCAGCTCGTTTGGTATCTTATATATTTCTTCCCCAGCTTCTATGAGAGTCATATCTAGGGAATCCGTAATCCTAAATTTCTCACAAACTTCCTTGGCTAAATTCTCGAAGACGTGGTTGGGGAACACAAAGTCGATAATGCATGACTTTTCAAGTGTGTCAATAAAATTGAACTCTACTTCCATCTCAGATTTCTTCTTATGCTCATCAATGTCCATGGCCTTATCTGCTGATGTGTTAGATTCTTCCCATTTTTCACATATCGAGGGAGTTTGCTGCTCCACCATTTTCATGCGTTAACGTTTTGGTAACGGCAATGCACATGGCCTTGAATCTAGTTTTACGTACTTTGGCTCCTCTCTCTTCTCGGGTTTCTTTTTATGCTCTCCAACGTGAATGCCCTTTTCCATTGTTGTAGTAGACGTTTCATCCTTTCCAAACCTTGAAGGATTGCGTTGATCTACCATTTTCCTGAGTTGATGTTGTGGAAACGGTAAAGAAGGTGGTTTCGGGGCTAGTTTAACATATTTTGGCTCCTTTTCCTCTCCGAGCTTCTCCTTAAGCTTGTTCACAGCCTTTTCCGCTACTGTGATAGATGCTTCACCCCTTTTAGATGTTGAAGTAGGTTGATCCACCATCTTACAATTCCTTAGGTAAATTTCATTAACATGCTGATGAGGATTTGTTTTTGATCTTTCCGATAGACCTCCTTGTGGTCTAGAGGAGTTTGCAGCGAGTTGTAAAATTTGATTGTCTAAGATCTTTAGGTGTGTTTCGAGTTCCATAGCCTCCTTCTTTATATCTCTATAACCCGCTTTTAACTCTCTTAGTTTGGCGTATTTATCTTCCTCTGCTTGTAAGATTTGAGTGAGCATGGACATAATATCGGCGTTAGCTTCTTGATGTGGACATGGAGGGCGCATATGATTGATAATTCTTACTTTGGGGTTGCGTCCATGGCTGAAATTCTGGTTTCATTGCATCGCTTGCGGCTGAAAATTTCCCAATGGATGTTGCGCATTCAACACACCGTCGGAGTTCCTATATGGGAAGTTAGGGTGATCGCTCCATCCGTGATTGTGTATGTTCCCGAAAGGCTGATTGTAACTTTCGTAGTTAACTTCTTCATACCCCCTAAGTTCTTGTTCCCATGATTGCTCTGAGTAATGCGGACGGTTTGAGTTAGACAACATATGACAAATTACTGAAAGTTGACCTTTTAATTCAGCTATATCGGTATAGAAAGGATGTACTTCATTCATGTTACCTCGCAAAACATAGAACACAAAATTCGATTAAGCTCCGAGAGGTTAAAAGATTTTGACTCAAACAGAAAGAAAACATAAGCAAAAAAATACGAAAGACAAATAAAGGCTCCGGAAAGGACTATATCCTAATTGAAAAGTATCCTAACTCTAAAGCCCTAATCAGTTCTCCGGCAACGGCGCCAAAAACTTGATGTGGTTAATCTCAAGTAATCTGTTATATGACTTTTTAACAAAGGTTTATTCAATTGACAATCTCATTTATATGCTAGTTCATTAGATTTAGCTTTTTATCCCTTGATGATGGTTTGAGTGATTACCAACTTATCAATAGTAGATTATAAGTTTTGTGGCGTCATATCTTAATTCTGTGTGGGGTTTGTAGTCAGGCGGTAGTTGGGTTCCGGATGTCCATACATGGGTGATGTGATTCAAAGTTAAACAAATGTTAACCTAAACTACCCGCAAGTGCGCGACAGGTGTATAGTACTCTAGGTGTCAATCCCACAGGAACTACGCAACACAGCCTAAACTCGAACTACGAATCAAACTTGCAAACGAACGAAATACTTGTTTTAAGAATCAAATAACTAAAAACAATAAACTAGTAAGTTCTTAATAATGAGACAAACGTTCTAGGATATTGTTTCACCGCATGACTTCCAAAACCAACAATCAATATATCTAATAATGCATTCCCAATTAAGTCATCTAAGATGGATAATCCTAATATAATATCTATCCTCTCTCCAGGTATAGAAACGTGATCCAATCAAGTTATCCCCAACTTTCATGGCTGACTCCTTAAACTAAATCCATAAGTTCTATGATTCATCCAATTAACCCTCAACTGCTACTACTCTGCTTTCGTGACCTAGTCTCGGCTGTTCTAAGCATGATTATAGGGGATTAGAATTTTCCTTTTGGTATTTCTTCTAAGTCCCTAAAACATGCATTTATTTGGCCTTCAAAAATACAAGTCATTCAATCACTCAGATAAAGAATAGATAAACGAAACAGAAAATTGCAATAATAGATAAATCAAAGACGTTTTGGGATAGACATGGGCTAATCCCTTATCGTAGACCAAATTGACTACTCGGTCATGAGTTTGAAATCAAACTACATAAACGAGGTAGATAGTTTAAAGAACATAAAAATCAAACGAAACCGAAGTCCTGATTCGATCTTCCACGATCCTTGAATGTCTCCTTTGCCAAGAGTGCTCACGAACCAGCCTTTTTCTCTCTACTCTCTCTCTACAACTTTATGCTCACGTCTAATGTGTAAACTCATTCCTCTTCTCTTAGCTTCTTCACTTACAGAAGAATGGAAACTAATGCAAACAAGTGGAGAATGTTTCCTTTCTATTTTTCAGACATGTGATTCCCATTCCTTTCCTCTAACCAAGTTTCCTTTTTGTGTAGGCAAGTAACACTTTCCTTTCTTGCTTGCTGTGACTTTCCTTCTGTCTTCTTTGCTGTTTACGAACTCGATCCGCGCGGCTTGGGTGAGTGCCCCCCTCGAGCTGCATGGAAAAGATTATCCGCTCGGGCTAAGCATCAGCCCAAGGCATGCTAAAATTGCTGGAACAGATAGTCCGCACGGGCTAGTAAAACCATCCCCTGGGGGTGAGTTGGGGATGATGGTCCGCTCGGGCTAAGCATGAGGCCGAGGCATGCTGAAAGTGTTGGAGCATGTAGCCCGCACGTGCTAAGGGATCCATTCCGTGCGGGTTGAGTTGGGGATGATCCTCTCCGGGTATAGTGCTTGTTCCTCGCCGTTTTCATGCCATTGGTTCTATTATTATCCTCTATGCTATGGCTTTGTTCCGTGTACGTTCTTTAGCTTGGAAATGAACCGAATACAAAATCACACGTAAACAAGTAAAACATATACCAAATCACACGTAAACACCGCATCTATCATCAGAAATATATCTAAAATCATGCGAGAAATATGTATGAAAACAAGATGATCAATTGGTACCCATTACACAACTCAATCATTTTAAGCTACATAAAAATTGTAGAGGTCGATATGAAATAAAACACCCAAATAAATGAGAATAAAACGTGTTACAAAGTAATGAAACATTTATTTTATATGCATATGCATTAATTCTATTCAAGATATCTTCTTGTTCATTTCCTATCCTTGTAGAGAGACAGGGCGTATTGGTGTTGGTGGTTTGCCCAGAGGATGTGTAGGAACACAGTTTGCAATACTTCTACGTTTCAATGTTGAATCATTTGTTATCTTTATTTCTCCGTTGCTCCCTAATATTTAGTACACCAAAATTACCATAAACATAATTTTTATAATGTCTCTAACATTAATATCTATATTATATATATACATATAATTCAAATATAAATGTCTTTAATTTATATATTTTTAATTTATGTTTTGGGTTTATATAATCCTTGTTCTTAAATGAGATTGATGCGTGTCAAGTTAAACAAGTTAACCTAATCTACCCGCAAGTGCACGACACGTGTGTAGTATTTTAGGTGTCCATCCCACAGGGACTACGTCACAAAGACTAAGATCAAACTAGAACAAAACTTTCTAAAATGTAATAATGGTAGTGAAATATAAATAATGAAAATGCATTAGACATAGGAGTTCTTGACAAATGAGACAAACGTTCTAGGATCCGGTTTTAGCGCATAGCTTCAGAAACAAACTATCGATATATCTAATCATGTGTTCCCTATCAAGATGTCTAAGGCGGGCATACTAATGTAATTCCTACCCTCTTTCAAGGCATAGGAACGTGATCCAATTGAGTTATCCCCTTCTTTCGTGGCTGACACCCCAACTAAACCCCATACGACCTATGATTCATCTGATTAACCCTCAACCATTACTACCCTACTTTCGTGACCTAGTCTCAGTTGTTATAAGCCTAATTTTCTAGGACTAGAATTCTCCTTTCAGTCCTTCTCCTAATCCCTAACACATGCATCTACGTGGCCTTCATAAATACAAGACATTAAACGCTTAGACAAAGAACAAATTAGCAAAAGGGGAAATGCATTCAAAAATAAATCAAAGAGGGTTTCAAGATAGCCATGGGCTAATCCCTTCTCCTAGAACAAGACAACTAATCAGTCATAAGTTTTGAATCAAGCAACATAGATGAAATAGAATCTGTAAGAGAATAGAAATAAAATGAGGTGTCATCCCGATTCGATATTCCATCTCCTTGGGTTTGTCTTGTCAAGAGGGCACTCTCCAATGATTGATAGGATCCTATCTACCCTCCTAGGCTTGCCCTCTGTGTTTTCTTCCGTTTTAACTCAATTGGGGGTCCCTTTTTAAGCTTGTTCACTGTTGGAGAACTTCAAGGAAGGTTGTTGCGGACACGCCCCGCATGGGCTCGGTAGCCAATCCGCGCGAGCTCCTCACATCCTCAATGAGCCTAGTTCATTTTGCTGGACCAGCACCCTGCGCAAGCTAAGGAGACCACCCCGCATGGCTCCTCACTCTCTTTGATCCATGCGTGTTAAAGGTGAGTCCGAGGCGGGAAACAAATGCTGGTTCACCATGGCTACCTATAAGAAAGCAAATCAAAGTTGAGTTAAGCGAGAAACCGCAACTCTCTCCACCAAATGAGACTTCAAACAAATGCTAAACTTAGAGTAAAAAAGGATTCTTGTTTTATTTACGAGCTTCTTTACTCTTTTATTCCAATTTTTTTCTTCTTTTTCTTCTTTCTTTCTTCTTCTTTTATTGATATGTGAACATACTATGGTTCTAGGATTTCAGATTTGAAGGGATTCAACCTATACTTAGACCAAAGCTGCCAATGACGGTATAGTCTTGCATCTCGTTTAAGAGTGCAACATAGTATATGGCGTTTTTATGTGCCTTACTCTTAGGACGTAGTAAGATGATCGCCAACCCACCACTTAGAACCGAACAATCGAAAAAGTATCAAAGTCGATGCATTCATATCAATTTTAGATCATTCTTTCAGGCATTATTACTATCAATACCGAAGTGTCACTCTGTGCTCTTATTCTACAAAACAAGATCAATTCTTACGATTAAATTATCCTAATAAAAAACAAATAAATCATCGTTAATATGAAGTATAATCATTTGGATATAGAGAATGCACAAGAAATTAACCTCGCATACTCGTCTAAACTTCCCACAAGTAAACCTAGGATTCCCTAAGACATACGACCCACTCGTTCTTCTACCAAGTAATAAGCTCTAACATGCAAGATATCATGGAAAGGCCAACTTCTTAAGCATTATAGGTTCAAGGTTCATCTCAAAACGTGATACCGGACAAGTACCTAGGACGACTGTAACTAAAAATCTAAAACTAACCTAAGAACTACAAAAACAAATGAAGATGAAATGAGATCACTGACAAACGTGAGCTACTTCCCCCAGACTTGAATTGAACGACGTCCTCGACGTGAAGCTCCGATAGAGGATAAGGAAGTGGACGTCACGGTTTTGGGTCTTCGTCTTCTTTTTTATGATTTTTATTTTTTTATGACTTTCAAATATACCAAGTGCGATAGGTGGATCGGATAGGGAGATGGAGTTTCCACTTTCGATTGATAGAGCGGCTTGATTAAGCTTAAGTTTCTGCCTATTTGCTGTGAAGGTTCCGCTTGAATCGGTCCATCGTTCTTCTTCTCTAAGTGTGAAGACTTCTCGTACCTGAAATGGACCATTCCGACGGGAATGTAATCTGCTCGAGAAATAATTAATCCGAGAGTCAAGAAATAGAACAAAATCACCTAGCCGAAACTCACGAGGTATGGTCTTTGTATCGTGCCATCCTTCATCTCGGTTGCCTTTCTCATAACGCAATGCCTTCGTCGCTCCTTTTTCTTCCAAGATTTGTTGCACCCTCTTTTGATCGTTGATAGATGATTCACGGATGTTCTCTTTAGGCATCCAGCGCATTCATATCGAAGGACTCGCTTTCCTACGCTTCTCGAGACAGATGGGTGGCTTACGTGTCTCATGTCGAAAAAATGAAGGAAGAGGTTCAAGCTGCAGCTTAGACGCCTTCTCTACCGAAAAATCTATGAGTGTTTCGTGCAGCGTCTTCTCATGTGGAGCGTCTTGCAGTGCCTCAATGGCACTCACTAATTTGGTATAGACGTTGGCTCCTTCATTGGTAAGTCCTGTAGAATTGCAAAATTTCATTAGCCCTCTCCTAAAAGGATAAAAAACACTTACTCGATCAAACGTGTAATTCGCCGACTTATCCAGCACATCAATTCTATAGTATAATGATCATCTCGTTTTCATACGTATTTCTTGCACGATTTAGGAGACGTTTTTGATACATATGTGATGTTTTAGGTATGATTCCGTATCCGTTTTTCTTGCTTTCGTGCTTCTCATGTTCTTACAGGTTTTTACGCGTATTTGGACCATTTTGGAGCTAAAGGAACATGCATGGAGCTAAGGAGCAACTTTGGGGATCATCACGGGATAAACGGGACGAGATTGAGCATGGAAAAGCCTCACCCGGTCGGGCACAACCCTTGCACGGTCGGGCAAAACCTACGGCCAATTGTGTGGACCATTTAGCACGACTCGGGCAAGCATTTAGGACCATTTTGCCTTGTGCCCGAGCGTGCACACATGCCTCGGGCATCATTCCAGCCACAAGATGCGCACGAGTTACCCTAGCCGTGCCCGAGCGGGCACACTCATTGCCCGAGCGGGTCGCGGCCCGTAACTGCTCAAAACTTAAGTAAACTTAACTTAAAAAATAAGGGAACTCATGGGGAAATTTAGGCAACAATTGGACCGACTTAGGAGGCTTAAAAGGAGCCAAAAAGATGTCATTACAGCAAGCCTACATTGGAGAACAATTGAGGAGAAGATAGAGCAGATTCTTGCGAGGAGATAAGCGAGGAGCATTGGAGATCAAGCACCACCACTTCGGTTTTGTTTGGTTTTTATGTTCCTTAGACTTTCTACTATGTTTATGTTTCTTTACAGACGCATGAGCGAGTAGTTTGTTTGTTCTAGGAGAAGAGATTAGCCCTTGGCTATCCCGAGACCGCTTTTGATCTATTTTGAATGCATCTTCCCGTTCTAGTAATCTGAGTGCTTAATTTGCTTGTGTTTACAAAGGCCGCTATCCTAATCCCTAGATTCAACCGATTCACCTGGCGTAGATTCTTGATGTTTATCAGAGTTAAATATAACCTAATCTACCCGCAAGTGCACGACACGTGTGTAGTATTTTAAGTGTCGATCCCACAGAGACTACGCAACACTACCTAAACCCGAACTACGAATCAAACTTGCCAAGGAAAGAAGGTGAGTAAGGAATGAAATACTGAAAGTAACTAAACTACATGGGTTCTAACGATGAGACAAACGTCCTAGGAATCCGCTTTCGCCACAAGACTACTGAAACCAACGATCAACCTATCTATCATGCAATCCCTGTTAAAGGTATCTAAGGCGGACGGTCCTAAGAAGATATCTAACCTCTCTCAAGGCATAGACACGTGATCTAGACAAGCTTCCCCCTACTTTCGTGGCTGACACCTTGAACTAAACCCATAAACTCTGTGATTCGCCCGTTCACCCTCAACCGTTGCTACCCTACTTTCGTAGCCTAACCTCGGTTGTTCTAAACCTGATCTTCCAAGACAAGAATTCTCCTTTCGGTCCTTCTCCTAATCTCTAACACATGTATCTACGCGATCAGCACAAACACAAGTAAATNNTCTTGGATGCCTTATCAATGTACCAATTTGATGCTGGACGTTTGTGGTGGCTGTTAGGCGCCCTATGAATGGTTGAACCATCGATGTAAGCCGTTTGAGCTGCGCTGGAATCTGCCTGGCATTCTCGGAGGGTTGTGCGCTGGTTTTCAACGTTTTCTAGACTTGAATTCCTCTCCAACTGATCTGTACTCATGTGTGCATGAGTTGAGAAGTCTCCTTGATGAGGACTACCCGAGAATCCATCTTTTTCTGAGGTTGCAAGCTGCTGCGCTCGGTTTGCGCAGAATTCTGCTCGGAGTTCATCTAACTCGGGGTTCGGGATTTCTTTTGTATCCCTTTTATCCAGCAGCTTTATATAATGCTTCGCTCCGATAGGGTTCATAAAAAGTCCCTCTCTAGCTGCTGGAAAAGCCATCTCAAAAGAATCCAATTTCCCAAACTTCTCAAAGACTTCGTCGTCTAGCTCCTCTAAGACGTCGATGTGGAATACCGAATCCACCATACAAGGTTGCTTAAGTGTGTCGTTCAGATTGAACTCCACTTCTTCATCCCCGAATTTAAGTGTGAGTCTACCTTCAGCACAATGTATGATCGTCTTTGCCGTATTGAGAAACGGCCTACCGAGGATGATTGGGATTTTCTCGTCCTCTCAGCACAATGTATGATCGTCTTAGCCGTATTGAGAAACGGCCTACCGAGGATGATAGGGATTTTCTCGTCCTCCTCCATATCTAATACAACGAAATCAACCGGGACGAAGAACTTCCCCATCTGCAAAGGCACGTCTTCCAGCTTTCCCTCGGGTATCCTAACGCTCCTATCAGCCATGGTTAACGCCATTCATGTCGGTTGAAGATCCATCTTACCCTTAAGATCCAATTTATCATACAATGACAATGGTAGCACGCTTACGCTTGCTCCGACATCGATTAGTGCATGATTTATTTCATAATCTCCAATTTTACAAGGGATCGCGAATATACCTGGATCCGGCATCTTTTTGGGTACATTTGGCTGCAGCATCGAGTTAGTGACCATAACGGTTTCCGTTTCCACATCCCGCTTGTTCGTAACTACGTATTTGAGGAACTTAGCGTATGAAGGCATCTTCTTCAACGCTTCGTGGAATGGAATCAGAATGTGCATCTTCTTCAACATCTCAGCAAACTTTGCAAATTGAGCATCATCATCCTTTTTGCGTTGACGTTGAGGAAATGGCAAAGGAGGTGGTCTCGGTTCCGGCTTCACGTATTTCGGCTCTCCTTCCTCCTCGGGTTTATTGTTGTGCTCTCTGCCGCTACTGCCCTTTTTCATTGCCTTATTGGACTGTTCACCTTTGTCAAATGTCGAGGGAATGGTTTTATCCATCAATCTCTTACGTTGACGTTGTGGGAATGGGAGAGGAGGCGGTCTTGGTTCGGGTTTCACGTACTTTGGCTCTTCCTCCTCCTCGGTTTTCATGTTTCGCTTTTCAATGTAGCTGCCATTTTCCACTGCGGTGCCAGTTGTTTCATCCTTCTCAAAGATCAAATGAGTGAGCTGATCCACCACTTTGCCACTATGCAGATATATGGCATTGACGTGTTCACGAGGATTTGCTTCCGGCCGCGCCGGTAGAACTCCTTGCGGTCGAGATGATTGCGCAGCGAGTTGTGAAACTTGAGTGTCCAAGATCTTTACATGCGTCTTTAACTCATTATATTCTCTCTTCCTCTCTTGATTTTCTGCCATCAGTAAACTGAACTTATCGGAATGCTCCTTCTGTCCTTGAATGATTTGAGCTAGCATTGACGCGATATAGGGGCTAGCTTCTTGTTGTGGAGGAGCAGGTGCACATGGTTGGTAATACTGATTTTGGGGTTGCGTCGTTGGCTGAAAATTCTGATTGCGTTGCATCAAACGCGGCTGAAAAATTCCCCCATGAGCGTTGTGCATTGAATGCACCGTCGTAATTCTTGTACGAGAGATTGGGGGGATTTCTCCACTCGGGGGTGTAGGTATTACCCAAAGGTTGAGTGTTGCTCACATAACTAACCCCTTCGTTCCTTTGAATTCCTTGCTCGTCCGGCTGCTCATAATATTGCTGTTGATTCGCTCCGGACATCAATTCGTAGAGCCCATTGATTTTACCATTCATCTCAGCTCTCATTTCGGATAGCTCGGCATATATGGTATGCGTATTATCCACATTGACTACCCTTGCTGGAGCGTTGCGATTGTACTCTCCGGCGGTGTGGTTTCCTTCGTAAGCCATACGATCTATAAGATCCTCGACTTGTGGAAAGGTGAGGTTGCTCAAAGAACCTCCAGCAGCGGCTACGATCAAGATCCTCGTATTGTCCATGAGACCTTGCATAAAGTTGTGTATGAGGTAACTTTGATCCATGCCGTGATGTGGGCAAAGGCGTTGATAGCCCTTGAATCGCTCCCACGCTTCATATAAGCTCTCGGCTGCCCCTTGAACGAATGTGTTGGTGTTATTCTTGGCTAGCTGAGCTTTGCTTTGAGGAAATAACCTTGTCATAAACTTCTCCTCTAGCTGTCCCCACGATGCAATAGAATTCGCTGGTTGCGAATATAGCCAATCTTGCGCCTTATCTTTCACCGAAAATGGGAAGGCAGCTAGCATGATATCCTCATCCGATACCCCATCTCCAGCTCTTATGGTTCGGCATAGCATCTTGAAATCAGTGAGATGCTTGTTTGGGTCCTCGGCGGGTCTCCCTCTAAACGCCGCATTCCCAAGCATTTGGATGAATGCCGGTTGAAGCTCTACGCGGGCGTTTCTCCTTACAATGCAAGATAAGAGCTG
>CM071869.1:22995071-23016734 GCA_036759665.1 Gynandropsis gynandra | reverse complement strand
CCGTATACTTGCGGTGAAGTGGACTAGGTTAATTATAACTCGCGTTTCCACACGTCAGTTACCCATGGTTACGTCCTTATACAGCCAACAACTTAGAACCCAAGTCTGATCCATGTGTCTTCCTTGGGTACTCATCCACCCGAAGTGCATAAGTTTGTCTTGATCCTCTTAGGTCACACATTTTTGTCTCACGTCATGTTCAATTCTTTGAGTCTATCTATCCCTTTGCTGACCCTACTAAATTCTTCCCACAAACCAAACAGCCAACCACCGTTACCACCCCTCAACCAAGCGTCAACCCTATACCATCCTTCTCGCTGCCGCTCATTGTTCCATTGTCGTCTCAGCCCATAAGCTTGGATCCTTCGCCGCTGCAAACCTCGGATATTGTCTCTCGGTCTCCGACTCCTACTGATGGTGCGCCACCAACATCGTCACAGTCTCCTGATCTCATCATCTTGGACGTGCCACCACAACGTCCTCGAACCAATTCTCACTCGATGGTTACTCGTTCAAAGAGTAATGTTTCTAAGCACAATAACCGATCTGCTCTTGTTGCTCAGGTAGAGAGTGAACCAACAAATATCACTCAAGCCTTAAAGGATCCTCGCTGGCATGCAGCAATGGATGCCGAGTTACAAGCCTTGCATCGCAATGAAACATGGCAGCTTGTTCCAGCCACTCAAGCAAAGAATATCGTTGGTTGCCGATGGGTGTTTCGTATCAAACGAAACGGATCTGTGGAACGATTCAAGGCTTGACTTGTTGCAAAGGGGTTTCACCAAAGACCGGGCATTGACTATCATGAGACATTCAGCCCGGTTGTGAAACCTACCACCATTCGTGTCATCTTAAGTATTGTTGTCTCTCGCGGATGGACTCTACGACAACTTGATGTCAATAATGCCTTTCTACAAGGCCGACTTTCGGAGGAGGTATACATGTCTCAACCCCCGGTTTCATTGATCAAACTCAACCTCATCATGTATGTAGACTTCAACGAGCAATCTACGGACTTAAACAAGCTCCTCGAGCATGGTATTCGGAGCTTCGCACATTTCTTCTCGCTCGTGGTTTCACAAACTCTCTGGCGGAAACCTCCCTGTTTATTCTCAACACAATCGCACTACAATTGTATGTGCTGGTCTATGTTGATGATATTGTTGTTACAGGCAATTCCGCATCACGGGTACAACAGTTCATTGATGACCTAGCCACACGCTTTTCCATCAAAGACTTGGGCCACCTATCATTCTTCCTCGGGGTAGAAGCAACACGAACGTCTGATGGCCTAATCTTGACTCAACGTAAGTACATAAATAATCTTCTCCACCGCTGTCTCATGCATGAATCAAAGCCGGTTCCCACACCCATGCCGTCCACCTCACGTTTGACACTAGACACCGGTACTTCTCTCTCTAATCCAACAGAATACCGGTCCATTGTTGGCGGCCTACAATACCTCTCCCTCACACGACCGGATGTAAGCTTTGTGGTCAACAAGCTGTCCCAATTCATGCATGCTCCCACGGATGTTCATTGGCAAGCCGTGAAACGAGTCCTACACTATCTTGCTGACACGAAGGATCGAGGTATCTTCTTATCCGCGCACAACACCCTCTTCTTACATGCCTTTACCGATGCAGACTGGGCTGGAGATTCTCATGATCTCAAGTCCACCGAGCGTATCTTCTCTTCCTTGGTGCGCATCCTATTTCCTGGTCGTCTAAGAAGCAATCCGGACTTTCTCGTTCATCTACAGAGGCTGAATACCGATCTATTGCGTCCACAGCCGCAGAGGTCCTCTAGGTCATTGCGTTATTATCTGAGCTTGGAGTCACGTCATCATCACCACCCACCATCTATTGCGACAACATTGGAGCAACATATCTAAGTGCCAAGCTGGTTTTCCACTCTCGGATGAAACACTTGGCTCTCGACTATCTCTTCGTTCGCGGCTTGGTTGAGTCGAACACTCTTCGGGTCACTCATGTTCGAGCCGCTGATCAGCTTGCAGACATTCTCACGAAGCCTCTTCCGTGACTACCATTTGAGGTCTTATGCTCCAAGATTGGACTCACCACGAGTGCTCCATCTTGAGGGGCACGTAAAGGATATACATGTAAAAAGGGTAGAAACGTAATTTTTGTAATTAGGTCTAATGTTGTAATTAGGTCTAATGTTCTATTTTGTACATATAGCCGTTTAGGCTCATTTTAATGAATTATTCTGATTTCAAATTATCAGGAAGAACATAGAGGAGAAGACAAAGCTCTATATGAAACAGGCGAACAAGGGACATACACAATTGACTTTCAAGCCCGGTGACCAAGTTTGGGTTCATCTACGAAAGGAACGATTCCCGAAAAAGCGGAAGTCCAAGTTAATGCCCCGGATCGATGGTCCTTTCACAGTGACCAAAAGAATCAGAAACAATGCCTGCCAACTCGACTTGCAATGTAATTATAATGTGAGTCCCAGCTTTAATATTACTGACTTGGTTCCTTTTGTCTCAGATCAAGCGGATTTGAGGGCAAATCCTTTTCAAGTAGCAGGGCATGATATGATCCCAGAAGACGTGGAGAACGCGACCTGCATCGCTGAGGAGGACAACGACCCTGTGCTACACAAGACAGACTCATGCTTCACGAGATGCGACCCACGCTGCAAAAGAGGTGACCCGTGCCGCGGAAGAAACGACTTGAGTCCAACGAAGGATGGACGCGACACAATGGAAGGACGTTGGTCTTGTGACCTGTGCTAAGGCTAGGGAGGATGAGGCCTTGACCTTACAAGCAGGTCCCATGACACGACCTAAAGTTAGGAACCTCAAGGAGGCTATCGTCAGGATTTCTCACGGTCATTCAAAGTTCAAGACAAGTGCTCGAGTCCACAAAGAAATTCCAACATCCACATCATACTACAAGCCGAAACAGAACTCACAACGATGATAATTAGAGTAAGTGTTTCGCGTGTATTGTTTTCCCTTCGTTGGTTTTGTCCCACAGGGTTTTCCAACGATGGGTTTTTAACGAGGCCACGACTTACTTCCGCGACCTAACTATTGATCCGAGGCTTCAAGACAAGTTCGCATAATGAAGGTAGATTTTACGACTTTATCTTATTTATGACTTTGGCTAATTTCTAAGTCATTTATGTATAGCCTTTCATGGCTACCTAGCATTTATGTCACATTTAAGGCCTTGCATGGCTACTCTGACTACATATAGCCGGCCATGAGCTTGGTGTAGAAAAACTTTTGATTTTTGATTTGAATCTTTGATTTTCATTAAGAAATCATCTTGTTGGTGTATCATATCCAGCAAAACCCATTGGTGAGTAATATCCAACGTACTTTTGTTCTTCGTATTGAGTAATATCCTTCAAAGACGAGCTAATGAATTGAGAGCTATTCCGCAACTCTCGTGTGACCATTCGCTCCACCCACGTTGTGCGAAGAGTCGTGCGACTCGGCTACAACAAGGCCTACCCATCCAACCTACGTCTAGAGCTTTGTTCCATTGGGATCGCATAAGTTTCGTAGGTACCTTGAAGAATAAGTCATTACACACCAAACCTCGTGTCCCTATACTTCGCAACAAAACGAAGTGGCCGAGAGGAAGAACATGCACCTAATGGAAGTCTCGAGAACTATCATGTTCGATCGAGATGTTCCTAAAAGGTTTTCGTCCGATGCGGTCATGACTGCATGTTACATCATTAATAGAATTCCTACAAAGGTTCTAAAGGACAAATCACCTTATGAGGTATTAAACTCTACAAAACCTGATATCGAGTATTTTAGAACTTTTGGTTGTGTGTGTTTCGTTCTTATTCCTGACTCACAGCGAAATAAGTTGGAACCAACGAGCAATAAATCCATTTTCATCGGATACTCAGTAAATAAAAAAGGCTACAAGTGTTTCAATCCAAAATCTCAACATGTAATAGTGTCTCAAGATGTTATGTTTCTCGAAGACAAGAGCTTTTATGATAAAATCAACTGGGAAGAAATTAAAGGAATCTTGAAACCAAATGATATAGATGTATCCCTTAAAAACATAGTAAATTCAATTTCAAAAACTAACAACGAAACAGGTCCTCTGATCACCTCTTTTTCATACGTATTTCTCGCATGATTTTAGAGATGTTTCTGATATAGATGCAACATTTAAATATGATTTTGTATCCTTTTTACTTGTTTTTCGTATTTTCGTGTTCCTATAGATTTTAATGCAAATTAGGTTCGTTTTGAACCTGATGAACAAACACGGGACAAAGTATTAGCATCGAGCATCGTAACAGATCAAACAGGACGAGAAGCGGGCAAGACAACAACCTACATGGCCAAGCACAATGCATAGCACGACCGGGCACATGAGGGAATGGAGTGCCCGACCGTTCAGCACTACTAGCCCGACCGGGCTCATCAATGAATATGCATGCCCGACCGACCTCACGTCATCAGCACGACCGGGCATGGAGTGCAACCACCTACACGGCCATGCAGTAACATCAGCCCGACCGTGCTCAGTAGAGGACAACAATGCTCGACCGAACTCACCCCATTAGCACGTCCGAGCTTAGCAAACAAGACACATGCCCGACCGTGCACCAACCTCAGCCCGACAGGCTCTTGAAACAGAAACGAATCCCGAACATGCAGCACAACCCGAGCTCCTACATCGCATGGCCGGGCAACATAAATGAGAAGCTGCACGACCAGGCTTAACCTCATGCACGACCGGGCTTGTGAGATAGCAAACATTGCCGAATGTTCAGCACAGCTCAGGATTGTATGAAGCCTGATCGATCGTTCATTGCCTAAGGTGCCCGATCGAGCTACACATGCTACACTGCCGGGCATGGAGACGCGCAGACGTGCAACAGGGAAAAGGAAAACTTTGGCCGACTTAAGCACAAAAGGAAACACACGGGAAAGAATGGAAAAACACTCAGCCAAAGAGGAAAGAGGAAGAAAAGGAAAAAAGAGAAGAGGAAATAAGAAGAAAGGGGTTAAGAGGGAAGATTAAATCGGTTACAGAACACACGTTACAGACACACGACAGACAGAGGGAGGTAGAGAGAGTTGCAGAGGGATAGACTGGTTTGTTTGGTTTTTATGTTCCTTTAACTGTCTATTTCAATTATGTTGTTTGCTTTCGAACGCATGAGCGAGTAGTCGTTTTTTTCTAGGAGAAGAAATTAGCCCATGGCTATCCCAGAACCACTTTTGATTTATCTTTGAATGCAATTTCCCGTTTTCGTTTATTTATTCTTTATCTAAGTGTTTCATTAAATTGTATTTACGATGGCCACGTAGATGCATGTTTTAGGAACTTAGAAGGTCCAAAAGGAGAATTCTAATTTCGGATGATCAGGTTTAGAACAACCAAGGCTAGGCCACGAAAGTAGGGTAGCAGGGGTTCAGGGTAAAATGGATGAATCATAGAACTTATGGGTTTAGTTCAAGGTGTCAGCCACGAAAGTAGGGGATAAATTTACTAGATCACGTATTTATGCCTTGAGGGAGCGTAGATATCATATTAGAATCTTCTGCCTTATATAACTTGATTGGGATTGCATAATTAGATAGGTTGATTGTTGGTTTCGGTAGTCTTGTGGTGAAACCGAATTCCTAGAATGTTTGTCTCACTGTTAAGAACTCGTTAGTTTATTTTTTTAGTATTTCATTCTTAAAACCAATATTTAGTTCGTTTTCAAGTTTGATTCCTAGTTTGAGTTTAGATTGTGTTGCGTAGTCCCTATGGGATTGACACCTAGAGTAATACACACGTACCGTACACTTACGGGTAGTTTAGGTTAATATTTGTTTAACTTGGAACGCATCATCCTCTGCCAAGTGTACTTGAACTTCATGAAGACCAAAAGGACCAAGAAATATCAGAAAATGAAGAAGAAGAAAGCCATGATGAGATCACATATTCTGATCAAAATCATGAGGAGGAAACTAGGGCCTCAAATCATGAGAATGAAGATCAAAGCAATGATCATAACCAAAATGAGGATCATAACGTCGATGAAGTTGAAAGAAGGATTCTAAATGAGATAGTTCCTAGGAGAAGCACTAGAATAAGGTGACCAATCTGGAATGGATTCACAATCCTATTCAATGGCGTGGCAACTAAACACCCTATTTCAATGGCGTAGCAACCGAATATCCTATTCAGAATTTTGTCTCTTTTTTCATTTATCTCTACTGATCATTAAGTTTTTCTTAGTAAAATTGATAGGGATATCGAGCCACAAACCTATAGAGAAGCCAAAGGGAATCCGGAATGGGAGGAAACCATGATTGAGGAGCTAGCAGCCTTAGAAAAGAATAAAACATGGGACCTTGTCTCTTTTCCTATAGAAAAGAAGCCCATTGGAAGCAAATGGATATACAAAATCAAATTTAAAAGTAATGGTGAAGTAGAACGTTACAAGGCACACCTTATAGCGCAAGGGTATAATCAGAAGTATGGGGAAGATTATATTAAGACTTTTGCTCCTGTTGCTAAACTTCATTCTCTTTGCATTATCTTTTCATTTGCTATTAACCTTAACTGGAGTTTTTGGCAGATGGATGTTAAATACGCTTTCCTTCATGGGGAAATAAAGGAAGAGATCTATATGAAACCTCCCCGGGCCTCCAAACCGAAACTAAAATTGTATGCAAACTAAAGGGAGCTCTCTATGGACTTAAACAGTCTCCACAAACTTGATACACTAGGCTCTATGATGCTGGTCGAAAGTATGGTTTAAGAGAAGTGAGGCTGATCATTCCATGTTCATCATTCGAAACAATTCTGGTATCATTGTTCTCTTAATTTATGTTGATGATATCATCAAAACAGGTGATAATAATAAACGAATAGAAAGTTTTAAATGTTTTCTAAAATACACATTTGATATAAAGGATCTAGGTGAACTTAAGTACTTTCTTGGAATTGAAGTAACTATATTTAATGACAATTTATTTCTTTCTCAACGAAAATATGCTTTAGCCCTTTTGAATGAAACAAGTAAACTCGGATCTAAGCCGACCAAGACCACCATCGAAGAAAAATACAAAGACTTGCGTGAGGGGGAACCATTTCATGATATAGAACAATATAGGCGCCTTGTTGGTAAGATAATATACCTCACAATAACAAGACATGACTTGTGTTATGCTGTGAATCAGGTCAACTAGCATATGCATGCTCCAAAGGAATAACATTGGAAAATGGTGGACTGAATCCTTCAATACATCAAGAACGCTCCAGGAAAGGTATCCTAATGAGGAAAAACAACGACTCTAGTCTAATTGGGTATTGTGATGCAGAGTGGGCCAGTGATCACAATGACGAGAACAACAGGGGTTTGTATCTTTGTCGGGGGGAACCTTGTCACTTGGAGAAGCAAAAAGCAATCGGTGGTCTCTCGTTCCAACACTGAGGTCGAGTACCGAGATATGGAAAATGTAACATGTGAGCTCATTTGGATCCGGGCTCTCCTCAAAGATCATAGCCTCAAACCTTCGCAAGCCACATGCTTCATTACGACAATCAGGCGACAATTCACATTGCATCCAACTCGGTGTTCCACGAATGAACAAAACATATTGAAGTTGACTATCATTTTGTTTGAGAGAACCTTGAAGATGGCGTCATTGAATTCATATACACAAGAAGCATAGATCAGCTGGCCGATTTCTTCACCAAAGCCACAAGTGAAAAAGTTTTCAAAGATCTCCATTATCGGATAGGTCTCTTTGATATCTTCAATCCCAAAGCATCGCATTCAAGCTTAGTCGATCGCCCCTCGAGCTCATAAGCTGTTGTACTCTTTTTCCTTTGTCGGGTTTTTTTTGTCCTAATTGGGTTTTCCCCGAAAAGGTTTTAATGAGGCTTCAATTAATGTTGCTTTTGATGGCCTAAGCTTGAGGGGAATGTTAAGAAGAAAGGCCACGTCCCGCTCTTCATGACCCATGTCCCGCTCCCTTCTCCATATCCCGAGCTGTGTCCCGCTCTCCTTTGTATCTCAAGCCATGTCTCGCTATTCTCCATGTTTCGAGCCACATCCCGCTCCCTTCTTTGTATCCTGAGCTGTGTACCGCTCCCTTCTCTGCATCCTGAGCCACGTCCCATTCTCGAGCTGCGTCCCGTGTTCTGCGTCCCGCGACCTGCGACCTGGTCAAGCCTATTTATGACCTCTGCGATCTCCTATGCCTTGTTGACCGCTCCAGCTCATGCATGTTACATCTAAAGTTGTGCCTTGCATTTGTACTTGTATTTTCCTTGTTTTTCACCCTTTCTATTTGTATAAATAGGTACCTTTAGTTCTAATGAAATATATAAGAGAATAGTTATTCTAATTTTCTCGACCTTTCGCTCGCTCTTAATCTTTCTATCTATCTTCCACTAATTCATCTTTGTTTTACAAATTCTACAGTTATATCCATGATGATCATGATGCCTATAATATCCAGAGTTATATCCATGATGACTGATATTTGTGTCGAAGACTTTGTGATGTATCCTTCTTGGATGAATAACTCTGTTTCTGTTTTTCTTGTGTCGTTGAAGATGACTCTTCCATTTGGCTTCAGAAACCAATCTGCTTTTAGACGTTCCTTTATTTCTCGTATAACCAATTCCCTGATTATTACCTTTTTGTTTTCCTAAAGAGAGCAAATGATCAAGTTTGTTAGTACCATTCGAAAGCATTTTCAATTTCTTATTGGTTTCTTCAAGCTGGCTCTTAACAAAACACACTCCTTCTTCCTTCAGAACTACTTCCTGTTTCATTTCTTGAATATGAGCTTCTAGTTTTTCATTAGTCTTAACCAGTTGAATGTTCAGCTTGCTCATGTTCAACCACTTGTTGTAGATGGTTTCCATATTTACTTCATCTTCTTCTTCATTTTCTGTCTCATTAACTTTGTTACCTTCTCTTTCTTCTTTTTCATTTTCTTCGATTATTCCAATGAATGCAACAAACTTGACATGTCTTCTTCATTACTGTCTTCAAAATTTGAACTTGATTCACTGAATGTGAGTAATGACTTTCCTGTGATCACAGTGTTGTCTACATATTCATTTTTTGTATGCCTAAAACCTTTGTATTTGTAACATTGTGTTTCTCGCAATCCTTTCAAAACACTTTCTCTCTTTGATAAACTTGGACAATTAGATTTAAAATATCTGAATCCCTTGCATTCATGACATTGAACTCCAGACTTGCTATCTTTCTTGCTTCCTTGTTCATCATTAGTCGATCGTCTGAATCCTGTATGTTTTTCATAATTTTCCAAATTTTCTAGTCAGAAGAATAATGTTTTCTTCAAGATTATCCAATCAGAATTTTCATCAGTGACTTAAAGAACCATTCCTTTACTTCCTTTTTTCGTTGTGTTGCCTTGTTCAAGTTGAAGCTCTAATTCATAAGCAGCTCGAATCCCAACACTCTCTTTAAAACTTGTAATATCCGTATTTAAAGACATATTTATAGCAACATTCTAAGCATGAAAATTTTTTAGGCAAGCATCTAAGCAACTTCTTGACCAGCTTCTTATCATCGAAGGTTTGTCCAATGACACTTACCTCATTTGCAATTGCATTCATTCTACTGCGGTACTCTTTGACACTTTCGTATTCTCCAATTTTCAGTTTTTTCAAATTGATATTCCAAAATATTAAGTCGAGTTCTTTTCACGCTTGTAGTTCCTTCATATACAGTTTCCAGAGTATCCATGCATCTTTAGCAGACTCATATCCTTGAATTTGCTTAAATTCATTTATGTCTACAGAAGAAAAAATTGTAATTAGAGCTTTTGCATTAACAGTTGAATTTCTTTTCTCACTCAGGGTCCGTTGATCTGAAGGTTTTTTGATGAGATCCTTGCTAAATTGACACTCTAGAACGAAGGTAGTGATGGGATAATCCTTGCTGCAACCAAGCTGAGAGACTCCTCTACACAAGGCATGTGTAATAATGGGTCGCACGAGAGTTGCGGACGGCTCTCGATATACCGAAGATCGTCTTCATGGATATGACGCACCTAGAAGAACAAACATGTTTGCTGGATATGACACACCAACAATGGAGATTTCTCAAAGAGAAAAGTTTGAAATTCAAATTAGAAGATTGATTGATGTGTACAAGCGGGTGGACAGCCACATTAAGAAGAAGAAGGTGGGGAAGAGCCATACAAGGCCTTCAATGCAGAATTTAATGTACAACATGCATGCAAGCCATGCAAGACTTGTGGATTAAATGAAAAGAAACTTTGAAATAGAATAAATGTAACGATAATGTTCTTCGATACAATCATCGTATGAAGTATCCGGTCAACAATTAGGAGGAAAGAAGTGATTCCGGGCATCGTTAAAAACCCGCCGTTAGAAAACCATGTGGGAAAAAACCAACGGTGTGAAAAGAGCACACACGAAACACTTGCCCTAATTTCTTTTTATCATTGTAAGATGATCTTCGGCGTGTAGTATGACTCGGATGTTGGAGTTTTCTTATATAGCCGAGCACTCGTCATGAACCCATGCGACTGCAAGTAGTCCTACGATAGCTTCCTTGAGCGTCCTAGCCTTGGCACGGGTCACGGAACCTGGTGGCATTGTTAAGACGTCCTCTTCTCTAGTCTTAGCACGGGTGATGGGACCGGCGTCCTCTTCTCTTTCCTTAGCACGGGTCACGAGACCAGCATCCTCTTCTCTTGCTTTAGCATGTGTCGCGGGACCAACGTCCTCTTCTCTCGCCTTAGCATGGGTCACGGGACCAAAGTCCACTTCTCTAGCCTTAGCATGGGTCATGAGGTCTTTTTGTAATGTTAACGTGTCCTCTTTATGCTCGGGTTCCTCGACGCTGTCCATGCTCATATCATCCCCTTCCCTCTTGAAAAGGATTTTTTCTCAAATCTGTTTGATCTGCGACAAAAGTCACCCAATCAATAACATTAAAAATAGAACTCACATTATACTTACGTTGAAAGTCGTGTTGATAAGCCTTGTTACTGATTCTCTTGATTACGGTGAAGGGTCCATCGATTCGAGGCATCAAGTTTGATTTTATCTTGTTCAGGAAAAGCTCCTTTTGCAAATGAATTCATACTTGGTCGCCGGGTTCGAAAATCATTCGCTTCTGGCGGCGCCATTGGTCGTCGGGTTTGAAAATCATTCACTTTCGTCCCTTGTTTGCTTTTTTGCATAGAGTTTCTTTTCTCCTATATGTTCTTCCTAGCCTTCTCGTGGATCTGCTGTACCATTTTAGCTTTCTTTTCTCCATCCATACTAACTTCTTCACTCAAAGGTAACGGCATTATATCCAAAGGTGAGGTGGGGTTGAACCCGTAAACGATTTCAAACGGGTAATACGTAGAAGCAAAATGTACATCATGCTTATATGCAAATTTGGAAAGCGATAAACATTCTTCCCATGTTCTCATGTTCTTCTTAATTAATGCACGCAAAAGAGTTCCTAAGGTTCGATTAACTCCCTCGGCTTGACCATCAGTTTGCGGATGACATGTCGTGGAAAACAATAACTTAGTCCCTAGCTTAGACCATAGAGTCTTCCAAAAATGACCAAGGAAATTCGTATCTCTATCTAAAACTATTGTCCTATGCATACCATGCAACCTTACTACTTCCTTAAAGAACATATTCGCTACGTGCAATGCATCATCCTTCTTGTGGCATGCTATGAAATCTGACATCTTAGAAAATCTATCAACAACCACAAAAGATAGAATCATTTCTAGTCTTAGTTCTAGGCAAGCCAACAAAAAAATCCATAGAAAATATCGTAGACCTATGCAATTCATCAAGCATATCATCTAATCTAGGAATTGGTTGTCGATACTTCACCATAATATTTTTGATTGCGTGGCAATCAACACACATATGCCAGCTGCCATCCTTCTTTGGCACGAGTAAAATGGGGACGACCCACAGGCTCATGCTCTCTCAAATGTGTCCCTTTGCCATGAGTTCCTCCACTTGCCTTTGCAACTCCTTAGTCTCCACCGGGTTGGTACGATAAGCTGGCCGATTTGAAAGTGCGGCTCGGGGATGAAGTCTATTTGATGTTCGAAGCCGCGTATAGGAGGTAATCCCATGGGGTTGTGTTCGGAAAAAAACATCTTCATAAGTATGCAATAAATAAGTGATCTCACTTGTCAACACCTGTACAAGGTTACTCAAGCTCAAAAGAGCTTCCTTAAACCCGAAAAATAAAACCGATTGACTTGAGTGAAGAGAATTCTTGATCTCACCCGATTTAGCGTAGATGTTCGATGATCTTAGTACACGTTCTTTGTTCATACTCCTCGGTCGAAGATTCAGATTCTTCATCCTTGGATTCAATCTCGCCATCCTCATGAATAGTCATAACCCTCTTGTTTGTACATTCATTCGCATAATGAGCCCCTCCTTGACACTTAGAGCACTTCACGTCCCGAGCTCTCGATGTAGTGGCCTCGGCTTTTCTTTTGTCTCTTTGAACCGTTGGAACCACTTTTACCTCGTTTTTGGCTGTTGGGACAAGTTTTTCATTTCTATGATAACTCAGCTTTTCCAGCCCCAAAGTTAGAATGAAAGCTTATTTTCTTTTTGAGTTGTTGCTCGATTAGAATCGCTTTGTGTAGCTCTCGGTGACAGTGATTCAGAACAAACCAATTACACATTATGGCTTTCATTTCCAGCCATGTTTCTATAGGTTTCTCTACATTACATCGTCTAGAAGTTACTTACTGATCCCACCAACTCAAAGCATATTTGTAGAACTTTGTTGCAACAACCCTCACCTTCTTGATCTAAGCGTACTTGTGGCAACTAAACACGAGCTCGATTTTCTTCTTCCATTCCAAATACGCATCCGGATCATCCATGCCATGGAACGGAGGGATCTTGAGCCTAAGACCAGAAAAGTCATTTCTCGGATTATCCTTATTTTCCTGCTCCCGTCGACGTCGCCGTTGGCTATTCCACGGAGAGGATGAACTAACTCGTTCATAATAATTACTATCTTCTTCTTGCTGAATCCGTTCTCGTGGATAATATTAGGATTCACTCTTTGTCGGCACTGAATTCCTTACTGAATCGATTGCTTAAACTCCTCCATTTTAGTGTTGAGAGTTCACTCCAAACGAACCGCAAGAGCTTCGATTAAAAGCTTGTTCACTTGGCTGGATTCTGCTCCGTCTTCCATTGCAGAGGAAGAACACACGTACAACACCAAAACGCAAAACCTACAAACGAAGCACAAACGAGCAGCCAACAAGTAGTACACGCAGCAAAATGAGCAGCCAATATGCATAGCACAAACGAACAAATGACGAACAATACACACAATAAATGAGCAGCCAATACACGCAGCTCAGACAATTGAGTATCGGCCAATGAACAACAAATCAGCCGAGAAGATGAAAAAACCATTTCTAGAGTAAGCTCTGATACCACTTGATGAGATCCTCACTGAACCAACACTCTAGAACGAAGGTAGTGACGAGATAATCCTTGCCACAGCCTAGCTAAGAGACTCCTCTACAAAAGGTGTGTGGAATGATGGGTCGCACGAGAGTTGCAGAAGGCTCTCGATATACTGAAGATCGTCTTCGTGGATATGCTGCACCAAGATGAACAAACTTGTTTGTTGGATATTACACACTAACAATGGAGATTTCTCAAAGAGAAAAGTTTGAAATTCAAATTAGATGATTGATTGATGTGTACAAGGGGGTGAACGACCACATTAAGAAGAAGGAGGTGGGGAAGATCCATGCAAGGCCTTCAATGCATAACTTAATGTTTAGCATGCATGCAAGCCATGCAACATGTGGATTAAATGAAAAGAAATTTGAAATAAAATAAATGTAACGGTAATGTTCTTCGATATGATCGTCTTATGAAGTCTCGGGTCAACAATTAGGAGGACGAAAGTGATTCCTGGCCTCATTAAAAACCCACCGTTGGAAAACCACGTGGGACAAAACCATGGTAGGAAAAGAGCACACACAAAACACTGGCCCTAGTTGTTGATTGTTGTAAGATGATCTTCAACGTGTAGTATGACTCGGATTTGGAGTTTTCTTGTGGAGTCGAGCACTCGTCATGAACCCACACGGATACAAGTGGTCATACGATAGCTTCCTTGAGTGTCCTAGCCTTGGCACGGGTCACGGGACCTGCTGGTATTGTTAAGGCGTCCTCTTCTCTAGTCTTAGCACGGGTCATGGGACTGTCATCCTCTTTTCTTGCCTTAGCACGGGTCGCGGGACCCATATCCTCTTCTTTCGCTTTAGCATGGGTCAAGGGACCGGCGTCCTCTTCTCCCGCCTTAGCACGGGTCACGAGACCAACGTCCTCTTCTCTAGCATTAGCATGGGTCACAGGGCCTTCTTGTAATGTTAAGGTGTCCTCTTCATGCTCGGGGTTCCTCGAGGCTGTCCATGCTCATATCATTTCTACTTAACATTTCCATTTTCATCGATTACCCTTGGTGGATTCCACCCATTCTTCACGGCACTCCAAGCGTCTTCATCAATGCCTCTTATACTTGCTCTCATTTTTACCTTCCAATATCCATAATTTGAAGCATCTAACATGATTGGTTTTCTAAATGAATATAAATCTCTTGGTCCTTCCATGTTGTCTTCTAGGATCTCAAACCAGTAGTTAAATTTACTCTAATCTTTGGTTATCTGCTCTGATACCAATGGAAAATAATAGATTGACAACGTTAACTAATAACCGGAATCAAGAGAACCAAATATCTAAAACAATACTAGCTTTATTTACGTATTAATCTTTTAAGTACACTTGTCCTTCATTACAATGTACTTAAGACTTCCGCAGATAACTGATCATCTCATTTTTGTACACGTTTCTCGCATGATTTTAGAGATATTTATGACCATAGTTGCAAGGTTTGCGTGTAATTTTGTATTTGTTTTACTTGTTTTCGTGTTTTCGTGTTCTTATAGGTTTTAATGCGTATTCGATTCATTTCGGAGCTAAGGAGCGTACACAGGACATAATTCGAGATTGAAGGTCACAATGGATCAAACGGAACGAGAAGTGGACAAGTCATGGCCAAGAATGAGCAAGTGCACGATCGAGCATGCATCAACGGACAAAGCCCGGTCGAGCATGATCAAATGCACGACCGAACAGCAACCTTCACCTTATGCACGGTCAGGCTTGGTGTCCAGCATGGTCGGGCTCCTCTTTGGTGAAATAGCACGGTCGGGCTTGGTGTCCAGCATAGTCGGGCATCTTCCTTGGTGAAGCAAGAGCACGGTTGGGCATCAAGGACAACACGGTCGGGCGTTTGGTGCAATTTCATCCCCATGGCTTGTGCACGGGTCGACCGTTCCAAGAGCACGGTCGGACACCTACCATTGAAGGCAGCACGTTTGGGCATCATGGACAGCACGGTCGGGCATCATGGAAAAATAGCTTGTCTACATTTACGGAAGAAGCATGCCTGACTGGGCATGCCATGGAGCACGGTCGGGCATGACTTTGTAAAACGACCTACCGACTAATTTGGTGAAAACAAGTCGGCCAAAGCTTCCAATTCAAATTATGAAGCCTCAAGGGCAGAAGGCATTCAATCATGAATCCATCCACCATCCAGAACACACCATTCACAACCACCATCCATCCATAGTGTCCCCTTGACGGGAGGCACACAAGGAGTCGAAGATTAATTTGGGATCATCGCTTGTTTGATATCTCTATGCTCTTTACACTACTTATTTCATTTATGTTGTTCAGACTCAATAGCGAGTAGTAGATTTGTTCTAGGAGAAGGGATTAGCCCATGGTTATCGCCGAACTATCTTTGATTTGTTTGTGAATGCATTTCTCCGTTTTGTTTATCTATTCTTTGTATGAGCGCTTATTGTCTCGTGTTTACAAAGACCACATAAATGCATGTGTTAGGAATTAAGAGAATGACTGAAAGGTGAATTCTAGTCCTAGAAGATCAAGCTTAGAACAACCGAGACTAGGTCATAAAAGTAGGATAGTAACGGTTGAGGGTTGAATCAGGCGAATCATGAATCGTAATGGGTTTTAGTTGGGGTGTCAGCCACGAAAGTAGGGGATGAATCAATCTAGCCACGTTCCTATGCCTTGAGAGAGGGTAGGTTCTACATTAGGATTGTCCGTCTTAGATATCTTGATAGAGAATGCACGATTAGATAGATCGGAGATATGTTTCTGAAGTCATGCGGTGAAACCGGATCCTAAGGCATTTGTCTATTTGTTTAGAACTCACTTATCCACTGCATCATCATCATTGCATCTCACCATTCTTATTCTTTCGCAGCAAGCATTAATTCGAATTTGATTCTTAGATCGTGTTATATTAGTCCTCCTGGGATCGACACCTTAAGTACTACACACGTGTTGTGCACTTGCGGGTAGTCTTAGGTTAACTTGTTTAACTTGATGCATCAATAACTCCCTCTGAGTTGGATGTAAATAAACACTTATTGTTTCTCTCAACTTCATTCCATATTGCTCTAAGTACACTTGCACAACTTAGTGATCTACTATCACTTGTTTGCCGTACATCTTTGATACATGAACCTAGATGTGTCAACTATTGTTTATAGTATGTTAACCCATCCAATCTTCTCATGTGATCAGGTACACACTCCGGTTATCCAGCCTCACATGCTCGCCTTTTTTGCATTTCCAGCTTGACTCACCTTGCTTCTCATCGTTTTTCACTTTAAATCTTTCTTCTCCTTTAATTGCCCAACAACCTGATTTTTCAAAAATTTTCACATGTCCCTAAAATATTGCATTAATATATATATATATTAGTTAACCATTCGTGCTACGCGCGAGGATAAGCCATTTGCAATCAAAGGAAGTGCAATTGTGTTATATATGATAGCAAAAGATCTTTCTATGTCTCAGCCATTAAGAGTTGAATTATTTCTTCATTCGGTGTCCATTGATCTGAAGGTTTCTCCTTAACATTTCCATTTTCATCTATTATTGTTTGTTGATTCCACCTATTCTTCACAGCACTCCAAGCGTGTTCATCAATGCCTCTTATACTTATTCTCATTTTTACCTTCCAATATCCATAATTTGAATCATCTAACATGATTGGTTTTCTAAATGAATATAAATCTCTTGGTCCTTCCATGTTGTCTTCTAGGATCTCAAACCAGTAGTTAGATTTACTCTAAAATTTGGTTATCTGCTCTAATACCAATTGAAAACAATAGAACGACAACGTTAACCAATAACCAGAATTAAGAGAACCAAATATCTTAAACAATACCAGCTTTATTTACGAATCAATATTTTAAGTACACTTTTCTTTCATTACAATGTACTTAAGACTTCCGCAGATAACTCCCCCTGAGTTAGATGTAAATAAATACATATTGTTTCTCTCAACTTCACTTCGTATCACTCTAAGTACACATGCACAACTTAGTGATCTACTATCAATGGTTTGTCGTACATCTTTGATACATGAACCTAGATGTGTCAAATACTTTTTATAGTATGTTAACCCATCCAATATTCTCGTGGACTAGGTACATCCAACGGTTATCCAGCCTCACATGCTCGCCGTTTTTGCATTTCCAGCTTGACTCACCTTTCTTCTCAACGTTTTTCGCTTTGAATCTTTCTTCTCTTTTAGTTGCAGAACAAACTGATTTTTCAAAAGATTTCACATGTCCCTAAAATATTGCATTAACATATATATTAGTTAATCACTCGCGTTACACGCGGGGAGAAGCCATTTGCAATCAAAGGAAGTGCAACTGTGTTATATATGATAGCATAAGATCTTTCTATATCTCTGTCATTACATGTTGTGAAATGTCTCCTTGTATACCATATTTGTGTTTGCGTGTAATTTTTCTTGTTTTCGTACAATATGATCTGCTTGTGACCCTTGAAATTATAATATACAATTGACTATGATTAAACATCGGTCATAGAAGACAAACCGATAATTTTGAGGCTTTAACCTTGATCTTTTTTATTATCATTGTGAAACATAAAATTTATGCACTTAACAAAACAATAATATGGTGTTATTTAGTATTAGCGGTATACTGGGTCTGAAAACTTTTTGGTTGACATTAGTATCAATCATAATACGTGCTTCGATACGTTGTTCCCTAGTTGTTTTATTTGTAGTCACGTACTGATAACACTGAAAGTGTATCAATTTTAGGATAGATTTTAGTGTCATTTTCGCATATATCTTATGTAGAGATTTACATATCCGATATGATTATGCATTTCACACACCCGTTTTGTTGGTTTTCAGGTTTTTAGGCGACAAGGCCTAAATGAGCTTTAAAAGACGAATTCCTGGACAAAACCAAGTGATTTGAAGATATATCTACTCAGAGCCAAGATCGAGCTTCAGAACCCAAAGGAACACCCGAGCAACGAGCGGAAAAGAGAAATTTCCAAAGAGACAAATGTGCCCGGTCGGGCACCATACACCACCCGCTCGGGTAAAACCTACGGGGTTTTATCCGCACACCTTGCACGACCCGGGCACAAAGGCAACGAGATCGGGTAGCCTTACCCGATCGGGCGCAAGATGTATACCCGCTCGGGCGTTAATTAACCCCAAAATTCCCCGAGAGTTTGCACGACTCGGGCCGCTCAACTACACGATCGGGTACTGATGCCCGATCGGGCATAATGAAGGAACACGACCGGGCACACACCCTGCACGACCGGGCGACAGTGGTGCCCGAGCGGGCCGTGTATTTCGCAACAACATAGATCTCGATTTCAAACATCCGAATTTAAGGAACAGAACAGATCTAGAGCAAGGGGGCGACGTACAGGGTAAGGAAAGGCTGGGAAAACATCTTGAAAGGCTCAAGAGACGTTGGAGAAGAAGAGAAGCATCAATCCTTTCAACGGTAACACGATAGGGAAGGTCGAGGCATCGAATTCCTTAGAGTCTATCATGTATAGGGTTATGTTATCTTCATCTTTTGTTTTCTCCATGAGTGAGTAGAGTCCCAACTGCAGGTAGGGATATCGGATTTGTATTGGATGAACAATGATTTGCGTTAATGCTTAGTTCTATTGATTTATTCTTGATTTTCGGTTCTACGCTTAGCATTATCACTCCTACGCTAGTGCTGACCGCTCAGCGACATAGGATTTCAGACTTTGCTAGAAGGTTAAAGAATGTATCCGGGCCTGTTAAGTTGTAGATTAAGCTTGGCTAATGAGAATCTGACCGGTCGGTTAGTCATCTTAGGGATAATGATTGCGTACGTAATGCTGCCATGGTACGGGTTAATCACTGCTGGAAGGTAGGGTTGCACGTATTCATGGTTAGGAGGTTTAGGCTCGGAAGAATCACTCCTCACCTTAGGGCATGAATTTCCCGTTGTCAAGAATAGTTGATAGATCTATGATCCTTAGTTGTTTCATCCATGCGATTTCCGGTATCCCGGACACCCGTAGTGTTTGTCATATCCGACTTTATCCCCAACCTAGTATTGTTGTCACCATTTAGGTTAGTTTTAGGAATTTAGGATCACATCCCTTTCTATCTCTAATTGTCTTAGTTTAGTTTTATTCTTAGTTTGGCTGCTTTAGTCCCCAGAGATCGACCCTGGTACTACACGATCCGTATACTTGCGGTGAAGTGGTCTAGGAATATTTATAACTCGTGTTTCCAGCACACCACGTACCATTACGTAGTTCAAGTGATTAATGTTTCTTATAAGCATGAAAAGCATTCATATGTCTAGTTTCAATGCGTGATTAGGACATTTAAAGCATTAAATTCCGTTTAGAAATTCAGTATTGTATAGTTCATTTGTCTCTTAGTTGTTCGATCCAAGACACACAAAGTGTAAGAGCTATAGTATTCTTTGCGTAGACTAGAAGTAAGAGCCAATAAGATATTGATTTATTCAACAATTTCATTGGTTGGACAGAATGTCATGTATTTATAATTTTCGGATAAACCTTGTTAGACATGGTTAACAATAGCATTTGTTGGATGTTCCTAGTTTGGTATCAGTAGATTGGGTGGAATATCTATAGTACATTCTCCTTCATGAGGTTTTAATAACGTTCCATCACCAATTTGTAATATCCACTCTAAGAAATCAACAACATTAGCAGTATTCTGGATGTTGCTAGTTGTTAGGCGTGTGTTTTTGTTAATTTAAGAACCATGCAATCATTATAGAGGTAAGATGAATTTATACATGGCTAACAATATCGTGTCTATTTTCTTTTAGAATTATTGTGAAAAATCGCCACCGAATATCGTGTACCTGATTATTTTGTCCAAAATTTTGAAACAATATTTATATCATGGCGGTTTTGTCCCGAATAATTAACCTAATCTTTTTATAAGTTTGGCTAGTTTTGTACCTAGTTATATACAAGATATTGAGTCTTCACAAATATCAATAAAAATTACAAATCTAGAATGTGCAGTGTGACCACCTTCATGGAGCAGTGATACAATACCGCTTACGCAACATTAACAACGATGTATCTTTTTTCTCTAATCGCATATGATAGTGTAAGCCATATAAATGTTTTTTGCTACCTCTGCATCAGTAGACGAAGAATGTTTATCCTTAGAAAATTGTGTACATGATGTGTTGGTCATATGTAAGTTTGGATCATAAAAGGTCCAAAGTCACTTGAGTGGCTTCATGTATATGCGAGTTCATCATGTATCAGTCGATTTACAGTGAGATTTGTTTGGTTGATTTGTAAACATGGCATATGAGGGAAATCCTTTAAAGAGCGATAATTTTTTTTTGTAATAGATGGTCGATCTCGAGCAGTGTGGTTTGTTCTAGTTGTTATGACGACATAGAAAGGTCTGCACATAGAATTTGTTAATTTTTTTACTTATATTTTCAAAACCAATAATTAGACGTTGCAAAAATATACCAAGTTGATGCGTTATCAAAGTTAAACAAATAACCTAAACTACCCGCAAGTGCACGGCACACGTGTGTAGTACTTCAGGTGTCGATCCCACGGGGACTACGCAACACAACCTAAACTCTAACTATGAATCAAACTTGCTAACGAATGAAATATGGTTTTAAGAATGAAATACTAAAAACAAATAGACAAACTAGTTCTTAAGAATGAGACAAACGTTCCAGGAGACCAGTTTCACCACAAGACTACCGAAACCAACAATCAACCTATCTATCATGCAATCCTAGTCAAGTTATCTAAGGCAGACGATCCTAATATGATATCTACCCTCTCTCGAGGCATAGACACGTGATCTAGTCAAGTTGCCCCCTACTTTCGTGGCTGACACCTTGAACTAAACCCATAAGACCTGTGCTTCATCCGTTTTACCCTTAACCGCTGCTACCCTACGTTCATGGCCTAACCTCGGTTGTTCAAAACCTGATCTTCTAGGACTAGAATTCTCCTTTCGGTCCTTCTCCTAATCCCTAACACATGCATCTACTTGGCCTTCATAGATACAAGTCATTCAAGCACTCAGATAAAGAATAGATAAACAAAAACGGGAAGATGCATTCAAAGATAAATCAAAAGTGGTTCCGGGATAGCCATGGGCTAATCCTTTCTCTTAGAACAAACAAACTACTCGCTCATGCGTCCGTAAACAAACATAAACAAAATAGAA
>CM071869.1:22970510-22985359 GCA_036759665.1 Gynandropsis gynandra | reverse complement strand
AGATGCCGCGAAGCTACACCAAACGTCCAGCACACAGTTGGGACATTGACAAGGCACCCAAGGTGAAGATGAAGCCTTCACCACAAAGGCTCACGCACCAAAAATCTCTGGAGACGCTGAAGGAAACAAGCAACGAACGCCTAACCGGTTTCATGGAGTACACAACCGGACTTATGGACAGCTCGACCAGAATTTTTGGACAGCACGATCTAGCCCCCAACTTAGAGAACATCATGACCAATCTTAGGGAAGACATGATTGATTGTGCAAGAAACTCAACTGATCCGCGTGCTACACCTTATCGAGCACATATTGCACGCGAGACACTACGCACACCACGACGTCGAGGACGTCCACCTAATGAGTAGCATTCTGTCAAGCTCGCGACCTTAAACAAGAGCTTATCGGGAGACAACCCGACTTTTGCATTTTCTTTTTATTTCGTTTTTGGACCTATTCTTTTTCTTTTCACATTGATGTACTCGGTGGGTGAGTATTCCTTCTTTTGGATTGTGTGATTCTTTTTCACAGGTTTTTCAACGTCGATATCATCCTTGAGGAGGAGACGCATCCCGTAGTTTGGTATGCGAGATTCTCTCAGGTCTTGAACACCGAGACGGTGTTTCATTCAAGTCTGGGGGAGTACTCGTCGAGTATCATGCATGTGATTAGGATTAGATGTTGATTAGGATTAGATGTTGATTTTTTGTTTTTAGTAATAAACGGATGGATACCTAGTACGGATTTTAGAGTTTTAGTCATTATTGTGTGACTTTGTCAAATCGTGAACAATAGTCTAGGTTTGCTTAGAAGTCTTTTGGATACCGATTAGTTGAGTAGTTGTGCTTGAAACCATGATTTATAGTTGCATTCACCTCCTAGGTTTCAGTACCAAGTATCCATATCTCCGTGTATACCGATTGATCTTTGCTTTGTTTGATATATTTTATCGTTCTTTGTGATTAGATTCCACACGCTTATACTCCAGTGTCATCTTGGATAAGTTATTCTCTTTACTATTTCAGGTTGACATGAGTACATCGAGATCGATGGTTCGGGTCTAAGTGGTGGGTTGAGGCGCTATTCTACGTCCTAAGGGTTAGAGTGATACGTATTCTTTGGCGCCAATAAAAAAATGTTCTTCAATGACACAACTCTTCACTCTGCTAGGGTTACAAGACCTTATGAGTGTGCCATAGGCAGCCTGGGTCTAAGTAGAAAGCCATCCCTCTTCGACGTCCTAGGAACCAAGCGTGGATCTATTAAAAAAATGAGAGAGAAAAAAAAGAAAAGAAAAGAAAGAGAATAAGAACGAGAATATGAGTTTAATGATATCTCAAGATTAGGAGAATTGGTATGGAGATCGTTTGGACGTTGTCTAGGGGTATGAATTATACTTAGGTTATTGGTAGGATTGCATGGCTCGTGACTTTCGGTTGATAGAAGTTTGAACTAGGTACGCTTAGACTTACGTTTAAGTGACGCGTTGTTTTGCATGATGGCTATCCCTTCGAAGTATTTGTGCTAGTATCCATTGTTGTTTTACTATTCTTGTACTCGACTCTAGATTTGCTCGAGGACAAGCAAAGGCTAAGTCTGGGAGAGTTTGATAACATGTAATCCGCCGTAGTATTTACATCACTCTTAGGTCTAGTTTTGATTAGATTTCTTAGATTTCACCGATTTATCGAGTTCATTCGAGGACTTCATCTACATTCCGTGTTTTGTATAGGAAACGAAGACATGAAGCAAAACATGAGTGATTACGACAATTCAAACCCGAAAATATGATTGAATAAGAAGGTACAAGTTGTGCAAGGCCATGGAAGCAAATCAAACACTCAAGCATCGAGCGAAAAGAGCGGAAACAGCATTTGATAGTGTACATGCTCGGGCATGAAGTGTGCCCGCTCGGGCTGTGTATGTGCACCCGATCGGGCTGCAAATTGGACCAGAATTTCCACGAGAGTTAGCCCGACTTGGGCTCAAAGGATGAACGATCGGGCAAGCCAGCCCGACCAGGTTTCAAGTCATGCACGCACGGGCTAATGGACTGCACGAGCGGGTAGAGGTTGTGCCCGCTCGGGTCCACCTTTTTCTCAACAAACTCCTTGATTTTAGGACGGCCAATTAATGAGAAAAGAGACCTTTTAAAGCTAGGATTCGTACCAGACCTTGAAAAGGAACGTAAGGAGACATCAGAGGACACACGAAGAGACATAGAGAAAGAGGGAGAAGGACGGAACAAGGGATCCGAAGCATGGAGGAGCTATTGAAGACGTCGGTACATGAATAGGGAGGAATCTCATTCTTTATCAATGTTGAATATAGTTATCTTTTGTGTTTCGTTTTCTAAGTTCATGTCCGAGTAGATCTACAGCCATGGGTTAGAGAGTTTTGCCAATATGTAACAAAGTCATGTTCTTAATGCTTGGTGGTTCTTAACGCTTCTGTTCTTGTACACCACTTGAAAGAATGAATTCAGTATTTGATCGTTTTTCAGATTGATTGGTTGTTTTTAATGCTTTCATTCTTGTATGCCACTCGAATGGATGATTATAGAAGTCTAATGAATCTACGCCAGGGGATTAGACTTTGGAATCTAGCCATGATTTAGGATTTAATCGGTTTAGAATCTACGCCAGGTCGATCGATTGAATCTAGGGATTAGGATAGCGGTCTTAATGCGTCTAGTAGGTGAGATATGCAATGGATATATTGGTATACGCATGCTAGATAGTGGACAAGTCTACGCCAGTCAGTTCCTATATTAGAGCTTGAATTCCCTGAACTCGTGATAGTATCTAAGACCAATGATCTTGTTAGAACTTCGTTACATCATCGTGCATCTCTCGAAACCCGTGGTGTTTAGTCGTTGAGTCATTCCGTTCATTAGTTTAGTTTAGTTTGCATTTGCATTCCCATTTACTCATTGATTTCACACGTCTTATTCATTAATTACTAGCTTTAGAGTTGCATCAATTCCTTGTGTTCGACCCTGGTACTATACGATCCGTATTCTTGCGAAAGCGTTAGTCTAGGTAAATTATTACTTGAGATTAACCGACATCATACCCTCAAAGTCAAACTGCACGTCGTTCATGATGATGTACCTTGTCTACTGTTTTCCCCTCTATCAAGGCTTGTAATCAACATAGATTGAATTCCGTTATATTTTGATTGCTTTGAACCTCATTTGAACAAAAAAAAATTCATGTTTGTATTTAGTTGGTTTTATTACTATTATTCAATAAAATGTATTATTGTTAGTATCGATGTTTTTGTGGATTTATTATTATTGTAACAAGGGTCGCAAGGGACAAAGGGTCGCAGAGGTACAAGGATCGAAGGGAGATAAGAGTCGCAGAGGTCCAAGTGGTCACAGAGGTCCAAGTGGTCGCAGAGGTACAAGGGTCGAAAGGAGACAAGGGTCGGAGGGGGACAAGGGTCGCACGGTCCAAGGGTTTAAAAAATGTTTACTCTTTGATTATGGAAGATATAATTTGGTACATTGTTCTTTTTTTTAACAGTTTATTTGTAAATAATTTTGGGAATGGATAATTCAACTTTGTACATTGTTTTTTTAAAATTATTCATATTATTTGTAAATCTTTTTTTAATAATAAAGCGTAAAGGCTCGCAGTGGTCCCATCGTCGCATAGGTACAAGCATCACACCATTTTTCACTTGCGAACCTTTTACCCGTTCGACCCTTGACCCTGCGACCCTTTTACCCGTTCGACCCTTTTACCCCTACAACCCTTTTACCCCTGCGACCATGTAACTGTGTGGTCATGTCTTTTCGAATTCCATCTAACGTCGATTCGATGTCATGTCTTTTCATTCCAATCGTTTCCTTTTTTCAATCCATTTTTTCCTCTCATCATCTTCCATCCATTTTTTTCGAAAATGCCACATTTCCCTCATTTCTTCAAAGAGATTCTTGTGCAGCATCTATACTACCTTGTAATCTTCTTTAAAACACTCTTTTGTAATCTCCTTCTTTTGTCTCTTTTTCGGTATGTTCTTAGATGTGTAGAGAATGTTTGACTTTGTTTTTCGTTTTTTGTTACATGAAATTCTGAAGATCTTCTTCGATGAGTATATTTACGGGAATACGAGGGACAACAACATGGCAATGATTGAATCGAATGCGTCTAACAGAACATGGGAAGTCAAATTGGATGGCTCCAAATTCACTGATGGATGGACAGATTTCTTCAACGACCAAAACATTCGTATTGGGGATGTCGTACTTTTACGTCACGAAGGTGATATAGTCTTTAATGCCACCAAAGCCACTCTTGATGAGAGGGTTTTCATTATACCAATAACGCGTTCAAATCTGGCCCTAGATTCATTGGTAAGTGACCTCAAACCGATTCATCATATATAATTTGGTTATTTATTCGACTTTTATTCATTTATACTGATGTAATTTGGTGATGTCTTAAACACTTCCGATAGGGTTTGCGAGGGAGAACAGTCTTTGATGTAGACAATGTCATGTAATGATGTACCTCGATTGCGGAGTCGATCGCGAAACGTTCGATTTTTGGCTAGCAGCTTTAAGGCCCATGAGTCGTGGTGGCGCTTGCATCAGAGAGGATGGAGAAAAAGGACTAAACGTGGGTTGTTCTCTCATAGTAAAAAAGTTCTTCATTGGAGGAGAACCTGTGCTTCGATTTATCAGCAACATATTTAGATTTGATTTGTATTTTGATTTCTTTGAACCTTTTTTTATCTTGAACTTCATTTGATCTTGTGGATTTACTATTATTCAATTGTTAGTGTTATTGTTAGTATCGTTGTTTTTATGGATTTACTATTATTGTAACAAGGGTAGCAGATGGACAAAGGTCGAAGGGGGACAAGGATCCCATGGGTCCAAGGGTCGCACGGGACAAGGGTCGCATGTGTCAAAGGGTCACGAGGAACAAGGGTCGCACAGGTCCAAGGGTCGCGAGGGACAAGGGTCACACGGGTCCAAGGGTCGCGAAGGACAAGGGTCGCACGGGTTCAAGGGTCGCGAGGGACAAGGGTCGCACAGGTCCAAGGGTCTTGAGGGACAAGGGTCACACGGGTCCAAGGGTCGCGAATGTATAAGGCTCGTAGATATTTGAGTCAATTATTTGTAAATAACTTGATAAATTATTATTTTCAAAATTTTATTCATATTATTTGTAAATAATTTTATTTGTAAATAATTAATTAATTTTACTATATTGTTAGTATCGTTGTTTTTTGTGGATTTAGTATTATTGTAACAAGAGTCACAGAGGGACAGGGGTCCAAGGGTCACAGAGGGACAAGGGTCGCAGGGGTCCAAGGGTCGAAGAGGTACAAGGGTCGCAGGGGTCTTAGGGTCGAATAGGTCCCTCTGTGAAACTTGTACTTCTGCGACCCTTTTACCTCTTCGACCCTATCCTAAACCCTGCGACCCTTTTACCCATATAACCCTTTGACCCCTTTGCGACCCCTTTGCCCCTGCGACCCTTGGACCCCTAAGACTCTGTGACCCAGTGCAACTGTTTTTCTGCGGAACCTACTAAATTGTAGGCTTCTTTGTTGACAATAAACGATTTCAACCTATTGGCAGCGAATCTGATGTTGATTTCAAGCTACTCTCGCCGAATCTGTCGTGGTGTGGGAGAACAGTTATTTTTGCGCCACAGTAGAGAGAGAAATCGAGGTGCTCTGGAAGAGAGAGAAAAATTGTCGACAAGGGTAATCTGGGATTACCAATATTTTAAGGGTAGATTTGAAGTGGAGAAATATCAAAAATACCCTCGTAGGGCTAAAACACTTCAAAAGTACCCTCCTAAATCTGATGGAAAAAATTGGAGAAAAGACATATGTGCCCTTATATTTTGTTAGTGAAAAACAAATACGGAGAGGGAAAGGCAAATTTGATAGGAGGGAAAGACAAATTTGAGAGGAGGGAAACAAAGTTGAGAGCTATTTCCTTCCATTTTCGAGTGATTTCTTTCCATTTTTGAGCGATTTCCTTCCATTTTCGAGGGATTTCTTTCCATTTTCGAGCGATTTCCTTCTATTTTGAGCGTTTTGCAGCGCTTTTCGAGTGATTTCCAACGATGTTTTAGCCATTTTCAGTGCTTTCCAATTTTTTAGTGATTTCTGGCGATTTCCAACGATTTTTAGCGATTTCCGGTGATTTTTAGCGATTTGTAGGCGATTTCCAGCGATTTCGACCGCTTTTCGACGATTTCTGGCGGTTTCCGGCGATTTCTGGCAATTTCCAACGATTTCTGGCGATTTTCGGGGATTTGGGGTCACATTGGGTCACAGGGTCGAACTAGGTCGCAGGATCGAACTGGGTCGCAGGGTCACAGGGTCGCAAGGTCGAACTGGATCGCAGGATCACAGGGTCGCAGAGTCGGACTGGGTCACAGGGTCGAACTGGGTCACAGAGTCACACGGTCACAGGGTAGGACTGGGTCGCTGGGTCGCATGGTCGAACTGGATCGCTGGGTCGAACTGGGTCGAGGGTCGCAGGGGTACTCTGGGAATATCAACATTTATAAGGGTATTTTTGACGTTTTAAAAAAAATTCGGGAGGGTATTTTTAAAGTGTTTTAGTCCTACGAGAAAATTTTTGAAGTTGCCCCATTTGAAGTTGAAACTTTTTTTTTTCAAGAAATGATATTTTTGAAGCATTTTAGCCCTACGAGGGTATTTTTGAAGTTCTCCCGTATTATTATTAGATATTATTATTCATTATTAAATTTATTACTACTATTAATATAGTTTATTATTATTATATTGGATATTATTATTCAATAATAAAATATATTATTATTATTGTCAATTATTGTTAATGGATAATTATTATTATTATTATTATTTTTATTATTATTATTATTATTTATTAGTATTATTATTTATGAATATTAATTATTATTATTAACATTAAATAATAAAAATAATAATAATAATAATAATTTCGATAGTATACAAATGGACATATTTGTTATTACTAGATGATACCTGTGCGTTGCGCAGTTTTGTGATAATCAAATTATATTTTTGAAATTGTAGTTTTATTAATTAAAACATTGTCATGCTATTGATATATGTATGGACCAATAGAATCACATAAATTCTAATTTTCAATGAAAGAGTTTAAACAATAGATTGATAAAATGTAATATAAACTAACATTGTGATTTATTCATAATATCTTTGGAATTTTAGAAAAGAAATATGTCGGAGAAAATAATTGTATGATTTGGACTGGAGTTTTTTCATATTATTCTTTTTCTTATCTGTACCTGCATAATATTTTAGGACTAAATTTAATGTATAACATGGTTAAAAAAATTATTAAGCTATAAACATAGTTCGGGAATTTTAAAAATTTAGTTATGTTTGAATTTCTTGATTGTGTTTAGATTTTGATTGATGTAGATGTTTGTGGAACAAAATAGTCGAAGTGTTAACAAAACATACCGTTGATCATCATGGGACTTAGCAACGACATGAACAAAAAAATTTTAATTAATATCAGAGGTGGCTCAGGCCATTTTCGACAAGAGCATTCGAACAGGGACTCAATAAATTTAGGGTCTATTATTTTCAAAAAAATAATTAATATTTAGAATAATTGTATGTTAAAAAAATACAAAAGGGCATATTTTAATTTTATGGCACAAGGCCTCTTTTCTAACGTTTTTTTAATTGAGCCGATCCTGATTAATATAAGTGTTAATTTGTATTTTTATTACCATTGATCATCATGGGAATAACACATGTTACGATCATGACTATTTTCTTGACAATCATTTAAGTAATATTTGAAAAACAATGCATGACAAGTACATTCCGTATGGATATTGTTAAGACATTTTTTCTTAATCTGAAGTGGTTCAAGCAATATGAGCAAATAATTTCAGAAGAAATAACATAATTGGTTAATGGAGCAACAATATTAATTATTTAATAACTATCAAATTTCTATTTTTTGATTAGAGGTAGATAGCAGCAAATTTGATCCTTGCATAACAATTAGAAGTCCAACAATATCTACAACTTAGAAAAATTAATTATATAAGCTTAGTAGAAAAAAATAATATTATTGATTTATTGCAAAACTACTTACCCGATAAAAGTCCTTTGTGGTCAACCAATCCAACCAATGCTCGATATGAATGCGTTCTGAATTTGTATTTGGGAATCGTATGGTACTTTTATAATGCTTTAGGACTAAATTTAATTTGAAACATGATTAAAAACATATATTGGGGTATAGACATAATTTGGAAATCTTTAAAATTTACTTATGTTAGAATTTTTTTATGATCTTTTGATTTTGATTGGTTTAGATGTTTGTGGAGCAGGACTGTTAAAGTGTTAAAAAACGTGATTGATACATTTAGAAAGGATAATTACGCATGGACATGATACAAAAATTTATTAATATGATTTGTACTTTTAATACCGTTGATCATCATGGGAATAACGTCTATTACGATCATGAATGTTTTCTAGATAATCATTTGAGTAATATATGAACGAAAATGCATAGCAAGTCCATCCCATATCAATATTGTTACGATATATTTTCAATATTTGAAATGGTTCAAGAAAAGTGAGCAAATTATTGCAGAAGGAATAACACAATAGTTTAATGGAGCAAAAGAATTAAATACTTAGTTAATAACAACCGAATTTTTATTTTTTTATTAGAGGTGGGTATTAGCAAATTGATCTTTTTATTTTATTTTTTACATTATACAGGTTTAAATAATGCAAGAAGTGTCATGTGAGATTTATAATAATAGAGGTAGGTAGGTATTACCAAATTGAGCAACAAATAACAATAGTTTTTAGAAGAAAACGTAAAACTCAAAGTAATTTACATATTGGAAATAAAAGATTAATTGTAGATATTAAGCTATAATTTTAACATGCATGATTTAAAGATGAAATATTGTCTATTTTCAATTTTGAGATTTATCATCTCGTCAAAAGAAAGCAATCCCAAAAATTTAAAAATATTTTTCGTGTATATTTAAATTATAAAATTAGTAGTGTTTCACTTTGAAATTGAAAAAATGTGATATATATTCTCAAAATATCGAACGATATATTTTCCTTAATTTCTTTTAAATCTCTTAATTTGAATTGGACTAGTTATGGAAAAACTGTAAAATAAAACTACTAAATTATGGTTTTGCTTCTAACAATTTAGTTCATCAAAACCATATAATGAATTTAAAGGTTCATCTATTTTAAGTAATAAAATCCAAAAATACATCTATTTTGATTTTTATCAAGTTTCGTTTGTATACATAATTAATAATCAATACAATAAAAATTTTATCATGGTTTTTAAATTTTTAATATGCTAGTTTAATTGGTAAATAAATATATATTTTTAATCTAAATTGATAAAGACTTGTATATTTTTAATATAAATCGAACTAAACAAATAAAAATGATTTTATATAGTATTTTTGAAATAATTATAATGGATTAGAGACTTAAAAAGTTTACATTATAAAAATAAAAGTATATTGTTTTTATTCTTAAACCATGTTATATTTCATGATGACACAAAAATAATCCTAGCAAAGAATGAATATAGATAAATAAATAAGATAGAGGTGATTGAGTGAGGAAGAAAAAAAAAGTTTAGAAAAAGGAAAAAGCTATGAACAATACATTACATTCAACATAACGAAGATGCTTGAAGTAAAATGACGATACGACGAACAAAAAATAGATTCACAACCCAAAACGATGCACGACATCCAAGTGACTGAAGTTCCTTCTTCTCAACAGGCAACATTTTGGCGTCCAACCTCCGAGCCAGAGTAACCATCGTAAGAGCTGCCCAATACTTTTGCAACGATGCCAATGCCTTACGTAACTGCAAAAGACACTTATGGTATTATAACCAACATAATGCAAAATCATATCCCTTGAAAAAGAACACTTGAAAGCAAAATAGTATGAGTCCAGCCAAAAGCAAGAAATGTTGAATGGAAAACCAATTTCAGACAGTCAATTAATAACAGAGAAAGGGTATGGGAAGATACATCCACGAAGAGACGATGATAATCTTCATTCCTCATGGCTTCCTGGAATGAAAGTCTATCATAACTTGGTCGATATAAATGGCAAAAGCAGTTCAAGGAATGGAGATACAAACAAGACAAAAGGTAAGGGAAACAACGGAATAGAATAACAATGGGAGGAGGAATCATAAAACATGAGTATTAATTACTTCTTATCCCCGAGTAATGAAAAGCGCAGGAATGAGATCACTCAATACAAAATATCTTAACATGGTTTCAAATCTACTTATGTGTGGTAGGTAATAAACTGACCTGGACCGACATACTATTTTACAATACTTATTTCAACAATAGTGGAGTTGAATTGTAAATTGATAGTTACCTCAGATTCTCTGGAGTTATCTTCATTCTGAGTTGTAATAGCAACCGTTTCTCTAATTCTCTTTATTTCATCTGTTGTTGCCTTGATTTTGCGCAACTTTTTTGGGTTGCAACCCCTAAGCCTTATTTAACAGATTTTCAAGTCAAAAAGTTACTGTGTTGTTTCAGGTAATCTTCAGGGAGAAGAACTTTCCACGTAAAAATGACAAGACAGGAAGATTATGCCGGAAGGTGTTAGTGTGTGTTTTATGTATGCATCTACATGTCTTGAGGATGTGCATGCATTTGTATGTACGAAAACTCACTGGAAAGCTTGATCGTCTCTCTGATGTTGGCGCCTTCTGTTTCGTTCTTGTTTTGCTCTTTCACCAGAAGAATCCACTGAGTGCTTCCGGTTCCCCTTAACCTAAATTTATAACAATACCCAAATAATAAATCAGTAAAATTCTAGCAAATGTGAGAAGTTCAAATGAATCCAAAACGTATTTTAGGTTTCATGGATCAAACCATTCAGAAAGCTATTCATTTAATTAGCGACAGATCTGGCAAAATGAAGATCTTCTGAAACAGATGCATGGAAGTAGAAATCTAATTGATGCTCGCTAGATCTGAGAATTAGAAAACTCCATACTAATAGCTATTCACCTCGATTTTCAGGAGGAGACAGCACATATATAGCTTAATCTCGTTTGCCATCATCCAGGAGAAGTGAAAGCCAGGGTTAACCGTGCATCCACGAGGTGCCGTGCATCCACGAGGTGCTTGAGTACATTCAAAGCTGAAAAAAAAGCCTAAGTAAGATACACAAGATATGGAAGCTAAACATTATATGATAATGAGAAATCGAAGAAAAATAAAGGAGAAAATCTCTAATTTAAACATCTCTGATTAACAGAGAAGTGGGGATATTATTTAAGTTATGAAACCGCAGGGACACTTTTCAAGTAAGCAGGATCAGAGCCTGCCCGTAAAAAAAATGGTCCATGAAATCGGCTTATGCAAGACCAAGAATGAACATGTGACTTAATGCAACTCTTGCACATCAAGAGACTATTTCCGTCCAGAAAATACTGCTATCAGATCGATTGCATCAGACTCTTGAGATCCAGAAATGGAAAAGTACCTTTATAGAAGAAAGAAATAGCTTGAGCTCTTTCAGCAAGTGACATATAGCAGCGAGCAATTTTCAGAAACAAATCGCTATCCTACAATGGAAATCATAATATTAATTAGAAGAAAGAGGAAAACACAAGGACAAGGGGTGCGAACACCTTAGTGAGGAAATAGGTTACCTTCGACAGTGGTATATAAACAAAGAGAGCATCCTAAATGAGATGAATGAAAGCAGGACATGCTGCCACATGGGTGAAATACAGGTGACTCATAGTCATAACACAATGGTCTCAGCATTCATAGGATACTTACAGTGATCAAGCTCAGATCTCTTTTACAAAATGGATATTTGAGTTAAGAAATTACAAGTTCCAAGTGACTGAAGTTCCTGCTTCTTCGGCAAAGCTCTCAAAAACTTCTCTGATCTGCTGGAGAGAAAGAGGCTCTCCTTATGGTATTTCATATTCTCTTCCTGAATCTGTCTAATCTCGAATAGAACTGGAAGCGGACAGATCTCGCTCCTCCTTACACCGTTCCTTCATCTCCTCTTTCAGCAGCAATTCACATGGAGCAAATCAATTTGATACGGATACAATAGAGATGCAAAGGGACTTCAATCAGCAATGTGAATACAAAGTAATCAGAAAAGTATTTCATACCGCTTTCTAGTAATCAGCAATGGTAAGTAGAGTGAAAAAGTAAATGTCTTCTTATTACATTATCCCCTCACCACAACCAGTTTATAAATACATGTGTCGTCCTCGTGAAGAACCCAAAAACCATTGTGTATCTTCAGCTAATCCTTCGAAAACTTCTCCGATCTACTGAAGAGAAAGAGGCTCTCCTTTTGGTGTTTCATACTCTCTCTGCGAATCCTTCGATCTCGAATAGAATTGGAAGCGGACGGATCTCTCTCCTCCTTACCCCGTTCCTTCGTCTCCCCTTTCAGCTGCAATTCACATTGAGCAAATCAATTTGATATGGATACAATAGAGATGTGTAGGGACTTCAATCAGCAATGTGAATACAAAGTAATCAGCAAGGTATTTCATACCGCTTTCTGGTAATCAGCAATGGTAAGTAGAGTGAAAAAGTAAATGTCTTCTTATTACATTATCCCCTCACCACAACCAGTTTATAAATACATGTGTCGTCCTCGTGAAGAACCCAAAAGCCATTGTGTATCTTCGGCTAATCCCTCGAAAACTTCTCTGATCTACTGAAGAGAAAGAGGCTCTCCTTTTGGTGTTTCATACTCTCTCTCTCTCTCACCGAATCCTTCGATCTCGAATAGAACTGGAAGCGGACGGATTTCTCTCCTCCTTACCCCGTTCCTTCGTCTCCCCTTTCAGCTGCAATTCACATTCAGCAAATTAATTTGATACGGATACAATAGAGATGTGTAGGGACTTCAATCACCAATGTGAATACAAAGTAATCAGCAAGGTATTTCATACCGCTTTCTGGTAATCAACAAGGGTAAATAGAGTGAAAAAGAAAATGTCTTCTTATTACATTATCCCTCACCACAACCAGTTTATAAATACTTGTGTCGTCCTCATGAAGAACCTAAAATCCATTGTGTATTTTCGACAAAGCCCTCGAAAGCTTCTCGAATCTGCTGGAGAGAAAGAGGCTCTCCTTCTGGTATTTCATATTCTCTCTGAATCCTTCCATCTCGAGTAGAACTGGAAGCGGACGAATCTCTCGCCTCCTTACCCCGTTCCTTTGTCTCCTCTTTTAGCTGCAATTCACATTGAGCAAATCAATTTAATACGGATACAATAGAGATGTGAATGGACTTCTATCAACAATGTGAATACAAGAAGTTGAAACTGCTCAATGATGTAATGTTCTTTGATAACACGTAAAGTGTATCGATTTTAGGCTAGGTTTTAGTGTCATTTTCGCATACATTTCATTGTTAGATTTACATTTCCGATACGATTATCCTTTACATACGCCCGTTTTGTTGGTTTTCAGGTTTTTAGGCAATAAGGCCTAAACGAGCGTAAATAGACGGATTGTTGAGCAAAACCACGCATTTTGAAGATAAATTCACTCGGAGCCAAAAATAAGCCTCTGGACTCAACGGAACACCCGAGCAACGAGCAGAAAAGAGCAAAATTAAGAGCAAAAGAGTGCCCGCTCGGGCACCAAGGTCTACCCGCTTGGGTAAAACCTACGGGGTTTATTTGCACACCTTGCACGACCCGGGCACGAAGGCAACATGATCGGGTAGCCATACCCGATCGGGCGCAATCAAAGTACCCGCTCGGGCGTTAATTCGTCCCAAAAATCCTCGAGAGTTTACACGACTCAGGCCGCTCAACCACGCGATCGGGTGTTGATGCCCGATCGGGCATGGAGGAGTACACGATCGGGCACGCCTCTGCACGACCGGGTAAAAGTGGTGCCCGAGCGGGCCGCGTTTCTCGCAACAACCTAGATCTTGCATTCAAACGATCTAATTTATAGAACAGAACGGATCTAGAGCAAAGGGGCGATGTACAGGGCAAGAAAAGGCTTGGAAAACATCAGGAAAGGCTCGAGAGACGTTGGAGAAGGAGAGAAGCATCAATCCCCACATCGGTAACACAATAGGGAAGATCGAGGCATCGAGTTTCCTAGAGTGAATCCGAAACTGTTGAGTTGTAGGTTAAGTTCGATTAATGAGAATCTGACCGGTCGGTTAATCGGCTTATGAATTAGGATTGCGCTCGTAAAGCTGCCATAGTACGGGTTACTCACTGCTGGAAGGTAGGGTTGCACGTACTCATGGTTAGGAGGTTTAGGCTCGGAAGAATCACTCCTCACCTTAGAGCATGAATTTCCCGTTATCAAGATAATTCGATAGGTTTATGATCTTTAGTTGTTACATCCATACGATTCCCGGTATCCCGACACCCGTAGTGTTCGTCATATCCAAGTTTTCTCCAACCTACCATCGTTGCCACCATTTAGCTTAGTTCTTTAGATATTTCGCACCACGCCTTCATCTACTTTCATTCATCTTAGTTTAGTGTTATTCTTAGTTTTTGGCTGCTTTAGTCCCTAGAGATCGACCCTGGTACTACACGATCCGTATACTTGCGGTGAAGTGGACTAGGAAATTATATTGCTTCAGTTTCCGCACATCAAGTTTTTGGCACCGTTGCCGGGGACTAATAACGGCCTAGACTAGGAATTAGCTAGATTAAGATCTAGCCCTTTCCAGAGTCTTCTTTTGTTTTTCGCATTTGCTTTTCGTTTTTTCCTTTTATCGAGTCTATTCTATCTACCGCGGATTTACACTTTGGTGTTTTGTTTCTTGTT
>CM071869.1:22903454-22942279 GCA_036759665.1 Gynandropsis gynandra | reverse complement strand
TGGCCGCGACCCGCTCGGGCAATGAGTGTGCCCGCTCGGGTGCGGCTAGAGCAGGTTGTGCGCGTCTTGTACTTCCGTTCCTTGGTATGCTGACTTTGTGAATTATCTAGATTGTCGAGTATTACCGGAGGGGCTGAATTACAATGCGAGAAAGAAGTTTCTCCACGACGTTAAGGCGTATTATTGGGATGAGCCCTATCTTTTCAAAAGAGGCATAGACGGAATCTTTAGCCGCTGCATCTCCGAAGAAGAAGCTCCACACATACTGTCACGTTGCCATTCTTCGAGCTACGGAGGACACTTTGCCGCTGCCAAGACCGCTGCGAAGGTGTTGCAAGCAGGATTCTATTGGCCTACTGTTTTTAAGGACGCCCACAATTACGTCAAATCATGCGACAATTTCCAAATGACGGGTAATATTCTAGACGTAATGAAATGCCACAACAATACATTCTAGAAGTCGAGCCATTTGATGTGTGGGGAATAGATTTCATGAGCCCTTTCCCATCCTTGTGTGGACACTCCTATATCCTAGTCGCGGTGGACTACGTCACGAAGTGGGTGGAAGCTTTGGCATGTTCCACAAACGACTCCAAACCAGTGACCAAGATGTTCAAGCGTGTCATATTTCCACGTTTTGGAGTCCCGAGATTTGTGATCAGCGATGGAGGTAAGCATTTTGTAAATCGTACCATAGAAGGGTTGCTAAAAAAGTACGGTGTTCGACATAGGGTAGCAACACCTTATCATCCTCAAACCAGCGGCCAAGTTGAAGTTTCTAATCGAGAGATCAAATCGATTTTGGAGAAAACGGTTTCTAGGTCTAGGAAGGATTGGGCTTTGAAACTAGATGATGCATTATGGGCTTATCGTACAGCATTCAAAACGCCAATCGGAATGACTCTGTTTCAGCTAGTGTACGGTAAGGCATGCCATCTACCGGTCGAGTTAGAATACCAAGCGTATTGGGCGATCAAGGCACTTAACTACGATTACAAATCAGCCGCTGAGAAACGGACGTAACAGCTTCATCACCTTGAGGAAATGCGCCTCCATTCATACGAGAACGCAAAAATTTACAAGGAGCGCACGAAGCGGTGGCACGATAGACACATACTCCAGCGGACATTCGAGGTAGGTGATAGTGTACTTGTTTTCAACTCACGTTTGAAACTCTTTCCAGGGAAGCTAAAGTCACGCTGGTCCGGGCCATTCACAATTAAAAGCATCTCACCACATGGAGCAATCGAGCTAATAGGAGCAAATGGTGCATTTAAAGTGAACGCCCAACGCATAAAGCTCTACAATGCGGATAACACGGATTTTGATCAAGCTAAGCTCGCTCTTTCGGAGCCAACACATGAGTAGAGCATTTTGGTCAGGCTCGCGACCTTAAACAAGCGCTTATCGGGAGGCAACCCGACTGTTGCATTTTTCATTTCTAATTTTTTCGGACCTATTCTTTTTCTTTTCACTTTGCTGTACTTGGTGGGATCGTATTCCTCTTTTTGGATTGTGTTATTCTTTTTCACAGGTTTTTCAACGTCCATATCATCCTTGAGGAGGAGACACAAACTTCGGATTGGAAGATACACAAGGTGCACACGTTCCAACTCTTATTTTCCCGTTGTTTTGTTTGCGATATCCTCTTAGGTTTAGAACACCGGGACGGTGTTTCATTCAAGTCTGGGGGGAGTACTCGTCGAGTATTTTTCATGTGATTAGGATTAGATAATTAGGATTAGATTTTGATTTTTGTTTTTAGGATTGTTTTTAGGAATAAACGGATGGATACCTAGCATGAATTTTCGAACTTTAGTCATTATGTGCGACTTTGTCGAATCGTAAATAATGGTCTAGGTTTGCTTAGATTAGAAACTTCTTGATACCAATTAGTCGAGTAATTGTGTTTGAAACCCATATCTAGTTGAATTCACACCTTAGATCTCGATACCAAGTAGACATATCTCCGTATATACCATCTAGCTTAGCTTTGTTGATATGTTTAGCGTTCAAGAATTAGATCCCACACGCTTATACTCCGCTGTCAACAAATAAAATCCAACATCCAAAATAATGATGGAGGGATAAAGTGAGAGGGTATATTATATATACAAAAGAATCGACGAACATCGTCATACGAAGAATGTGAACTTTTGTGAAACTAAGATCTTCCTTTTGTGATAAATGGGCGGCAGAGAGAACTTAAATTGTGTGTAGTTTTAAAATTTTATCACCCGAAAAGTAACATCAAGCGATACCTGAGTAATAACCAAATCCAGAAAGTACTATATATCATTATAATCGTTTCCAAGAGCGGCTTTGTGGTGCATGGCATGCTGTAGTCCCTTGTTATTTATTCTGATGGGTCTTGTTCCAAGATGCCTTGCCATGGCATGTGGATTTAGATGTTGATGATGATGACGAGGGATATGGAATTGTAATGGACCTCTTAAAAGGGAATATTTCGAGTGGTGCTTGTTGAGGCATTATTGTGCCTTGTGGGTGTTGTTTGAAGTAGCTTGGTGGTTGCATTGCAGGATGACGTGCTATTTGCACATGCCACACCAGTAATAGGAACAATAGTGTTGTCATGTATTCCATTACATCTCGACAATGTTAGGGATTGATAACTAATAACAACACAATTATAATGTAGGAGAGGTTTAAAACGCCTCATCAACAGAGGTTTGTACTTGAAACCCACCTGTGGAATCATTATCAAAACCGGTGTTGCTGCTCGACTCTATGAATGAGGTTGTGCATCAGCCACTGTATCCAAATACATCAAATTATTCTCAAGAAGATCTTGATACATGATACATACGAGCATAGATTATGTAGATATGTTAAAATTAGCATGATAGGTTATAAGTACAAGCAAAAGACAATTGAGGGTACCATGATGACATCGATTCTCAACAAAATGTAAAACATAAGGTACTACAAACAACCTACATACATGATTTCCGAATCAACATTGATTGTTTAATAAATCGAGACTCACTTTGCAAATTCTACAAGTTTCAAAGGTTCTTACTTTTGAAAATTGCAATGATCAATTTTTTGTTCTCATTAAGGTACTGCATAAAAAAAGAAGATAAACATGTGAAACTGAGATGATTGTAAAGACTCACAAGTGAGCACAAGCTTATTTAATTCACTCATATACCCAATATAAGGTATCAAAGAATCAAAATCCAATCGTTCATATAGAAACCAGTGATGAAAACCTTGAAAAGGAAGATTCATATAACAATTAAATCGGCTAATAAACTCAAACAATCAATATTGCCTTCACGAAAGAATGGAGACTCATGAATCAAGCAACAATCTGTCACATACAAAATACCAGTATAGCCCTCTATACTTCCTTGACAATGGTATCAAAGCCAAATGACTTATTGATAACCTAGAACAATATGTTAGAGGAGTAAAAAATTTCATATGATGGATAAAGATGAAACGTACATCTCAATTCCAATATTTTTTTATATAACCATCAAGTAGAATCTCTTGATCATTTTTTCAGCACCTTATCATTAGGCATCAGGTTTTTATAATCGTAGATTCCTTACAAACCCATTGACGTATCTTCTTTGAGTCTAGATAACAAAACCAAACTCGATGAACCAGATAACATAAACCGAATTTGAGTAACCTGAAAATCAAATTCACGGAAGAAGAAATACCTTGTCGGAACCTTAGTCAACCCATCACTATATCTCGTTGTAGACCCACTGGCCATCATCTATGCACAGCTGAGTCTTTCTAGCCGACTCGCCGATCCTAAACCATAGCGTGAAGAAGTCAAAGCTGCAAGAAAGGAAAAATGTCAAAAGAAAGAGGATACATTGGAGATTCTTCGATGTTATACTTCTTACCTTACGAGTCATTTCTTCAACTAAATTTGAACAAATCATTGAATTCGTTTTGTCAATCTTCATCGTAGCCTTTCCATTCCCCATATCTCGGATGTGGGTAAAATTCCTGAAAGAAAGTAAAAACCTTGAAAGGAAGATGAAGCGAGAGAAGGAATAGCGATGAGGATTAGAGAAGAGGAAGCGGTCGGGAGAAGCCACCTTTAAAAAAATCTTTACTGACACTGATGAAAACGATTTTATGCCCGATAAATTGAAAAGTTATGAAACTAACTACATCAGAGTTCGATTTTATATTCATATCCAATTCCATTTTGGCCACCCGACCTAACCTTTACGAACACTGTTACTTTCCATTATATTATACTTTAACTTTCAAAGCAAGTTTAACCTGATGGAACTCTTGGTGGAGATCCTAAACCCTTAGTAGAATTAGCAAATGTGGATGGAAAGTATATCCATTATATCGATATTCACTTTAGCAATTGAATAGAGGCCTTTCATCTCTTACAAAGTGGAGGGAAACTTCAAGGAATCCTTTCTAATGCAGATACATGATCATAGCCTACCCACACGACTGAGAATTCGTAATCATCATGACATGATCATACATGTTCCTCAACATAGGATGGAAAAAAACCTATTTTCCCATAAGTGTCTAAGTAGAAGATGTTAACTCTTGAAACCTTTGTGATATAGATAGGGACGTTGAGAGTTTGGTGCATGCCAAACATACCAAAGCAGCCAACTATACTTTTCTCACATAAAAAAAACTTTTAGGTTACATACCTTGAAGCATCTCAAGTCTACGATGAATACGTAGGGAACTGTTGCGTTTACACCAGGAAAAGGAACTAGATAGTCGAAAAAACTTTTAGAACATAAAAACATAAGTGAGGATACAAAAGCAAACCAAAAACTTTCTTCCTTACAAAATCATTATATCATATCACCAAAAAAAAGGCTTCAATGACTATATGCACTTATTTTCATTGAAACCATAATATGGCCAACCTTTATTTTGTTATGCATAGATGTTTGAAAATGTCTATATGCATTTATTGTCCTAGAAACCATAATAAGTGCAAGATTCAATGGATGGAAACAAAGGCGAAGCCTTTTTTCCATCTCTTTAAACTTGTAAAGTCATACATAATAATTTACATCTTACAGTAAGGTTGCACGACAAAAAGGCCTAATAGGGTTATCTATCGAACATACTAATTTTTTCGGGTGCAGTAACATTTCACTACCAGGCTCGTCTCCAACTTTAGGATGAAACAGTCATCGCCTCAGATCTTAGAGATCATGTGAAGAAAAGCAACACATAATTTCGATCCTTAAGGACAAAAAATAACCATATTGGTTTATTGAAGCATTTTTTCATACAATTGATGGTCAAGCATTTTGAACTTACATGGGTTCACCGAAAGGGATGATGCATGGATTCAAGCCGACAACGATGGTTTCGGGATTCAAGCCAACAACGATGGTGTCGAGATGATCATCCACGTTATCATCCGTGTCACCCTCTTCGTATTCGTCAAGATATCAAGTTCATTACCTTAAGGACCAAGACGAAGAAGTGGCGGTGGAGGAAGAGCTTCGAGATTCACCTACCAAGTGTCAAGAGTTCGTCTACCAACGATAATGTAGAACGTGAATTGTATCATTCGAGTAGAGATACAAAGCATTTAGGAAGGCGGCATGAGGAGAAACAAATCTATACATTCTCATATGTAAAAGGGACAACTTGATCGGTTGGAATCCAACTTTCATTTGAAGATCCGACATAAGGAGAAACGAATCCATCATGTCCTTTGGATTATCAGAACTTAGATACAAAGGTCGTTCGATAGAATTCGAAGAGGAGATCGACATGAGTGTGAGGTTTCGATTTGAAGAGTAATGGAATTTATTGGTTGGTTTGATCTTGGATTAGGTTGGTTTCGATGACGGCGAGCACTCCATTTTGTAGAGATGAAGAGAACATGAGAAGAAGCCGGTTAAACTTCGAAACATATTTTATGTTTACTCGTCTAATTGTTTAATTTTTTTCCTCTTGAACTTTTTAGAGATAAAAACGTTTAAATTGAAATTTTTATTTTTACTCATTTAATTGTTTAATTTTTTACCTATTGAACTTCTCAGACATAAAAACATTTAAAATTGATATCTTAAATAATTAAAAATTTAGTAAAGAATGATTGGATGGAGATTTAAGGTGATAAATGATGTGACTTTTTCTATTCCAAAATCAGTACAACAAAATTCCATTAATATTAAAGAACAATGTTTGGATTTTTTTATAATAAAATAAAATAAAAAATTCGGTGATGAAGTGGCTTCACGAGAAGCCACCATTTGCAAGAACTTTTATATATATGATTTATTTATTAGTATTACTATTATTATTTTACTTTGTTATTATTAGATATTATATTTATCATTATCAATTATTATTAATGGCTTGTATTGTATTATGATATTAGATAATCATAATAACGTGTGCATAATAAAATTGTCAACATTATTTTTTGTCTCAATTTAAAAAAGATATTGATAAAATTGGGTTATGTTTTGGCTGAACTTCAAAATTTTTGGTTGAATTTGTTAAATTCGTGTTTATCATGACTTTTATCCATAAACGTTTAGTTTACGAAAAATGACACATTGTAATTATTTACAGCAACAAACCATATATTGTATGATAAAACATGTACATTGGACATAAAGCTCACTCTATACATTGTCTATCTTAGCTTATGGTTGATTATTAAGAATTATAACAATCAAATTAATTATGATTTTATACAAATAGAGAATAACACAATAGGTTAACTAATAATTGAGGTTCAACCCAAAATCAAATGTACAATCAGGGAATAACCCAATTTTATAAAATGTTATTCGGTATTTTTAGCAATTGGAAAATCTTGATTGAACATCTTTACGATCATATTTATCGTTTTGAATTACGAAAGTTTTCGAATCTCACAAAGGGTTTAAAAATATGTGTAGTACACGTTGTATGCACACATTGTACGCACACGTTGTGCCTGACTCCGCATACATTGTACGAACATTGTTCACTCATTTTGTATCGCTCGTGGTAGCATTTACCACGAATGTTTTACACAATGTGTGTGTACAAAGTATGTGTTAAGTCTACCACAAATGTTGTATACAACGTGTGTGCAGCAAATAACAACAACAACAACAACAACAACAACAACAACAACAACAACAACAACAACAACAACAACAACAACAACAACAACAACAACAACAACAACAACAACAACAACAACAACAACAACAACAACAACAACAACAACAACAACAACAACAACAACAACAACAACAACAACAACAACAACAACAACAACAACAACAACAACAACAACAACAACAACAACAACAACAACAACAACAACAACAACAACAACAACAACAACAACAACAACAACAACAACAACAACAACAACAACAACAACAACAACAACAACAACAACAACAACAACAACAACAAAAAACACAAACAACATCAACAACAACAACAGCACAAACAATAGCAACAACAGCAACAACAACAACAACAACAACAACAACAACAACAACAACAACAACAAAACCAAACAACAACAACAACAACAACAACAACAACAACAACAACAACAACAACAACAACAACAACAATAATAATAATAATAACGTAAGTGATTAAAATTGTAAAATCAATCAAAGTAGTAAGGCAACAACAATGCTCATAGTTACAATAGTTATATGGAAAATCAAAGATTATTGGTATACCCTACTGGGGGAAACCGAAACACATGTGTTGTTCCACTGTACACTAGTTTGAATGTGAGGGAACATCCCACTTCTTGTCTATTTGAATGACAAAAAGTTCTCCGGTCTCCTTTGATGCAAACCCCACCACGACTCAAGGGCCATAAAGCTCATGACCACAAGCTTTCTTGTTCGTTCATAAGAATTATCTCACAACTTCTACTGGTCAAACCGTTCGACCTCGCATAGCATATCAGAAGGTTATGCACCATCACCCAAGTTAAATCAGTCAACATGATCAACATCATAAAGAACCATTGCAAATTACATAAGATGATGAGATTTCAAGATTTTAAGACAGTTTTTTACGGATTTGGAAAACTTTCAAAAAATTCTCGATGAAATTAGAGAGAGAGATGGGAGCTGAGAGGATTTTTTACTCCGGAAACAATAACTCAATAGTCACAAGCTTAAAACTTCTCTTTAAGATGGAGTGACATTTTTATAATACTAGATGATACCCGCGCTACGTGCGGATTTGTGATAATTAAAATATATTTATCTTGCATTTTTATACAATTCATTAATTTGAACATTTTCATTAGATTTCAATATGCACACGGGTTAATACAAACACACAGAATAAAATTTTCAATGTATAAATTTGAACAATAGATTTATAAGTTGTAATGTAAACTAATATTGCAATTTGTTATAATGTATTTAAAATGTAGAATATAAATTGTTGGAAAAAGCGATCACATGATTTGAGTCGTAATTTTTTCATTATTATTTTTATTATTCGCACCTGCATAAAGATTGAGGATTAGATTTAACGCATAACATGATTTAAGAACAATTGTTAAGATATGAACATGATTTGGAAATTTTGAAAACTAACCTATGTTTGAATTTCTTTATAGATTTTAGTTGTGGATCTATGTAGATGTGTGTGGAGTAGGACGGACGAAGTGGTAAAAAACCTGTTTGATATATTCAGAAAGAATAAGTACGAACAACATTGAAAAAAATATATAAAATAATACATGTTATCTAGTTTTTTAATATTGTTGATCATAATGAGAGTGATGACTTCTACGAGCATGAATGTTTCTTTGACGATCATTTGAGCAACAATTGAATGAAAATGCATAGCATGTTTGTCCAACGTCTGTTACGATCATGAATATTTTATTGACAATCATTAGAGCAATATTTGAACGAAAACGCATAGCAAGTCCATCCTATATCGATATTTTTACGACAATTTTTCTGTATTTAAAATGTTTCAAGCAAGGTGAGCAAATTATTGCTGAAGAAATCGTTCAGCTTAACTTGTGATTTAGCAGATTCAGTATTTGCATTGAACTAAAAGTTTCGTTGAGAAAATAATTATTAGTAAATTTAGAGAATTCAACTAAATGGTAGATGTTTGATATACCTAAAACCAAAACCTTCGTTGTGCACCAGTATAAAATTCTTCACTTTCAAGTGTTTCAAAACATCCTTTACATGCGAAAGGATAGGAATGAGAACAGTTTCGTTATAATGCAAAGTTGTTCACTTTCCAGTTCAACTAAAACAAAGCTTCTTCTTCATTCACTCATTCTTCTAATTACAATAAGCCTCCAAATTAAACATGCAGAGCTTTAGCAAAGATTAGAGAATGCTAAATCCTTAAACATGACACATTTATCTGCCAAGTTTGTTGTATGTGGGATTTAGGGTTCATCTGGTCAAACATAAAAAATCATAAAAAAATAGATAAATCTCGAACCTTAGTTCACAGAAGATATAAATGAATCAGCCTTCACATTTCTCTCTATATCTTTTAATAAAGAAACATTTCATAAGGATCTTCTCTCTTGCACTTTTGCCATGACTTTTTCTTCTCCCACATTTTTTGTTCTTTTGTTCACCTGTAGGTGGTTCTTCCTTTGAGTTTACTAGGTACTTTTGTCTCAAAGGTAGTATAAGCTGCGAAGAGATCTCGCTTTGAATATCGCCGTAATGTATCTTCCAGCAAATTTGGCATGCCAGGTGCGGTACGCATGCTCAGAAAAACGAGCTTTAACAATTCTACAGCATTGGAAATTGCCAGAGATCGATGAACTCGTATATCAGATCTGACTTCTTCGTTCAGTTTAAAATTTTGATGAAGACGATAATGTCAAGATCTTTGAGTTGAATCTTTAACTTGAACAACATCAACATTCTGAGTGTCCTTGGAGTGACTCGCTAGAGAAACCACTCCACCATCATGCAGATCCATACGTGAGTTAAATCTATTTTATTAGAAAACCAAAAAGGAAAAAACATGAGAACTATCACATCCCATATAAGGGTGATGCAGATGGGACATGTTAACTATAAAAAAATTAACCCATTGGAGAGCTACTAACAAAAGGTGTCATGAAATGATTGCCAATGCAAGTGAAACATCAGAGTAAGTTGAACAGATGACAAACAGTGTATCAAACAAATACAAGTGAAGCAATAAGGACACACATGTTCTTCATCCATTATATCTTTGTTTGACCATTCTTGAGAGCCAGACTTCGATTGTCTAGAGGCCACCAGTCTTGCCATCTTCTTTAGCTCAAGAACATCATCAAAAGCTTGTTTTATACTTGTTTCATTGAAATCATCCCACCTCTCTTCATCACAACCAAAATCCTTACCATGTTCAATGCATGGAATATGGCTTCTGTTATTTTCCTTGCATAAACACCTAAGAAGAACACGCGAACGATTGCTATTAGGCAAGGCTTTTTGTTTTCCCTGTAAGTGCTTTTCGTATCGCTCACTAAGTAGATTGCAAAGCTTCATGAGGGCTTTTTCTGAATTTTTCATTCTTTTTCAATATTGACATTCTCGCTTGCAAGCAGCAATAGGTGCTGGCAGTTCTCGCACTGAAGCCCAATCTAGCCCCTGAGATCTTGCCCCAAGAACAGCGCGGTGTCTGACATATTTCATCAACAATTGCCTGAACAGAAAATCTTTCAAGTAAATCAATTTAATGTAGCAAGAAATAGTAATGGTTGGTTTTGTGTTGGACCTCAATCAAATGGAAACAAACCTACTAATAAACATACAAGTCTCTTTAAATTGTCCACGTATAAATGGAATGGCGGAGGAACCACTAAGATCACACCACACACTAAGAGGCATAAATGCCCTAAAAACAGTACTCCTAAGATTCAAATCATATCAGTTCTTTATAGAACAAAAGCTATCAATTCTCATCAGCATGAACATCGCATTAAAGGTGCTCAACAACATAATTAGCCAAAACATCATATCATCCTCCCTTTATATAAGCACATACATACAAAGAGAAACTAATCAGATAATCCTACGACAACTGTACCTGTCAGCCTCATCTGTCCACGAGCATCTTTGTAGTTGGATTGATGTTTTCTTTGCTTTTTCGCGTCGCTTGATGATGGATGAGCACTGCTCTTAATATATGGTTAGTCCTCTCTTTTTTGCTTCTCCCAGTTGATTGAGCCCCTGATCCATAAGGCCAAGAGCGAGAAGGCCAAGAAATGTCAGTACGACGAGAAGATTCTCGGGATGGTCCGTATCGCCATATTTCGGGATCAAAATCATTCCAGAAACGAAATAAAAATTGGTAAAATTTATTTGATTACTTATTTAAATTTTATTGTTATATAAAATTCTAACCTAATTATATTATTATAACGTTACAGATAGAGAGAATGGAAAGAGAAGCGATACTTCTTGAGCTAGTTGTAGAAATCCACACCAAGAAGAAGTTTGTTGTTGGGAAAGAGAGCGACAAACCTTAACTCGTCGAACCTCGGGCGGATGGATCGTGAAAGTTGTGACAGAGAAGATCACACAACAATCACAATCCTGTGGTTCAACTCCCGATGATCTCAGTCTTTTACAAAAGGAAAAAGAATATTTAGAGGTAAATAATTAGATTATTGTTTGTAATTCTTTACTTAAATAAAATATTTTCTAATGATGCTAACTTTAACGTGATTTATTTTGTAGTCTATTAGACCATATAAGGGGCGTCTATACGGCTCGGTTCGCTCCAAAAGGATATTGTCGAGGACACTGTGATGGTACCCCGTGGTTCAAGAGAGTTACACGTAAGAACGACATATCGAGCATCTCGAAACCATAAATTGAACAATGCAAGATGCTCTTCAGTAACGCAATCGAAGCTTCGAGAAACTCGAGCAAAGATGTGTCACATGGAGAGTATTATCGAATTGTTAACCAGCCGAGCGTATCAACCACTAAATCTGACGGGGGAAACAACACCGAGACAAGATCCGTTAATCATCTCTGATGCAACCCTTCACGAGGTGTTGACGATCACGTAGATGAAGACGACGCTACTAATTTAATGATTTGTAATAAATTATGTTTTTAATTTTTATAAACTTTTTTTTGCAATTAAATCTTTTTTAATTTTTTTATCATTTTTTAATTTTAAATTTTTTATTTTTTTCATCAAGTTTTAAACAGATGCCCGTTGATATTTTTGAAAAGTTCAACGGGCATCCGTTGGAATGTAAAATGCCCGCCTTTTTTTACAACATAAATCCGTTGATAGTTACCGCCAGTTTTGCCAACAGATATCCATTGAAAGCATTTAACTCCCACCATTTTTACTTTTCAGCGGGTATGCAATGGATGTCCATTACAAACAGGCACCTGTTGGATTATTTGTAACGAGCATCCGTTGCCATTGTCCAACGGATATGTCCGTTACACACCCGTTGAATGTTATCAATGGATATTATCCATTGCACACCCATTGCAAATCGCAATGGATACGAATTTTCAACGATCACTCCCAACGACTCAGAATCCGTTGGGAATGATCGTTTTCAACGGAAATATAGCAATTTCCAATAGACTTTTTTTAGAACCTTTCACATTGCAGGAGATTCACATGTATCAATTTGAAGAATGTTATGAAAAAAGTCAACATATTGTTATGGTTCATCCTTTGCTTGGCACATTAAATTAACAACATACGTGTGTATAAACTTCTTTGTAAAAGCTTTACAACAACGAAAAAAACCTTTACGACAACCTCTTGAGTTTATGTTATTATATAACAATTATTTATCAAAATGTTATTCGAAAGAAACAAAAAGTTAATTTATCTCACATTTCTTTCAAAACTTATTGGGAAATACAAAGACTCATCGTCTCCACACACCTTGTGATTACATTTCTCGTCATTCTAGTTTCCTCGTAATCACGTTTCGTATTCTTCTAGTTTGATTCTCTTTGAGTCTCTTCGTTCTACCGCAATTCTCATCTATATAAACGCTTGTATCATTCTATTTTCGACACATGAATGAAAAACGTTTTTACAAAATGGTTATCGTATCATGGTATCGGAACCTCCATCCAAAAGGTTTGAGGTTCTTGGACTTTCGCAAATTATGATGGTCACTAGTGGTGATGATAAACACGACGATGGTGACCTTCGATTTGACGTTTTATTGACAAGTTGGACAACTCGGAGGATATTGGAAAATACAAAGACTCCTCGTCTCCACACACCTCGTGATTACATATCTCGCTGTTCTATTTTTCTCGTAATCACGTTTCGTATTTTTTTAATTTGAGTGTCTTTGAGTATTTTCATTCTTCCTCATTTCTCATCTTTATAAACACTTGTATCATTAGATTTTCGACAAATAAATTAAAAACTTTTTTTATAAAATGACTCGTCCTATAAAGAATGCAGCAAAAAATTCACAATATATTAATGTAAACCAAATTATATATTTCAAATTGGAATTTCCAATAACACAATCCTCGAGGAGACCGGTTGATCGAAAATACAACATTCCAAGTAAAAAGTGCAGTAGTGTATAATAGATCTTTAAGTTTTATTAGGACAGAAGCGTATTAATTTTAAAATATTCAGGGGTTTTCTACAATCTTAATGGAATCGGCTAATCCTTAAGAAAGACGCCTCAGCAACCAACTTCTCTCCGACAAAGAGAACAATGGCCAAGGCTCGGAAGCAGAAGAACGACGAAGCTCCGGCGGCGAAGCCGGCGGAGAATACCGGAGCGAAAGTCCAGCACCAAAAGCTTTGTCTCTCTATCGATTTTGATACACGTCAAATCTACGGGTTCGTTGTGTCCTCTTTCTGTTCTTTGTACTCGAATCCAGTGCGTGGATGTGATTTGGGTTTTGGTCGATGTATTTGTGGATGAAAAAACCCTATTTCCTCGTAGAATTTGGAGTATAAATTGGTTACTTTCGGATTCTTCACTTGATACTGTCCTTCTGGAGTTTCTTGGCCGTAGTTGAAATCTTCTGCTTTTGATTAATTCTGGTTCTCTCCATTATTACTGAGGAACTTAGTTTTTTTTCACACGATTGTCAGGTTTTGAAACCTGGAAATGGTTGAATCTGTATTGTTAAATTAGTTTTTTCTTTTCAAGTGGAAATTTGCTGCATTTTCACATGGTTTTTTCTTGGGTTATTGCTTGGCTATTTTTAGTTACACAGAGTTAGAAGTCACTGTGCCAGATATCGGTATTGTGGGATTACACGCGGAGAATTTGGGAATTGAAAGTGTCATGGTGGATGGTGAACCAACTGTATTTGAGTATTACCCACATCATCAGAATCCTAAAAATGAGAGTAAATGGAGCTCGGTTTCAGACCCTTCTTCTGCTGCTTCTGCTGCAACCATGGAGTATGTTGGTGTTCTTAAAAGGGAGGACATGGCAAATTTACTGATCAACTGTTGCAAGCCTTCTAAGGCTTTGACTGAACAACTAGAACATATGAACTTAGAAAATGGTTCACAATCATCTGGCGAAGCAAAACAGGTTATTTTTGTTATCCTGTACATTTATTCTTATCATTAAACGACATGGAAGTCATTCGATTTACATGAACAAAACGTGCATCAAGGTTGTCTGTACATTTTAAGTTGTTTGTTTTATATCTATTCTGTTTTTATCATATGTGAGCACTAGATTAGAGTTTCTGCTAATGTAACACCATGATCACACATCCCTGTTATGTTTGCTCCTCCATCTTATCACTATTAATGCCGAAAGATAAGGTTCTAGGTATACTAGGATATCTGTTCGTGGGTCTTGATTTTTTTTTTCTTTTACGTTGTGTTTGTGGGACTTGATCAATGCTAAACACAACAAAGTTTGTTGATTTATGGTTGTAAAGAACAGAAAATGCAACTAACATTGTAGCTAGCATGGCTTGTAATGTATTTATGCTCAAATGTTCTGCTAATAGTTACAAATAAAAATTTTCTTTTGTACAAATATTTATGTTGGCCCATGTGGTGCAGAATGTCAAATTGATTCGTATCAACTACTGGGTAGAGAAAACCGAGTCGGGAATTCATTTTGATGAGAATATTGTACATACTGATAACCAGTTAAGACGTGCCCGCTGCTGGTTTCCTTGCATAGATGATGAGTACCATCGCTGCAGGTGTTCTTTTTAAAAATTAACAATGCTGTTACGTAGATGATGATTACCTCTACCTTTCGTTTGTCTTAAATTGATCTGGTACGTGATGGGTGCAGTTTTGATTTGGAATTCACTGTGCCGCAGAACTTTGTGGCTGTCAGCGTTGGAAAATTACTTTACCAGGTAGGGTGGAAGATCTTTTATATGTGGATGTAGGGAGGGATAGCGAATGTTTTATTCTGTTATGATTATGGAGGCCACAATTTTTGTAGTAGATTATGTCTTTTTACGCACTGAATAGAAAAATTAGAAAGAAAGCATTGGGTCATGTGATATCATCATCAAACAGGTGAAAATGCTTGTAAAAGGTTTTATTTTTGTCATATTAATAAATTGTTTCTATTTCGGTAAAATCTCCTGTAACTTCTGGGTCAAAGGAACTTTTTATCTTCGCTTTTTGTCTTTAATTTTTCTCAGTGAAACAATTTAAAAGTTATTAAGTTGTGTGAAACTCGTTTACTTTTGTTTCCTTCAACTTATCTTGTGGGTGCTTTGCACAAGAAGTCGAAAGAACCTAAAATCTGTTCATTTATCCTCTATTCCTTTTTCAGTTGTCATATACTTAGCATTTTTTTCCAGGTTTTGTGCAAAGATGATCCTACACGGAAAACATATGTATACAGTTTAAATTCTCCTATTGCTCCACGATGGATGTCTTTAGTTGCTGGACCATTTGAAGTCCTTCCAGATCACGAAAACCCTCTCATATCTAATGTGTGTTTCCCATCTGATCTCTTGAGGCTTCGTAATACTGTGGAATTTTTCCATGAAGCATATAGGTTATCAATCTTTTCTATCTTGTAATTCACGTTGAATCTTTTTAACTCTTTATCTATCTACATTTTATTTACTGGAAGTTCATTTGTACAGCTATTATGAGGGTTATCTTAGCACAAAATTTCCATTTGGATGCTACAAGCAAATTTTTTTACCTCCAGAATTGGTAGTTTCTTCATCAAGTTGGGGAGCTTCATTGAATGTCTTCAGTGCGCAATTGCTATATGATGAGAGGGTTATTGATCAGGTACTTGTTTTTTGCTAAAACTTGTTTTTGTGGTCAAAGCAAATGAATGTTTTTTCCTGGATTAGAAGCTTATTGATTCAGTACTCGCAATTGCTGTTAGACAAAATGATAATGAAGGCACTTCAGGGCCTTCATTGTGTAGTTAAGGAAGAATTATCACATGTCTGGTTTGAGAGACGGGGCAGCGCCCGTTTCTGCGTAGCTCTTGGAATGTCACAACCTGAAATCAACCGGGTTTAGCCTTCCATCCTTTAATCAAATATGGCTTCTATTGTAGGATTGTCCTCGTTATTATTTACAGGACATGTATGTCCTGTCAAGTATCATCATTTTAGTGTCTTTCAGGATGATGGTGATAGGGTTGTGATTGACTTTGCAGACAATAGAGACGCGCATTAAACTTGCTTTCGCCCTAGCGAGGCAGTGGTTTGGAGTTTATATCACTCCTGAGTTACCAAATGATGGTAGACCTTGCATTTTATTTGTTTCATCGGTGTCATAATAAGCATGTAGTCCTATCATTGATGTTTTTTTTGTTATTATATTAGAGTGGCTGCTGGATGGTCTTGCTGGTTTCTTGACAGATATGTTTATCAAGAAATTTTTGGGAAATAACGAGGCACGCTATCGAAGATACAAGGTTAGTTTTTGGTAGAGCCTTCCTTCAACCATGTCTGAAACATTGAGCATTTTGATAGCGCTGACATCATGCCACTATATCATATCGTGGTTAGGATTTGCAAGGGTTGTTATCTAATGATAATATCTCTTCTACTTAAATCTCTTATTTATCAGTCCAAAGGTTTTATATTTTTATGCTTTTACACGAGTGCAGGCAAATTGGATTGTTTGTAAAACTGATGATAGCGGTGCAATGTGCTTGAGCTCATCTCCTTCTTCCAAAGATCTGTTTGGAACCCATTCTATTGGTATACAGGGGAAAATACGGTCATGGAAATCTGTAAGCTCTCTTTTTGTTTCCATATTGATATTTATTGACTTTAAATGTTTCATGATGCATGTTTGTGTTTGTCAGGTAACGTTACATTGTTCTGTAAGTATTTGTTATTAAGGGTCTTTCCTCACTGGCTCATTTTTTGAAGGTGGCAGTGCTTCAGATGTTGGAAAAGCAAATGGGTCCTGAATCTTTCCGTAAAGTATGGATCTGGAGCAATTATTTTTTTTACGACATTAGACATTGTTTAATAATTTAGTAATGGACACCAATGGCTTTGTTAGAATAATATTCTTCATGTTATTAGTCATGTTTACCTTTACTTGTATATTTATCTTGTTCTACACTATGATTTACAGATTTTGCAGAAAATAGTTTGTCGAGCCAAGGATTCAACCAATGCTATAAGGTCTATAAGCACAAAGGAGGTAACATGACTCCAAATCTAGAAAATCTGTGCCACCTTATTGCAAGTTAGGTTAGCAAAAAGACCACATATTTAGTTGGTGAGAATAGAATAAAATAAAATTTCATGAATTTCTTTTACCTCTTTCTGTAGCATATTCATGTTCAGCACTGAGAGCTTTCAGTTTCTAAGATGCGTGTCCTGTCAAAATAGCAATCTAACATGATTTGATGGCTTTCTTTCTTTTTGGATCATCTTTTAACTGGACATTTTCCTTGCTCCTGGTACACTTCTTTCTTTTATTTGGGATGAATCTTTGTTATGAGACAATCATAGATACTCAGTGGAGACTGTTTCTCAAATATCATTAAGGTCGGTCAATCAGTTGTAACCTGGCAAAAATGTTCAAGGCCGTGGAATATCAAACAATGTTCAACAGTTCTTAATAGATTCAGTGCAAAGTTTAGTTAAAAAAAAAAACCACATTCAACTCACAGAAACGCCTATCTTTTACTGCACCATTTGCATCTTTCACTTTTTTTTATTTGATGTTTATCATTATTTGGTTTCACTATGTTTCATCTTCTTGTTTGTGTATTTTTCTGATTTTAACATTTGCATTGCAGTTCCGGCATTTTGCTAATAAGGTTGGGAATCTCGAGCGTCCATTTCTTAAGGAATTTTTTCAACGATGGGTTGCTTCTTGTGGATGTCCTGTGCTTAGGTATGTCGTCCTTAATTTGAGGTCCTTTTGAATCTTATATAATGTGGATGGCCGAATCTTGCATTGATGCTATTTTCATTTCCTTTGTGGGGCTTAATATCCCAGGATTGGTTTTTCCTACAACAAAAGGAAAAATATTGTTGAGATGGCAGCGTTGCGTGAATGCACAGCTTCACTGGATGCAAGATTATCAGTTATTAATGCGAATTCTGATTCAGAAAATCGAGACACGGATGTTGGATGGCCGGGAATCATGAGTATAAGGTTTTATGAACTAGATGGAATGTCAGATCATCCGAAGTTGCCTATGGCTGGAGATCGATGGCAGCTACTGGAAATACCTTGCCACTCAAAACTTGCTGCGAAGCGTTATCAAAAGCCAAAGAAGGGTTTAAAACCTGATGGCCCGGATGATAATATTGATGCTTTAGACAATAGAACAAGGTGAATTGATGTGATGCCCTCTTTAACATATTTCTGGTTTGTTTGAATCTTTTGCGGGAGCAGAAAAGAAGAGAAAATTGATGGTTTATATTATTTTCTGCAGCATTGAGTCTCCCTTGTCTTGGATCAGAGCTGACCCTGAAATTGAATATATTGCTGAGGTTCACCTTCACCAGCCCCTACAAATGTGGGTAAGAAATGTGCTTGAGGACTTCTTGAACGTCTTAGTTGTCTTTGAAAATTTAATTGTATAGCCTTCCAGCTTAGTTGGTTGAAGACAACCAAGTTTGTAAATTGTAGTATGTAGCTTTGGTATCATCCAACTGAGCTTTTTTTTGTAGCTGCAGCATTTTATATTGTTGACTATGATTTTGCTTTATGCACTCCCATGATTGCTTCTATTTTTATTTTCGTTTAATCAGATCAATCAATTAGAGAAGGATGGTGATGTTGTTGCTCAGGCACAAGCCATTGCTGCACTTGAAGCTTTACAACAACATCAGTCATTTGCCATCGGGAATGCTCTAAATAATATTCTCATTGACACCAAGGTTTTGCCCATCTCTTGTGTGCTTAGTTCTGAGTTAGAGCTGAGGGATGAAATATAATTGACCAGGATATTCTGTGGCATTTAGGTCTTCTGGAGAATTCGTGTTGAGGCAGCATTTGCATTGGCTAAAACATCATCAGAGGTATGTTGACTAATTTAAGCTTTTTATAAAGAAACAGGAAGTAGCTCGAGATTCTAAAAGATGCATTTGGTATGAGTATTAGTGGAAGACATTGTTTAAAATGGTTTAAATAACGAAGCCTATATCCACCAGTCCTTTTTTCTTTGTTGTTTCTCTTTTAACTTGTACATTTGTACGTCTACTGACAACAGCTAGTTCAAGGCTCCATTCGTGGCAGTAGACCTGAATCTTAGAAAAGTAGCCGGCATAATCGAACCCATGCTATTGTCTTGTCTTTCAAGCTGCTGCTAACTACCATCAGAAGCGGCTATTAGCTACTTACATTCTCGAAGTGATGATAACTGGAATGCTAAGACGAAATAAAAAATTTATGATCTAAGAAATATGAAGGCCCATTTTTTTTCCGTCTTCTTCGTCTAATTTTCTAACTTAAAAATAATTTAGTGCATTTTATAGTATTTATCTTTACTGGAATTCTTTAGTCATCCAGAAGATGTCATAGATTGTCTTATGGCGCCCTTTCATGCAAGTCTTGGTGTGGTTTATAGATTTAGTGCGTTTGTCTATTTCTAGCAGGAGACTGATTGGGCAGGTTTACAGCATCTGATCAAATTTTATAAAAGTAGAAGATTTGATGCAGAGATTGGACTCCCGATGTGAGTCATTTTTTTTGGCCTATTTTTTGTAGACACTAATAACTTCTCTAATCAATTTCTTTTCCTTGTCTCAGGCCAAATGACTTCCGTGATTTCCCAGAATACTTTGTCCTTGAGGTAATGAATTGCGGTAGGATATGAGCATGATGTAGGATTAAGGATTAATATCAGTCAACCTTAATATGCTGTTAGAGGTCTCTTTGGAACGTTAGAATATGTTAATGCTCTGCCCAGTGTATCACTCAGGTAACATCTGAAGGAATGTTAGGTTAGTCTCTAATGGAACTGCAGAAGAGTGAATAATGGACCAAGAAAAGGGCATAATAGAAGAGATGACCACGAGGACCTACTCCGAATGTTCACTCCAGACAGATTATGTTTAAATTGCTGCATGTTTTCTTGGTTTGCTTTGTGTGCTTCTGATACTTTTCTTTGAACCTGTAGTTTCTGACGGTCAGGGTCTGTTCACTTATTTTGATTTCAGTTGTTTATTGGTTCATTTTAAATTGAATCTATGACTCATCTTGAAGTTGGACTATGTAATAAAATATCTAAGTAGGAGGGTAAGTGTCCGGTTTCTCATTCTTCATATGTTGAATTTTCTTGTACCTTAGGCCATTCCACATGCCATTGCAATAGTCAGAGGTGCTGATGAGAAAACCCCACGAGAAGCTGTTGAATTCATCTTGCAGCTTGTGAAGGTATGCATCTCCTTCGAGAAGCTCCTGGAGTTTAATATCTGTTATGTACATCAAACCACTATGAAATTTATAAAAGTCTCCCGTAGCCAAATGAATTATTCCTTCTTATAAGAACTGGTGTTATTTCTTTCTTGGTCTGAAAAGATTTTCTTTTCTTTCCTAAAGATGGTATTGTTGTTTCGAATTATTTTGGTATTCTTTCCCCAGTCAAAATAGAGTTCCCTATCAGTGATTCTACCAGTTTTTTCCTTGGATACAGTACAATGATAATAGTGGAAATCCCTATTCCGATGTATTCTGGCTTGCCGAACTTGTTCAGTCGGTTGGTGATCTCGAGTTTTCTCAACAGGTTGGTGAAGATATCTTGTGAAAGTTACATTATGAGTTCTATTGGTGATGTTTTCTTTCTTGTTTTAACTTGACGATCTTGATTCCTCTTATCGATGTCAGTTGCCGTCTGTTATTTCTACAGTTTCTTGGTCAAACCTTTTCTTTATTGTACGTTGATTTTTCTTTGTTTACCTTAGGAGAGCTGTTCCTTCCGACCATAAAGATGAAGGCAAAAGTTTCAGCTGCAGCTTTTATCACTTACTAAAAATGGATGTAACATCAACTTCCAAAAACTAGTTCTTAGATGACGGTAGAAAGAGCATTCTTAGAATATTCTTAATGTTGGATTTTATTTTTCTACAAGCAGCATCACCTATAAAGCATAGCTCAATGGAAAAAGACTTGTTAACATTATTGGGTTTTTTTTGTGATTTTGTGATGTCACATTTTTTATGAGCTTGGAACTAAATGGTTTGACCCTGGCAGAGGATTTTATGAGAGACTTTTGCCGCTGATTCTATTTGTATTCATTTAATTCTCAAAAATTTATATTACTTGAATATATTGTTGCTGTCCTTGTTTTCTTGTTATGAACACTTGCATTTCTTTTGGTTCTGTGACAGACTCTAACGTTTTTGGCTCCTCTTCTGAAGCGTATTGATAGACTTTTGCAATTTGACAGGTAAGTTGTTTGATGTTTATCTTTCAATCTATTTTGTGCAATTAATTTTACTGAGAAAATGCTGCGGGTGACAAAATTTATCAGGCTGATGCCCAGTTGCAATGGAATCTTAACAATTAGCTGCATCCGGACATTGGCAAAGGTTGCTCTAAAGCTCTCTGACTTCATTAATCTGGTAAGTTTTCCCTCTTCTTCCTTTCCATGTTTTGCATGAAAGAACATCGTTTCCCTCCCACAGTGCTAATATTTTAGTTTTTGCTGCCTTTAGGAAGATATCTGCAAACTTATCGAACCTTTCCGGAATTTGGATACAATGTTACAAGTTCGTGTGGAAGCAAGCCGGGCACTTATAGACATTGAGTACCACTCCAGAGGCATAAATTCTGCACTAGCTTTGTTTCTAAAATATGTGGTGGAAGAGCCATCTCTGAGAGGTTGATTACATTCTCTTTGCTGGACATCGGCTCTTTCTGTTTCTTCTGAAGTGTGTTTACTTCAAACTATTTTCTTACTTGGTTCCAGGTCAAGTTAAGTTGTGCATACACGCTATGCGGATGTGTCAAATAGTGGTTGGATCAGACTTGGATGAAAATGTTGACACTGCTATTCTTCTGGATTTGCTTCATCTTCTTGAAAGTCGGATAGCATTCAATAATGAATTTCTTCGTCACCACCTGTTCTGCATTTTTCAAATCCTTGCTGGAAGGTTGGTGGTCTTATCCTGTCTATGCCAGGTTATGTAAAAGTTCTCATATTCTTGTGTCCTGTTGGTGTCCTCTTTTAGCAGCAGTTGAACTAGTGGCCTTTTTGTAGCTTTTAGATTCTGTTGAAACTAAGAGTTAAGTAGAAAATATTACAAAGGGCACGTGTAATTATCTCCTTTCTTTTGTCTCGTGTGTATTCCTTTCCTGGGGTAGTAAATAACTCATAACATGTGGATTCCTCTCAAGCTATTGTGAAACCTTCCTTTTTACTCTGGTTTCATGGGTAAAGCAGTTTTATTTCCTTTATTAACCTTAGTTGGCATCTTCAAGTTTTTCATTTTGAGCATGTTTTGCGCTTTTTCGAGACATCATATATCGATATACTGAGGATAATATCTCATTTTTTCAGACCACCGACTTTGTTTGGAGTGCCTAAGGAAAAATCTTTGCAGCTTGTTGATGTGGAAACCTGCATTGAGCAAAAAAGTATCTTTGCAGTTCCTGCGCCTGAGATTGGGGGCCCGGTATCTTTGGCACTTGCAGATACTGAAGGGAAACAGTTGGATCTCGCCGCTTTGGGTGTTGCGATGAGACCCCCGGAACTCTTGATGCCTGTTGTTCCTGAAATGAAGCTGCCAGAACCAGATTTAGCTTCGCGTTCTGATATACAGCATCTGGAGCCTTCCATGGAAACTCGCAACCAGCCTTTGAGTGAGAGGCCCAATGTTCACGAAGCACCATCTGCTGTCGAACCGTCAATCGAAGAAATTGCTCAAAGGGAAACAGTTACTCAGAAGGAATCTGATGTGGTGTCTATATCTGTTAGTCATGAAATCAAGAAGCCAATTATCAGGATTAAGGTTAGACCATCTGGAGCAGCTAGTAGAGCCGAGGGTGAAGGAAGATCTGTGGAAAGATCTCAGGGGGTAGTACGCCATGACATAGATTGTGGAGCAACTAGTTCGGCTTCTGTTGACGCTCCACAGAGAATTTCTGGTGATGTTGTGAGCATCAGCAATCAGAATAATCTGGAGGAAGTAAATTCATGCCATGATCTTGGGTCTCGCATGACTGCTAGCATCGGCAGTGTAAAGTTCATAGGTGATGGAGATAATTTCGGAAAAGATCTGCAATGCACTGCAGAGTCAGGAAAAACTTCTGCAAGTCTTAGGCCTGGTATCCAGAGAGTGCCACCGGAGCATAACATGGACCCTGAGGTGCAGAAATACGCAAACCTTCAAACGTTGTCTTCTGGTAAAGAGAAGGAAAAGAAGAAAGAAAAGGGAAAGAAAGATAAAGACAAGAAGAGAAAGAGGGAAGACCCCGAGTATCAAGAGAAGAAGCGTCGAAAGAAAGAGAAGAAACAAAAGGAGAAAGAGATGGCCAAGCTTATGTCGGGCTCTTCAAATCTACCTACAAAGAGGATGGATGAGATTGGTAGCAATAGAGAGACAGTTGAGAGTAAATCGGAAGAACCAAGCGGGGTCATAGTGGTGAAGGTTGAGACAAAGCCCGAGCCGCCGTCATCATCAGAAGCGCGTCCGCCTTCCAGATTCCGAATCAAGCTAAAAAGCAAAGCATTGAACAACACTTGAGAGGTAAAAGTCTCGTCTTTGCTTTCCTTGACAGCTCTTGGATCTTTACAAACATGTATACATATATATATATATGTGTGTGTGTGGAGTTCTTGATGTGATTGTGGAGACAGAGATGTATGGCCTTGTTTTTTTGTTTCTTCTTACAAAGAAATGAATAGTACGAGGAACAATATTTTGTTTGAGGATGTTGACACTGTCTCCATTATTGTGTGTGTCAGAAGTTGCTGCACGAACAGTTCTTTTGTTTTGTGTATCCTTAGTTCGAAATTAAGAAAAGTTATTCTTTTATTTATTTAGGAATCAAACCCGATGCGTGGTAGTTATATTATTTGTTATAACAATATATTCATTAGGTTTATGTAAATAACGAACATTTGCGAATATTCGATTATTTGTATTTATATTTGTATTCGAATAATATCCAGATTTATTATTTGTATTTATAAATTCGAATATTTGTAAATGTGGATGTTTGTCGGATATACGAATATTCATTAGATATACGGATATCCGTATACGAATCTAAATTTTTTTAACGTAAAAATATATGTAAAAGAATTTTAATAAAAAATCAATAATCATCAAATATAATCTATAACTAAAATTCAAATGAAAAATACAAAGATACATAATATAAATAAAACAAAGTATCAAAATCTCTACATCATTCATTTAAATTTAGTTTAACGATTCTACGAATATCGTCAATTCACCTAAAACAATGAAATAAATTGTTAGATTATACACTAAAATAAAACTCGCAAAAAAGTTATATATTTATTGAGTTCTGTTTTTTCATATACTGTAATGTCTCAATAACATTATCCAACTCATTTGAGTGTAAATTAAATCATCAATAATATTAGTTATTTTAAAGTATTTGATATTTTAGTCATCTAATCATAAATATATTGTATATTTGTCTATATATTTATATAACAAGTGTTTAAATAAGATTAGTAATGTTTTTTTATTTCCAATTTGATCATTAAAACCCATTTTGTTACATATATATCTATATATTAACTAAATTTTCTATTTAGTACTTAGGGATACGAATAGTTCGGATAATTGAGTCTACTATTTCTATTTGTATTGTTGAATATCTCATTTCTAATATATGTACTTGTAATTGTGTCAATGGATATTCAAATTTTCGGTTCGTACGAATCGAATATAAATCGGATACGAATACTTTGAATATTTTGCCCATACCTAATATTCATTATATTTATCAATTTGAAAGTTATATTATAAATATTATTTTGTGTATAATAGTAAATAGTTATTAAAATTGAATCCAAAAATACTATAAATAAATCAAGTGTAACTAATAGATTCAAACAAATTTATATATATATATATATATATATATATACATACATTTTTTATATACAAATATTTATGTCTATTCTAGAGTAATTTGAATTATTTATATATTCTTCTATAATGCAATTTGGCATATAAAAATGATCAAATTGATAACTACTTAATTTATAATTATATATACAGTCTGTCATATTGTTGTTAACGTGCAAATTGATAAAGATTTATATATATATATATATATACATAAAGTTCAAGAGTTGTTATAAAATATTTCATTTTCTGAAAAACGCTACATAATCGGTTGTTTTCTTAGTATCCAAACATGTTCCAGATGTTTTCTGTATTCTCTCAATCTTCAAAAAAGATTGACCAATATGTGTGAACTTTTATTAAAAATGGTAAAAGAATTGTAAGATATAATTATTATAATTCAATAATAAGATCAAAGAAAAGCAATTTTTGATATTATAAAGTAAGATATGTATGTAATAGAAGTTAAAAAGTATACAAAAATAACTCAATTAGTATTATCTAATAATATGTTTAAAGGTTTATTATTTTTTAGTAGTATACTATATTTTTATACCGCAAGCTATGGTTCATACTAGAGGTTCAGTGAGGAGGGTGAATTTTTCGAAAGCAAAGCAAGAAGGAGGAGTAGGTGGGCTAGTTGTAGGAGTTGAGAGCGCGAAATGGTAATTAGGAGGAGAAGTTTTTGCTTCCATGATAATGAACGGAAGATCACGATTTCTACAATCAATTAAATAAATGAAACAATTTTTGCTCTGCCACAACATTAACTGTATATCCACGACTAAAAATAGGAATATACATATATATGCATTTGTAAATTTTTTATATATATAATTTGTTTACATATATATTTATAGTATTGTTTGTTGGAAGATTGCATTTCGGTTAGCCATCTCATTCAGAACAACATTTGAAAAAAAAGATAATGTAGTATAGTGTGGATTGAGTTAGATGTGAAACAAACTTATCAAGTTCCACGATAAAATGGTAATGACCAATATAATTAAAGAATAATAATATGAAATGAGCTTTACATGTGAAACCACTTATATTATTTAATTTATAATATACGGCTGAACAATACCCTTCTTCACAAGCATATCATAAACTCGGTCCACTTTGCTATGATCCATCATCTCCAACACACTATAAGAATCTGATTTTATTTCATCACCCGCCTTTTAAACATCTCTTCCGACATTATCTGTAGCGTTTGAAGATACACCGCTAGAACCATTTTGGTCTCCCGTTTCTCCTGCAAAACACTCCTTCTTTAGTTACCAAACTCACAACCAAACCGGACTCACATTTCCACGGGACACTCACACTTTCAGACATAATTTGAGACTTTACAGAGGGCATTCACACTTTTAGACAACAGTAGAGACTATACAATTTCCATTAGCTCCAACTCATTTACATAGCTTGATGAAGCTTGCACACAAGCCCCACAACTTGCATCCTCCACATTTCCACATCTCTGCACCCTTTCTTCAATTTCTCTTTTCCTTTTTCTCTCAAGGTACCCGTCTGCCTCAATCCTGGAATGACATCCTGCTGCCTGCGCATCCTACTCCCTCCCATTTTGGTACAACAGATTTCTTTCTAGTACGAAATCCTTTCTAAGTTTCCTCTCATCAAGCGTACAAAAGATAAAAATTCATCAGCATCAATGCACCCGCTCCATAGGAGATAGCTTTCTTTCGCTGAAATGCTGACCTTTTTTATTAGATACGCAACACACGCAGCTTCAGCTTGTATTCTTCGAGAGTGTCAGTTTCTTTGAAATCCGTCTCAGCTAAAAGCTGCTCAACATCGTTATCCTATTCAAGGTCAAACTCTTGTCTTTTTTTTTTTGTTTTAATTACTCAATTCAACCAAAGATTTGTTCGCTGAAGTGACGACTTTTCCTGGCGGCTTATCTGTTTTGAGCCAATCTCCGAAGCGTCTGAGAAGAATTTAAATGTGAATTATGGTTCATCCTTAAATGTGAATTACACTCATGAACTCACTAAATAACATCAAAATATTGAACCTTTTAATCACCGAATTTGGCCTTAGGTGTATCTGCACAATCTGTAGGTAAGAACATTCCTTGTAGAAAGCCATTTAACTAAAACACCACAAAAGATTGAAGGACATTTTATAATTAAACGCTAGTCTTCCAATACATTATATGGGAAATAAACGCTGAAGAAAAGGTACCATTTTACTCATGCACAAAGATGTTCCAATACTAAGTTCTGATCATCAACGAAAATTAAGAACAAAACCCTAAATTCATCTATTCCGACCCTCGAATTTCCAAAGTCTCAAAATTCAGAACGAAGATCAAGAAAAACACATCACATTCAAATCAAATTATAAATTGAAATCACAGACGGGAAAGATAGATCGACGCGCGAGGGAGCAGTGTGGTTCCAGGTGCCGTCGCCAGCCTTTGAAAGTGCGAAGGAAATATCCGCGGGGAAAGAAAGATGGAACCGTTCTCCAGACTATTATAGTAAGATAAAAGAAAGGGCATGGGAGGGACTGAATCAAGGGACCAAGGAAACGTACCGGTGAAAGAGTTCCATTAGAATGACCAAGAATTCCACGCGCGATCAGGCTCCAGTTCCTTGCTCTAAACTTTCCCACGAGCTGACTCAGTACTACATCATCCTCCGAAGACCATGGTCCTTTGACTCGTTCCTTAGCTCCACTGCTTGTCCCCTCCCCGACAAACGCAGACACATCTTCTCCGCTACCTGCCTCAACCCCTCCCTCCTCCGTTTCCACTACATTCGTCTCTGATTGTCTCCTACGAGCTCTATATTTGCCTCTTCCGCGGTGTTCCATCATTGCCTCTCTCGATTATTCTTCTGATGCTTCATGTTCATCAAGGAAGGTAAGTTCACGATGTTAAGGGATAAAGGTGAAGACGAAAGGATAAAAGAAAATATAGAACGTGTGAACATGGAACGGGAAATAATAAATTATAACAAACAAAATTGAATGTCTCTTTTATAAATATTTAGATTTTTTAATAGAAAAAATAAAATGCTGGTGTGGATGACTCACAAAACATTTGAAAAATTATGGAAAGAAATATTTTTAGAAAAAAAATCTTAAAATAATAATATACTAAAATTATTCAAGAATATCGTAAATGATTGATAATTAACTAAAATGTTCTATTCAATAATATTTTAATTAATTGTAAAATTTTATTTAAATATAAATTATAAAAAGTATTAATCTATTATATAAAATAGAAATATTTATAATACTATATATAAATGGTTTATGAATTCACGTGAAAATAATTATATTTTTATCATTATAATCCAACATATAATATCCAATATTAAAAATGATAAGAAACTATTGAATAGGTAATGAAATGAACCGAGAGATATAGTTGGGGAACGTAGAATATTCATTAAAAATTGCAAAACTTTCAATTAATCTTATAGTTTAAAACTTAAAAGTTCTATGACTGTTACATGTATGCCACATTCAGAATTAATCCATGTTAATTTTGAATTATAATGGTGGTTTCTATAACTAATATAAAATACTATTACTAATATAAAGTAATATATCGTTTTATTTATTTATAGATATTACAAAAATTTTGCTATTATAAATAGTTATTAGACTAATTATATCGAGGATTCTTTTGACTAATAAAAGGTAAGTATTATTTTATTTGTATTATAATAATTTTTCTATGTTTAATATTTTTAAGTAATCATTTATTATTTGATTTTACGTTTGTTTACTGGACTGTCACATCATCGCTAAGATGACGTCACCAGAATTCAGCAAACCTAACTTGTAATATATAAATTTTATTATATATATATATATATAACCATACATGTTTATATATTTCTATTTTAATAAATATAGAAGATCATAACATAAGTTATTCGACATATGTTTCGTGTGGTAGATCATAAACATGGATTCGAGAATTATTATTCTCTACGACTAGTATTTAAACACGCGCGATGCGCAGGCTTTGAGAAAGAAATATTTGAATTTTATTTGTATATTACTATTTATATAATTTTAAAATTAAAATTATGATGTATTTCGAGAACTTTTCAAATTTTAAATTAATTTTGGGATGGTAAATAATTGAAATAGATAACGACACTACATATTGCATCTAAGTTAATAAAAGTTTGTCAACAATAATTAAGAAATAACGAGCATAAAAAATAATCTTTATTTTGAATTATTTTAAAAGGTTTTTTATAATTGCTATATGTTATAAAAGTCACTTTTAAACATATAGATAACAAAAAACAAAGATAAAAAAAATATAGGTCTATATATTTTTTAAAGTAAGTATTCATATATTCACAATTTGTATTTTTCATAATCCGACAATATTTAGAACTTTTATAATAATAAAAATCAATGAATGTTTGGGGAAACAAGTTTTTACGAAATAAAGGGATGCAAGTAAACCGATGTAGTAATAAAAGATAAATAGGAAAGTTGGTGTTCTTAAAAAATTATTTATTTCTAAATACAAAATATATTTTAATTGATAATAAACTCCACTTTTATCAATGTGACAATGATACATCAAATTACTCAAATTGAAACTTTAATAATTTTAACTGAAAGCAAAATCTTTAAACTCATCAATTTCCAAATTTTTGTTATGAAGATCACTTTCTATCACAAAAGATTTATCCAAATTATTACCAAAATTATCCAATATTATAACTCTGTAAATATCTAATACTATAGCTAGATTACAAATATCTTGTGATGATATAATTTTTTTGTTAATTATGTGTTTTTCCATATCAATATTTAGAAAGAAAATAAAAATTTAGTTTGAAAGATATTATAACATAAAATATTTTTTCAACGTACAAATTTGTTTATTAGTTTAAATTTTTTCACATATATAAATCTTTGTATATAATAAATTATAACGTGTGAATGCCAATTTTTTTTATTATCTTATAGTTTTCACATGTATAAATCTTTGTAATGATAAATTATTATGTATCAATGCATATGAATCATAATATATTAAAATAATAGTATCAATATTATTTTTATATGATATAATATTATATATTTAAGATTATTAGTTGATATGATATAATAATCAATCTTAATTGATTTGGAATTTATATCACTAATGATTAAAATATTTATAAAAATTTAAATATTTATTAATTTATTAATATTTTTAAAACTAGTTGAAAATTATTAAAATTTAATTATTTATTTCTGATAATAACATATTTATTTATAAGGATATAATACAATGAAATATAAAATTGAATAATATTAATATATATATAAATTTGTACAAATGTTTTTTGTTGTTTTTGTTTTTTTAAACTTAATTAATTGTGTGAAACTAAAATATAGTAGATAACATATTCATGGAGACCATTCGATCTATTATAATATTTGGAAGGAAGAATCTTAAAAAGTCGGGCGCAAATGATTAAACCCACTTTCCCTCTCCCTCTCTCTCTTCCATCCCTTAATTGGAACTCTGGATGTCATAAACCAAATCAAAAGTATTGTTTCTTCATTCTCTCTCTTCCCATTCTTCTTTGCCATCTCAAACCCTTGGCGATTGTCATATGCAACCGCAATCTCCTCTTCCTTGTACCCTTAATCCTCCATTCTCTTTCGCTTTTGATTCTCTAGTCTACCAGTCTGAATCTCAATCTTTTTCTTCTCCTAATTGTAATAGATTATAATAAAAAGCTGCGAACCAACAAATAATCAATCGAGCGAGAAGGAAGAAAACTAACATACAGATTTAGGATCAGCTCGAAATAGTTGAAAAAAAAAATCGATCGACAATTGCATCTCAGGAAGCATGTAGGCCATCTTCTATCAGTGGAGAAACGATTACATCAATTTATCGACGGATGAACAATCTGATGGATTTAAAAGAAATCGATAAGGTATCTTGAGTGCATTGGAGAGAAAATGACTTTTGAGTATAGTGGAGAGACAATGGAATCTAGAAGCCTGAGAATCAGAGAGGGAAATAACAAAACTGTAATCGGCGGATAAACAAATTAATAGATTTAAAGGAAATTGATAAGGTCTTTTGAAATTCCATTGATCGAAGTAACGAAAGTTTAGATTGAAGGAGATTAGAAAGTGGAACATTCAAGATAATATCCATAATATTACATTGAAGGAAATTAGCAAGTGGAGCATTCAAGATAATATCAATAATATTATATCGAAGTAGCCAAATAGTTTGCATTGAAGAAGATTAGAAAGTGAAACATTCAAGATAATATGAACGTTATTAATACTTTATTATTTAATATTTGTTTAGAAAAAATATTTAATTTTTTTCGAATTTTCTAAATAAATACATATTAATTATTATATTATTTAATCATTAAATGAATCTATATTATAAAGTAATTATTAACTAGTTTTAAATAATATTAAAAAAATATGAGAATAGTATTTTATACATATTTTTATAAATAAATAATATTATATATGGAAATATATTTTTATGGTGTTATTTTAAATAATATAATAAAATCTCAATGTGAAGAAATATATATCTAATATATATAAATAAATATATATATATTAATTTTATAATTGTATTATATTAGATATATATTAATATATATAAAATAAGTATGTATATATTTTTAAATCTATATGTAAATAAAGAGAATAAAAAATCTCTTTATTTGTATATAGATTTATGGAAATAAATATATTTGAATCTACAATAGAAATTTTAATCTCTCATATATATATAAACGACTTAATTTTTTTTAAAATATATTTATGAATATATACGTCTATCTATTATATAAAATTTATTAACTATTATAAGTAATATATTAATTTTTTATTAAGTATAAAAATTCTTAATGTTAACAAAAATATTTATATGAAATGTTATGATGTTAGATTTTCAAAAATATTATTTTTCTGTTTTTTAATTACGGAAAATGGAGGCATTTTTTAATAACTAAATTTTTTTTATTAAAGATATTTAAGTTTTTTTAATATCAGTTAAAAAATTTAAAGAAGATGTGTGCTAAGTAGGCAATTTAAAAAATACAATAAATATATCACCACTTAAAATATAAATTAATTTGTTATAAATATATCACCATATATGAGAAAAAATTGCTCATAAAATAGTATACATATCATTTTATTGAATAATGTTCAATAGATTCGAAATTATGATAATTAAAAAAAATATGAAATTAATAAAATATCAATGGAAAAGAAGAAATAACGTATTGAATGGTTAAGTTAATATTTTGTCACATTGACCCCGCATTCTCTTTCTCTAATTCTCACTGTAAGAGACTTTAGTCTCGGAATTTGTTGGGTGAGTAATCGCGAAATGACATATATTACTATTATAATAAAATATATTTGAAAAAATCTGATCCCAGAAATGAAAAAGAAAAGAAAATATAACCTAAAATTGAATAAATTAATTAACCCAACAAAATAACAAAAAAAAACTCAAACAAAACCTTAAAAAAATAATTTGTGTATTTTAGATTCTGCACAACGCTTATCTTCTTTACTTCTTTCCTACTTTCGGAGGAGCTTAACTACTGGATTTGTATTTCTCTCATTGCTAATAACATAAATGATATATGTTCAATAATTCAGCTTGCTTGTCCAAACTATCCCAAAAATATTGGTTCAAACATATTGTTGCCTTAAGCGATGCATGACCTATAAACAAAGAAAAAAGTGAATACGGTGATCACACTCTGCCAATAACGGGTTGCTTTCTTTTCATTTGGAGATTTTTAAATCGAAAACGTCAAAGGGAAGTTTGTGTTTCAGTCAGTATGTGTCATGATTGGTTTCGTCATGCCGGTTTTAACTTGTGCGAAGAAGGATAAGGTTTTTGAAGAAGTGGAATATGCCTGAAAAGATGTGAATCTGTAAGTTGATTGTGAGGACTTTCTTAAACACAGAGAGGAATAGTCGAACTCTTGAGGTTATCACCATTGTAATGTACTATACCTGAAAGCCCAAAGAAGAGGGCAACATGTCCATCTTTTCCCATATTGTATCCAAAATGAAGGGAGAGAATTCGACGCTTAGGCATAGGGTAATGCATAACACCGAAAAGACCTTTCTTCATTCCCTCAATATTGAGTGCTGAGGGTAACCATTTCCCTTCTAGCCAGATTAATGTCTATGCTAGTGGATGATGTCATGTAGTGAGTGTATCGATTACACGAGAATTGTCGAGCATTATAAATTGTGAAGTCTGGGATACCAAAGTTATCAAGCTCTTCAGGAGTGGGTTGGATACACTTGCCATCCCACCAGTTAGCCAGTTGCACACTAAACTAATCCACCATTTTCTTATATTTTCACCCACCCAAACAAAGAAAACATACATGTGTATGTATTTACATAAAGGACATCATGACAAACTACAAGCAGACTTATCTGGAACGGATCAGAGCTGTGTCGACGAGGCACAACTAAAGCATCTGCTAAGTCAAGGAAGCAGTGATGAAACTTACATATTGTGCATAAACAATGGAATGATAAGCTCTAACTGAGACGATTCTGACTTTGATCCTGTTCTCTGGAACCCAGTTAAGAAATTGATCATTGAGAAAAACCTAGGTACAAGAAATCCATTCATTAGCCAATCATCCAAATACAAAGGTCCTAACAGTATACACTTTTTGAAACATAGATTACTAGGTCAACCTTTTCCAAAGAGTTAAGTAATCAACAGCTCTTTCTCTGTTCACCATGAAGGTATACTCCTCCATTTCAGGTATACTCATCCATTTCGATATTCAGTGAGCCCCTGAAGTAGAATCAAATACAAATGAATACAATGAATCAAACCCAGCAGCAGCAGATACACTAACGGTTCATGACAAAGATAGATAAAACCAAATCGGAAAAATAAGAAGATAGATAGACCAATCACTCACTTTCCCCACCAAAGATCGTTCTCAATCCTAACTCGGAATAGCGAAAAACTTATCCTAGATGACAGCGGAGTATAAGCGTGTGGAATCTAACTCATGAACGCTAAACATATCAACAAAGCTAAGCTAGACAGTATATACGGAGATATGTCTACTTGGTATCGAGATCTAAGGATTGAATTCAACTAGATAAGGGTTTCAAACACAACTACTCTACTGATCGGTATCAAAAAAGGCTTCTAAGCAAACCTAGACCATTATCCACGATTCAACAAAGTCGCAAAACATGACTAAACTCGAAAAAATTTTCACTAGATCCATCTTATTCCTAAACCTAATCCTAAGTCTTAACATGTCGCTCTAAATATACATATGTATCACAAAATGAAAGAGTACCCCCCCCCAGACCTGAACGGAACACAGTCCCAGTGTTCGAGACCTATGAGGGATCCCCGCATGATAAAAATTCGAGAAAATATAAAAAGGTAACGAATACACCTGGTGTGTGTGTGGCTTTCTCGAATCGTGATACATCTGGATGTAGTGACTCTTGCGCTCTAATGCATTTGTTAATGTGAAAGACCTGAGATAAGACCATGCAATGCAAAAGAGTAGAACAAAGAGCACTAAATACGTAAGTCTGAAAGAGCGTACACGATAGCTAAACTAAAAACAAGAAAACGATAAAAAGAGGTCCATAAAGATAAAAAGAAAAAGAAATAAAGGAAAAAGGAAGAAATGATATAATCCTCATCCGCTCCATCGCGGGTGGCCGGTAGGTCCGCTGGCTCTGCCGATGCTCCTTCCCCAGGTGGGAAGTAGAATGACTCCAGCTCGTATGGGATATGAGGACGATATGTGATGGCTCCAGTATGGTAATCCTGCGAGATCGGAATGTAGGGCTCCTGGTAGTGCATCATACTGAGCCGCTGAAATCGCCGGACGGACTCTGTGAGGTAGTAGGTATGCTGGATGGATTGCTCCTGGAATCGCTGCTGCTCTGCATACCTCGCAGCCTCTATATCATGCCTCGCTACCTCCATGTCGTACCTCTGCTCTGTCATGAATGACTGGTACCTGGTCTCCTCCGCTACGTACCTGAGGGCGTCGGAGACTCCTTCCATCGAAGGGAAATCAGAGCGACGGTGAGGATACTCTGGACGCGCACGTGAATGTGTGGAGCGTCGGCTGCGCTGCCTCGAGATGGATGGTCCTGATGCGGCGACTGCAGGTGGATCCATCTCTGCTAGCCTCGGGCCGATATGCCCGATGGTTGGATCAATCCTGAATCGGGATCCCTCCTCATCTAAACCCGGCATCTCAATCTCGCTGATGTCGACTTCCAAGTTCCGACCATGCTCGTCCTTGTAGCACCAGATGACGTGATGCCTCTCCAATGTAATCGCTCTTCGGTTGCGCAGATTCTGGAGGTTTAACTCTGGTTCCTCGTCGATCTTGTCCTCGATCAGGATGCCAAGGTTGATCCCGACTCTCCGTGCGATCATTGTGACAATGGTACCGCACATGATCTTCGTGTCCGTGCTGCACTTCTCGGTGGCTATGTCGAGGAAGTGCCTCATCGCCAACGACGCCAGGTCGACGTTCACAATATCCCACTCGTCAAGCTCGAAGCCTGACTGCACCACCCGCCTCAGGTAGGCCAACTCAGTGTGGTTGACACCACCTTGCACTCCCTTTCCTAGTATAGATGAAACTAGGAAGTAATGGAAATACCTCAATGCGGGGTGGCGTATGTGGCTCGCCTTCGACCTCGTCGAGTTTTCTTCATACGCTATCTGGGCCCAAAACTCTGCTTGATGACTCCGGTTGTGCTCTGGCATCTTCGTGAAATTACAGTGCGGAGCGTCGAGGATAGTCGCAAACTGTCTCGCGGTGAGCCGGTAATTCTGCCCTAGCAGGTGGAACTCCATGAAAACTCTCTCTCGATCTCCGGATTCGGGAAAGAAAGCGGCGTACGAGGCGAGGAATTCAGTTGTCAGGTTGCAGTATGTGTATTCCTGGGTATGTCTCAGTCCCCTCCAATCTAGCGTTTCGAAGATGTGGTCTATGTACGCTCCTATGTGAAGGGCGGTCATCGCTTCGGCTGATAGGAAGCGGGACGGGAAGATCTGCGGCTGGAATTCCGTGAACTTCTGCTTCTGACCGGATAGGAATGTCGTAGTCCGGTAGTTGTATTGCTGGTGGGAGGTGGTGATGGGCATATACGGCGTCAGCTCCATATTAGCATCCGACCTCGCTGGCCATCCTTGCTCTGGGTCGTAAGCGTCAGATCGGCGCTTCTTTGAACTCTGGAAGATCTTAGGGGCCATCTGCAAAACAATCAAAAGACAAAAATCAGTATTTGGCTCGGTTCTGCAAGGTGCCCGATCGGGTACAAGGTGTTGTCCGATCGGGTAACTAGTAATCAAATTACCCCCGTGGGTAGTGTCGGACTCGGGCGAGAAAGACGCCCGATCGGGGGCATGTCTAGGTCGCCCGATCGGGTACTATACCTAGCCCGATCGGGTGGATCACGAAATCGCGACCTGCAGTTCGCGAATCGCGATCAAATCGACCAAAACTACCCTGAATCTTCCTACACAGACCTAGATCTAACCCATAGCAGTCCTAATCTCAAGATAGTTCATGAAGTTACCTGGAATTGTGATGAGAATGAGGAAATTTCAGATTTTTGAGAGAGGGGAGAGAAGTTTCCAAGTAACCGAGTTCCAATCCCTTGACGGTGAAACAGCAGCGATACCCAGGCGGCTCCGGCGACTAGAATCCGGCGTGAGAGGGTCGCCAATAGAGAGAGCACGATCGGGTATAGAATTGTGAGAAGTGAATTGGCCGCTCGGGTTACTCGAAATTATAACTTACCGTGCAGAAATTACGGTGCCCGATCGGGTACCCTGTGCTGCCCGATCAGGTGTTCCCCCTTGATGACCTACCCGTTCGGGTCGCGTGATGTCGCCCGATCGGGTTCTCCTTAACCTGAAATCGCTCGATCGGGTAGAAGTGTCTGCCCGATCGGGTGTTGCTGCAAAACCAAAAAATTAGACGAGAAAAACATGTGCAGCAAAAACCGATAGATCATTAGGTTCCTAGATCCTAGAAAATTGTCCGAAACTAAAAAAATGAAAAAGGAGTCCGAAAATATGAAAATTAAAAACGAATAAAGGATATGCTCGGGTTGCCTCCCGAGAAGCGCTTGTTTAAAGGTCTTTAGCTCGACCATGGCGTCTTCATAAGCTTGTGGCGGCGGATAGAGGAGGTACGCCTCTTCCGTCTTCTCTCTGATTAACGTGCTTGGATTCAAAACCTGGTGGACTTCTTAGGTGTGATCCTCGATCCGTCTCTCTCGAACCTGTGCCTTTCTCGCATCTCCTTCGAAACCGGTTAAGTTTGAGCGTATCTTCAGTGTTCCATGCATGAGAGGAATGTACATGTGCCACTGGAGATGGCGGAGATGATGCGCGTGACCTTGGAACCGTTCCCCGCGTTGAAGTATCACTCGAAACGTGCGGCTTTTGGTTCCTCAGGGGCGCCCGATCGGGCAGTAGTGTCTGCCCGATCGGGTCGCCTATTGTGCATTTTACCCCCTTAGGTAGTACACGAGTCGGACGATCAACTCGCCTGTGCGGGTTCTCGTCTGTAGCACCTGCCCGATCGGGCTTACGTAACCACTCGGCCGGGTGATTAATTTGAGGAATTCCCCCCGTAGGTATTGCCCGAGTCGGGTGATGAGGTCGCGCGACCGGGTCGCCTAAAAATTGGTCTGCCCGATCGGGTGAAGGATGCTGCCCGATCGGGTGGGTTCCTTGCCGAATGAAATTCGGCTTTTCCTTGATGTGCGTGAGTGCGTCCGATCTTGCTTATGACTGATACTGAATCTCGGTGCACTGGGACAATGGTGTGTCCTTCGGATGAGTGTCTCCATATACGTGTCTGGTCTCCTCCGTTGATGCATTTGTCGTGGTGACGTTCATTGCGGGTTCGGTCATGAATAGCTTATTCAACGCCTCGTCGAGTTTGAACTTGATAGACTCGTCCCCGAACTTCATCACTAATCTTCCTTCTGCACAGTAGATGACCATCTTTGTTGTGTTGAGGAATGGTCGTCCCAATATGACGGGGATCTTCGGATTGATCTCCATATCCACAACAATAAAGTCCGTGGGGAACCAAAATTCCCCCACTTGGACTACAACGTTCGTCAATACACCCACTGGACTACGGACGGATTGATCAGCCAATGTGATTTGCATCCTCGTGGATTGAAGATCTCCTACCCTATTGAGCTTTTCAACAAGAGATAATGGTAGCAAGCTCACACTCGCTCCGATATCGATTAGTGCATGCTCAATTTCGTAATCGTAGATCTTGCATGGTATGACGAAGTTAC
>CM071869.1:22868214-22881441 GCA_036759665.1 Gynandropsis gynandra | reverse complement strand
ATCGCTTAGGAAAACCTAGCTCAAACATGCAAAATCTCACGGAAAAGGCCAACTTTTTAAGCATCCTAGGTTCAGGGTTCATCTCAAAACGTGGCACCGGACAAGTTTCTGGGACGACTCTGACTCACGAAAACAAAAACAAACTAAAAACTACAAAAATAACCTAAAAACTACAAAGTCAATGGGAAAATGAAGGAAAATGAAACGAAATCACCTGACAAATGTGAGCTGCTCCCGCAGACTTAAATTGAACGGCGTCCTCGACGTGAAGCTCCGATAGAGGCTAAGGGAAGTGAAGCACGTTTACGGTGGTATTTTTTGTGTTTTTCTGTTTTTTTAACAAAAACGGTAAATAGAGTCTGAAACTAAAAACTAGGAAAAATAAAAAAAAAAACAAACAGCTGGGTTACCTCCCAGAAAGCGCTTATTTAACGTCTTTAAGCTTTGATGTTTCCATTCCTCATGCGTGCGCGACGGGTGGATCTGAAAGGGAAATGGAGTTTCCACTTTCGATCGGTTGAGCGACTTGATGGAGCTTTAGCCGTTGTCCATTAGCTTTGAATGTGCCACTTGAATCGCTCCATAGTTCCACATCTCCATGTGTGAAGACTTCTCGTACCTGAAAAGCACCAGACCAACGAGACCATAGGTTGCCCGAGAAAAGCATAGGACGAGAATTGAAGAGTAGAACTAAGTCACCTAGTTGGAAGTCATGAGGTAAGGTCTTTTTGTCGTGCCATCCTTTAGTCATTGCTTCTTTCTTTGGCACGTCATGCACGTGATTCACTCGTTCGCTTCCCGAGGTTGGATAAATGGTATCTACATTGAAAAGTTTTATGACGTCTTTTCCATTACCTCGTGCAAGTGCGGGTGCAGCATCCTTTGAGTTTTGGTGGAAGGATCGTGGCTGTCTTCCGTATAATTTCCGTGCATACACGTTGAAGAGCTGACTCTCTTACGTTTCTTTACGCGAGTGGGTGACTTTCTCATCTCATCTGCACTAAAGTTAGCATTCATAACAACAGGATATATTTTATCGCATTCAACGTACTCATACCAAAAAGAAGACGGAGGTGGCTCGGGCTCAAGTTTGGACGTCTTCTCCGCTGCGAAACCAGCGTGCATCTCGTGTGGTATCTCCTCACATGGGGCATCTCCTAGTGCTGCAATAGCACTCATGAATTTTGTGTACATCTCAAACTCGTGTTAGATATCGTACAAGTGGATCAGAAACACTTACTTGATCATGCGTGTCTTTTGCTAACTCGTCCAACAATTTTACTGTAAAGCAAGACTCCTTGGATAAGGGTTCTTCCATGGGGCTGAACAGGTTGAATTCGATCCTCTCATCTCCGACACGTAAAGACAGCTTCCCTTGTTGTACGTCTATCAAGGCGCCTGCAGTAGCTAAGAACGGTCTACCAAGAATAATAGGTGTCCTAGCATCTTCCTTTATTTCAAGTACAACAAAATCAGTGGGAATGCAAAGCTTACCTAACATGGTGGGAACGTTTTCAACAATTCCTACCGGATATCTTACCGAACGATCCGCGAGGCGTAGAGACATCTTTGTAGGTTTGAGGTTCCCGAAGTCCATCCGCTTGAAAACTGAGTGTGGCATGATGCTTACGCTTGCCCCTAAATCGCACAAAGCATTAGAAATATCAATATTACCTATTGTGCATGGAATGGAGAAGCTTCCGGGGTCCTTCAACTTTGGTGGCAGCTTGTTTTGAATGATAGCGTTGCATTCCTTGGTGAGTGCTACCGTCTCGTTCTCTTCGAGATGCTTCTCTTTGGAAAGAACCTCTTTGATGAGTTTGGCGTGATTAGGCATCTTTTGGAGGGCTTCCACGAATGGGATGTTGATGTCAAGCTTCTTGAGACCCTCTATGAATCTGTCCATTCTCTATTCGTTCTTGCAACTCACTAACCGTTGAGGAAACGGTATTGGAGGTTTGTACGCTGGTGGAGCAACGTATGGTTTGTCTAAATCATGTTCAACTCCTTCCATAATCGCAATCTTACCTTTACCTCCTCTCATGGACGTACCAGTAGTTTGCTCTCGCTCTTTCGAGGGCGAATCCTCGATTATATCACTGCTGCACACAGGAATAGCATTCACATACTCTCTCGGGTTCAATTCGGGTTTATCTGGAAGCTGTCCGGGATTCCGAGAGGATGAGTCAGCTTGCTGTGCTACGGAGTTTTCTAAGCTCTTAACATGATTGCTCAAGGATTCCATCTGAGTTTTGAGCTCGTTGATCGCTGCCCCCACATCCGCATTGAATTTGGTTTGAGTTGAATGTTGCTGTCCTTGCTTCTTGATAAATTCAAGCAACACTCCTTCAAGGTTTGACGAAGAGGCTTGAGGAGGTTGAGGAGCTTGCGGAACTTGCTGAGCTTGCTGGAATTGCTGGTTGTTTTGCTGGAAAATTTGCTGCCTTTTCTGAAACCCCGAGTACTTTACCGATTGAGTCATTCGGTACGAAAGATTCGGGTGATTCCTCCAATTCGGGTTGTAGGTATTACCGAATTAAGTGTTTCCTTGCTGCTGGGCATAATTCATCTGTTCGAAATCCTCATGTACCATGCATTGATACGCTACATGCTCCGTATCTCCACAATTCACACAGTACATGGTGTTCGCTGCATTACCTGTTGCCTTGCTCTGATTCGGCTCATATAGACGACGAGACCTGTTAGGCATACCTCTCGGTATTGACCACATGGTGTGGTTCATGGCAAGGTTATCGATCAGCTCGTATGTCTCCTCGACGCTCAGATCCATAAATGATCTTCTAGCGGTGTCATCCAACGTCGTTCGGTGCTCATCTGAAATTCCATTGTAAAAGGTTTGGATAACGTACCACTGTTCAAGACCATGGTGTGGACACAACTATAGAAGATCCTTAAATTTGCCCCACGCCTCAAACAAAGTTTCTCCATCTCTGCATCTGAACGTTATGATCTCCCTTTCATCTGAATCTTCTTGCTTGGAGGAAAGAAGCGTGATAAGAAAAATGTGCAGAGCTGATCCCAAGTAGTGATAGATCCAGCGGGGAGCGATTGCAGCCAAGTTTTCGCTCATCCCCCAATAGAGAAGGGGAAGAGACGCAGTAAGATCGCATCCTCTGAAAATCCGTGTATTTGAACGTACTAGAAAGCTCAAGGAAGTCTGTGAGGTGCTGATGGGGATCCAATTGATTTTCACCCATAAATTGCTTCTGATAAAGCATGTTGATCATCGCCGGCTTAATCTTAAACTGTTCTCTCGCAACATCAGGCATCATTATTGCTGTTTGCACGTTGTTCATGTTCGGCACCACGTAATCCCTGAGGCACCGTGGTGGAGGAGCCTGTGGTTCTCGCGCTGAGGCACGAGTTGCTGTTGCTGTATGTGTCCATGGCTATTCTGAATATCCATCTCTCATTGATCTGACGACTCTACGAAGGACAAAATAGAAACGATTTACGTAGAAAGAACGAAAGAAAAGAAAACAAAAACAAAAACGAAACAAGAAAGACTCAAGGCTCGAATCTAAGACGTGTTGACAATAGTCCCCGGAAATGGCGCAAAAAACTTGATGCATTATCGAAGTTAAACAAATAACCTAAACTACCCGCAAGTGCACGACACGTGTGTAGTACTTCAGGTGTCAATCCCACAAGGACTACGCAACATAACCTAAACTCAAACTACGAATCAAACTTGCTAACGACCGAAATATAGTTTTAAGAATGAAATACTAAAAACAAATAAACAAACTAGTTCCTAACGGTGAGACAAACGTTCCAGGAATCCAGTTTCACAACAAGACTACCGAAACCAACAATCAACCTATCTATCATGCAATCCCAGTCAAGTTATCTAAGGCAGATGATCCTAATATGATATCTACTCTCTCTCGAGGCATAGACACGTGATCTAGTCAAGTTACCCCCTACTTCCGTGGCTGACCCCTTGAACTAAACCCATAAGTCCTGTGATTCATCCGTTTTATCCTCAACCGCTGCTACCCTACTTTCGTGGTCTAACCTCGGTTGTTCTAAACCTGATCTTCTAGGACTAGAATTCTCCTTTCAGTCCTTCTCCTAACTCCTTTCGATCCTTCTCTTAATCCTTAACACATGCATCTACGTGGCCATCGTAAATACAAGTCATTCAAGCACTCAGATAAAGAATAGATAAACAATAACGGGAAGATGCATTCAAAGATAAATCAAAAGTGGTTCCGGGACAGCCATGGGCTAATCCCTTCTCCTAGAACAAACAAACTACTCGCTCGTGCTTCCGCAAACAATCATAAACAAAATAGAAGGTCTAAGGAACATGAAAACCAAACGAAACCGAAGTGTGGTGTTGATCTCCAATGCTCCTTGCAAGTCTCCTTCGCAAGAACCTCCTCCTTCTCTCTACTCTCTCTCTCGATCAAGAACTGAATACTGAGTGAATGAGCTCGATCTCTCACTCCTCTCCTCTTCTTTCCTTCCTCTTTTATTTCCTTTTCTCCCTTCCTTTCCTTCTGGCCATTCAGTTCTTCTTTATGTTGCAGCAGCCACCGATTGTTGTCTTTTCATGAGTTTCCATTCTTGAATAAGTTGGGTGACGTTTCCATTAGTTCCTCTAGCGAAATATCACGTATTCCTCTTCTCTAAAGTCAGTTTCCTTATTGTATAAGTTCCCAGTAAACTCCCATTTTTTTAAGTCAAATTAACTTATTTGGAGTTGCAGGTGATGGACGCGACCCGCGCGGGCAGGGTAAGTGACCCGCTCGGGTACGGCGCGAAAGGTCACGCAGGATCGTGATGAGAAAAGAGGCTGCCCGCTCGGGCTCAAGGGCTGCCTGCTCGGGCTCAAGTGCTGCCCGCTCGGGCTCAAACCCCGGGCATGGTATTTATTGGCCGACTCGTGCTCAATTCGCTGGACAAATCACCGTAACAAATGCCCGTGGCTATTCCTTGCCGATTCTCGTCCCGTTTGTCCCATGATGATCCTTGATGCTGGTACTTTGTCTCGTGCACGTCCTTTAGCTTCGAAATGAACTGAATACGCATAAAAATGTGTAAGAACATGGAAACACGAAAACAAATAAAACGGATATGGAATCATACATAAAGTATCGCATCTATATCATAAAACATCTCTAAAATCGTGCAAGAAACACGTATGAAAATGAGATGATCAGTTGTCAATGGAGCATGACTCCTTATCACACACACGGGTTCTTCTTCGCTTTCACTCTCTACTCGCCCTCTGAAACTTGATCATGTTTTATGTGTACCAGCCACGAGAAAGAATCTATTATCTATCCATCAGATTTGCAAGTCTAACGGAGTCTCAATTGAATTCTTTTCTGATGCTTTTTAGGTGAAGGATCTCAGCACGGGAGCAAAACCATTGATCGGAGGAACTAAAAGTGGCGTCTATGAATGGCTGACAACTCCCTTTCATGATTCCTTCATCTCGTCTCCTTTTCATGCTTTCTCATCTATTAAGTCCACTTTGTCCGAGTGGCATTCTCGTCTAGGTCATTCCGCTTTACCGGTTCTTAAACAAATGGTGTCTCATTTTTCTTTACCATTGTCTCAGGCGTCTAAACATTTGTTATGCAATGCTTGTTCCAGCAATAAAAGTCATAAATTATCTTTTTCTACTTCCTCTGTTCTTTCCTTTAGACCTCTTGACATTATTTACACCGATGTTTAGACTTCACCTACACTATCTATCGACAACTACAAATACTATATCATCTTTGTTGATCACTTTACATGCTACACTTAGTTATTTCCTTTGAAATGCAAATCTGATGTTCTACCCACCTTCAAGTGTTTTAAGGAACAAGTTGAACGCAAGTTTAATCAGAACACTCGTTATAGTGGTAATGGAGGTGAATTTCTTGCTCTTCACTCTTTTCTCCAATCTCATGGAATCTCTCACCTCACAACACCTCCTCATACGCCTGAACACAATGATATATCCAAACGTCGTCATCGTCACATCGTAGAAACCGATCTCTCCCTTCTTATGCATGCATCTCTTCCTATGACCTTTTGGACTTATGCCTTTTTGACTGCAGTGTATCTCATCAACCGCATCTCCACACCAATTCTTTCCTCTTCCTCACCGTTTGAAGCTCTTCGGTACCATCCTAATTACCATAAACTTCGGATCATCGATTGTCTATGCTATCCGTGGCTACGACCATACACCACAGCAAAACTCGATAATCGCTCCACTCCTGCATCTTCCTTGGCTACTCCAACACCCAAAATGCCTATCTTTGCTATAACCTCATTCATTCTCGGCTCCATGTGTCCCGCCATGTCTACTTCCATGAGTCCCACTTTCCTCACACCAATATTCCTCTCTATTTTCCCTCACTCACTACAAGCGTCGAATCTTCTCCAGCGCCCCCTGTGTCTTATGTGTCTTCTCATATCACACATGTCCATCTGACCACGTCGCCACTCGTCTTGCCATCACTGCATCAAGCCCCCAGCTCAGATTCTTCACCGGCCTTCTCCACGAAGCAAGCTTTTGCTTCACCGGATTTTGTTTCCCCCGTTTTAGAAACAGAGCAAATCTTAGTGCCGACAGATCTGTCTCTGGTTCCTTCTATGTAATCAGGCACCTCATCAGACAAGTCCATGTCCGTTCATACATAAATTCAACATGCCATGATCACCCGGTCGAAGAACAATACCACGAAACTAGTTCAGAAACTCTCCCTCACTGCTCAGGTTGCAGATCATTCTCTTGAACCGTCGATGCCAGGACATGCACTTAAGGATCCAATTTGGAGAAAAGCTATGTGTGAGGAGTTTGATGCTCTTGTGAGAAACAACACATGGGAACTTCTACCCCCTACGCAGCTCTAAACTTTGTTGGATGCAAGTGGGTCTTCCGTATCAAACGAAAACCCGAAGGGTCCATCGATCGATACAAATCACGACTCATTGCTAAGGGATTTCATCAAAGACCTGGTATTGACTATCATGAGACATTTAGTTCAGTGGTTAAGCCTACAACAATCAGACTTGTGCTCAGTATTGCGGTCTCTCATGGTTGGAAACTTCGACAACTTGATGTGAACAATGCATTTCTACAAGGAAGTCTCAATGACAAAGTCTACATGGCACAACTTCCAGGGTTCGTTGATCAAGATTAGCCTACATTTGTTTGCAAACTCCACAAAGCAATCTACGATTTGAAACAAGCACCTTGAGCATGGTACTCGGAGCTTCAGTCGTTTCTCCTGTCTCGCGGGTTCACAAACTCCCTCGCTGATGCTTCTCTCTTCATCTTCCGAGACAAAGGAGTCACCATCTATATTCTTGTCTATGTGGATGATCTTATAATCACTGGGAATATCCATACCATTATCTCTGACGTGATCACCTTCCTTAGCACACGGTTCTCTATCAAAGATCTTGGGGCCTTATCATACTTCCTAGGCATTTAATCCCATCTTATGTCGTGGGGTCTCCATCTCTCACAACATAAGTACATTGGTGACATTCTTCGGAAAGCTAACATGTATGAAGCAAACCCGTCCCAACTCCTATGGCCTCGACTACTCGTCTCCCGCTTCAGCCAGGTGCACCATTGTCGCATCTGATGGAATACAGAACCATAGTGGTCAGCCTGCAATATCTTACCCTCACTCGGCCTGACATTAGCTTTGTGGTTAATCGACTCTCGTAATTCATGCATTCTCCTACAACGGATCATTGGCAAGCTGTGAAATGGGTGCTACGATACCTTCGGGCAGTTCCAACAAGGGTGTTTTCTTCTCGTCGGTAAATGAACCCCGACTTCAAGCCTTTAGTGATGTGGACGGGGCTGGTGATCATGATGACTGGTCTTTGACGGGAGCACATATTGTTTACTTTGACAGACATTCGATATCGACCGAAACCGAGTCTCGCTCGGTGGCTTTAACGTCGGCGGAGATTCGTTGGGCTGCATCCTTACTTCATGAGCTTGGCATTCCATATCCCGAGACGCCTCTGATCTTTTGCGACAACGTTGGTGCCACCTAACTTAGCGCAAATCTCGTCTTTCATTCTAGAAACATTTGGCATTGAACTACCACTTCATCCGGCATCAAGTTCAGTAGGTACTCTTCGTGTCTCTCACGTGCGCTCGGCGGATCAGCCGCAGACTTACTCATCAAACCACTTCTGAACTCCGCCTTCACTCGTCTTTGTCTTAAGATTGGAGTCACCGAGACTGCTCCATCTTACGGAGCATGTAAATATATATGTCTATAGTTGTAATTACCTTAATTACGCTAGGTTAAACCCTACGCACATGTATATATCATTGTAATATCGACTTAATAAAGTCACTTTACATTAGCATATTCTATCGAGTAACACCTTGAAATTTAGTGTTGTTATTTCCATTTACATTATTTTATCAACAATCTCATATATTAATTAATTGTTATTATATTGAAACTTTAAAAAATTCTATTTTAAAACTCGAAAATATGAGATTTAAATCATAATTTTTTTAATTTCAAATTATCCATGATGGAATTATAATATATAAGAAATATAACTATAATTAAAGTTTTATAACTTAGAAAATATACACCCGAAATAGTCTAGTCTCTTGTATATTGACAAGGAAAAAAATAAGTACATAAATTAAAAATAATTTGTAATCTAATCAAATATAAATGAGCTAATAAAGTAAAATTATATAAGATAAGATAGTAAAACGGCGGAATATCAGAAATACCCTTATAGGGCTAAACCACTTCAAAAATACCCTTCTCTAAAATAATTATTAAATCCGAAAAAAAACTGAAGAAAAGACAAACTTGCCCTTAATGTTCGAACGTGAAAAAATCCACGTTCAACGTGAAAAACTGTCAAAAACGAGAAAGTCGAACAGTTTTTCGCTGTGAAAACCTGTTTAAAAGTTTATAGCAAGAAATAAATAAGTGATGTCGAACTTGAGAGGGATCGATTTGAAGTTGCGAGAAGGAAAATGGCTAGAATCAGCAGCAGCAATGACGAAGATAGCACGAGTCAATCTTCAATGGCGTCAATAAGTGTAAGTATTGATTTGAAATGGGTGAGTGTCAGTGTCAGTGAGTCGGTTAGGTCGCAAGGGTTGCAGGAGTTGCATGAACATCTTCCACTCAGTGAGTCGGTTGAGTAGTAAGGGTCGCAGTAGTTGCATGACCAGCTTCGACTCAGTGAGTCGGTTGTCTCAGTGAGTGGGATGGGTCACAATGGTCGTTTGAGGGGCGTGGGTCGATTGAGTCTTAGTGAGTCGGTTGAGTGTCGCAGAGTGATTGAGGGTCGTTTGAGTCGCATGGGTCGCACGGGTTGGCAGAGTCGCATGGGTCGCATAAGTCGTTTGAGTCGCACGGTGGGTTGAGTCGCATGGGTCGCTTAAGTCGGTAGAATTATAATGTATTCGTAATTGGTCATTTTGCAGGTGGCGCCAAAGCCGAAATTTGTGTATGAATTCAAGCACATGGACAGAATGCCAAAGATCACCACCAAGTGTTATCCTCACGAGACAATAAGGACGCTGAGAGGAATCTTACATGAACAAGAGTTGCATTACTTCGAGAAGGAGTCACAATTTAGGCATTTATTCCACTTACAATGTGAGTCCACATTGACGAAGGTTCAAATGTCTGTCCTACTAAATCACTCCGTGATTATACGGAACAATTTAGGCATTTTTCCCATTCGGTACTCTATAGTGGAGCATGCACTAATTTCTGGATTGAAATGCGGACCATATCCCATAGAATGGGAGTCCATGATGGGTATCACATTCAGGCTGAAGAATTTCGGCGTGGAAAGGTGACCCCCGAACAAGTCAGTGAAAAGCTTGTGAAGGCGAAGAATTCTGACGACCGGAAGAGGTTCGCAACTTTGATGTTGTTGGCGCAAGTTATGGCTCACAAGCCTTCAGCAGAAAACTCTATCAGCCATGATCTCATTGACATGGTTGATGACTTGGAATTTTGTGAAGGCTTTCCATGGGGTTGTTACACTTTCAAGAAGATTGTGGATACTTGCCGTAAGCACGTTAGCGGGGAATCACCGAAACCAAAATGGTATTGTGGCGGTTTCATGATCCCACTAATGGTAAGTTGTATATATTATTCGAATAACTTGAATGTTTTCGTACTTTTTGCATTCTTATCATTTTGATTTAATGTTTCAGTTACTTCCATTTGAAACCATCCTTAGTTTGGGCGGAAAGGGATGGTATGTTGAGGTTGTGGATGCGCATCGATCATGCCCAAGAATGTGCAAGAAGATGGTTAAATCCAATTTTAACCCAAAGTATGTAGATGTGATAAGGTAGATTGGAGATTCTAAGGTAACAATTACACAAAGTTCACAAGGGAAACAAGGGTCACAGAGGGTAATAATGGTTATTTTTTGTTTTTCAGGATATTCTAAGTATTCTTCGTGCTGAACAAGAAGAGGAAGTTTTACTTTCTGATCTAGTGGATTACGAGGTATGTGACGATCCCGATGTTCAGATCTGGATGAAACATCTTCGTAGAAATCCGAAGGGTATTTGTTGGGAGGATATCCGTAAGCAAGAACTGCTGACATGAAAAGCAGCTCTTGGCGATCAAAAAAAGGAGAAGGAAAAAAGGACTAAGAGGAAGGAGAGCGTGAGTGATGCTGATGCTGCAGTCCCTCTGACATTAGAGCATAAATTAATAGGGGAAATAAGGGAGTCGGAGAAGAGAATCATCAACGCCGTAAGAGACCTTCTAAGGGATGCCGAGATTCATATGCCTAATCCAAAATCAAAGGCTGCCGAGAAAATTGCGATCGCCGAAAACCAATCTTCCAACATTGTTGGTGATTTTGCTTTTGAATTCCTTCGACGTCCAAATCCAGTGTCAAGAAAAGAGCCAAGCGGAGATGGCTCAGAAAAGGATTTGGCAAACATTGCTCCTGATGGAGTTCTACCAAGTAAGTAATATTTAGTGAAAAGGTCATTTGAGTGTCAATTTCCATAGAGACATATAAGTCGTAGGGTCGCATAAGTCGTAGGGTCGTTAGAGTCGTAAGGTCGCGTAAGCCACAGGGTCGTTAGAGTTGCATGGGTTTCATATGCCACATGTGTCACTGGGTCGCTAAAGTCGAATGGGTTGCATGGGTCGAATGGGTCGCTTGTGTTACATAATCAATGTAACGAACCAAGTACGGTCATTTGAGGTCGCATAGGTCGCATGGGTCGCATAGGTCGCATGGGTTGCATTGGTCGCATTGGTCTCATGGATTGCATTGGTCGCATTTGTCGCATGGGGAGCATAGGGAGCATGGGTCGCATAGGTCGCATTCGTCGCCATATGTTTAATGAGGTAAATTTTATGCAGGTATTGGACCTTTATCGAAGGAGTCTGCGCCATATGTTGAACCTCCGGCGGCGAAAAGAGCAAGAACAATGGTTCAAGAACCTGAAGGGAAGAGGAGTTTGTGTGGATTCCAAGGGGATTAATAGAGGGCTTGGTAACCCGATTTCATACGTTTGTTGATGCAAGCGGTGACAAGTTGACTAAGCTATATTTGTTCCTGAAGACACCTCGATATGAGCGGTGGTGGAAATCTGAGCTAGATATTCCCCGGGGGCCAAAGTTTTGGGAGATTATATTAAAGGCCAACGTATGGCTTGAAGATGATGTAAGTTTTTTTAAACCCTTAGTCTCACAGAGTTTTGTGTCATATGTATTCATGTGTGTTATATTTTTTTGCAGCAATTGGATGAGGCGTTCATGGAGTTGTCTTCTCGCTCGGCATTGGGTCCCAGCGCGAATCAGAATTATTACGTTTGTCCTGTTGCTTTCATGCAGACGCTCTTGATATGGATGTACGAGGATATGGAAACTTTTCCGGAAATGCTTAGTGATTTTTTGAATGCCAAGTATCCATTCTGAAGTAGGAAGGCACCAATTAGTGATTATGAAGGTTTTGTCTCGGTTCTAAACATTCCATCGGACAAAAATCGATGGGTAGGATGTCATTGGTGATAACACGTAATCCGTTGTAGTTTTTATGTCATTCTTAGGTATAGTTTTGATTAGATTTATTAGATTTCACTCATTTATCGTGTTTATTCGAAGACTTCATCTACATTTCGTGTTTTGTGTAGGAAATGAAGACATGAGGAGAAACACGAGAGATTATGGCAATTTAACCCCGAAAACGTAGTTGAGTGACAAGGTTCAACTTGTGCAAGGCCATGGATTGAAGCGAACATTCGGGCTAGGTGAGCCACACGCTCGGGCATGAGTGCCCGCTCGGGCTAAATGAAGGCAAATGGTCGGGCACATGGCCTGCACGAGCGGGTACAAGCTGTGCCCGCTCGGGCCCTTGTATTTCTCAACTAATCCCTAAGATTTAGAACGGCAAAACAAAGGGAAATCAGATCTATTAAAAGTGGATTCGAACCAGATTGAAGGGGGGACGATTCAGGGGCATTAGAGACAGATTTGGAGAGAAGAAGAAGGACGGAACGAGGGATCCGAATCATGGAGGATCTATTGAAGACGTCGGTATACGAATATGGAGGAATCTCTTTCTCTATCTATGTCTAATTTAGTATTCTTTTGTGTTTCGTTTTCTGAGTTCATGTCCAAGTAGATCTATTTCTATGTTGAATTTAGATTTCTTTTATGTTTTGTTTCCTGAGTTCATGTTCAAGTAGATCTATTGCCATAGGTTAGAGAGTATTGCCAATATGTAATGAAGTCTTGTGCTTAATGAATGGTGGGTCTTAATGCTTTCTTACTTGTACGCCACTCGATATGAATGAATTCGGTATTTGATCATGTTTTCAGATTGATTGGTTGATCTTAATGCTTTTATTACTTGTACGCCACTCGAATGAATGATGTTAGAAGTCTAATAAACCAACACCAGGGCATTAGACTTTGGAAACTAGCCATGATTTAGGGTTTAATCGGTTTAGAATCTACGCCAGGTCAATCGATTGAATCTAGGGATTAGGATAGCGGTCGTAATGCGTCTATGTATGTAAGATGCGCAATAGATATATTGGTATATGCATGCTAGATAGTGGACAAGTCTACGCCAGTCAGTTCCTATAGGAGAGCTTGAATTCCCTGAACTCATGATAGTACCTTAGACCAATTATCCTTTTAGAACTTTGTTATATCATTATGCAAACTCTCGATACCCATGGTGCTTAGTCATAAGTTTATC
>CM071869.1:22846109-22862456 GCA_036759665.1 Gynandropsis gynandra | reverse complement strand
CGGGATTGGAAGTTATACAAGGTGCACACGTTCCGACTCTTGTTTTGTTTGCGATATCCTCTTAGGTTTTTGAACACCGGGACGGTGTTTCATTTAAGTCTGGGGGGAGTACTCGTCGAGTATTGACATGTGATTAGGATTAGATGATTAGGATTAGATGTAGATTTTTGTTTTTAGGAATAAACGGATGGGTACCTAGCATGAATTTTCAAGCTTTAGTCATTATTGTGCGACTTTTTCGATCGTGAACAATAGTCTAGGTTTGCTTAGAAGATTTCTTGATTTCCGATTAGTTGAGTAATTGTGCTTGAAACCATGACTTATAGTTACATTCATCTCCTAGGTTTCAGTACCAAGTATCATATCTCCGTGTATACCGATCAATCAATGCTTGTTGATAGGTTTTTAGCGTTCATAAGATTCCACACGCTTATACTCCGTTGTCACTTTTTTCTCCTTGGATAAGTCTTAACTATTTTAGGTTTTCATTGACATGAGTACATCGAGATCGATGGTTTGGGTCTAAGTGGTGGGTTGAGGCGCTATTCTACGTCCTAAGGGTTAGAGTTATGTGTATTCTTCATAAAAAAAGAGAAAAATCAGAAAAATAAGCTTCAATGACGCATCTCTTCACTCCGCTAAGGTTACGAGACCTTATGAGTGTGCCATAGGCAGCCTGGGTCTAAGTAGAAAGCCACCCTCTTCGACTTCGACGTCCTAGGAACAAAGCGTGGAATAAAAAAAGAGAAAAGAAAAGAGAAGAAAGAAAAAGAATAAAAACGGAATAAGAACGAGAATTTGAACTTAATGATATCTCAAGCTTAGGAGAGTTGGTATGGAGATCGCTTGGACGTTGTTTAGGAGTACGGATTAGACTTAAGTCATTGGTAGGATTGCATGGATTCGAAACTTTCGGATTGATAGAAGTCTGAACTTGGTACGCTTAGGCTTGCGTTCATGTGACGCGTTGTTTTGCATGATGGCTAATCCTTTGATGTATTTGTGTTAGTATCCATTGTTGTTTAGCTCTTCTAGTACTCGACTCTAGGTTTGCTCGAGGACGAGCAAAAGGTTAAGTCTGGGGGAGTTTGATAACACGTAATCCGTTGTAGTTTTTATGTCATTCTTAGGTATAGTTTTGATTAGATTTATTAGATTTCACTCATTTATCGTGTTTATTCGAAGACTTCATCTACATTTCGTGTTTTGTGTAGGAAACGAAGACATGAGAAGAAACACGAGAGATTATGGCAATTTAACCCCGAAAACGTAGTTGAGTGACAAGGTTCAACTTGTGCAAGGCCATCGATTGAAGCGAACATTCTAACACCGAGCAAAAGGAGCGGAAACAACACTTTAGGACATGCACGCTCGAGCATTGGAAGTGTGCCCGGTCGGGCTAATTGCTACCAAACAACCCCGTAGCTTTGCACGACTCGGGCAATCAAGGAACATGACCAAGAAGAGGTGCCCGCTCGGGTGGATTTGGTGTTCATCAATTCCTTGTGTTCGACCCTAGTTTCTACACGATCTGTATCCTTGCAGAAGCGTTAGTCTAGGTAATTTATTACTTGAGTCTACGCACATCAATTGGGTAGCCATCAAAGCGGATTTCAAAACCCGATGCATCACGGTATACGACTGCAAGATGAGCCTTAAGGAAACGCATATCGATCCGGTGATTGAGAAGATAAGAAAAGTTGTTCCCAAGATGCTCATTCTCGGAGGGTTTCCTTCTTTGTCTTGTAGAGAAGATGAATGGAGGTATGTGTATTATGAAGGTCTGTCACAGAACCAAAGCGGGAATGACTGTGGTGTTTTCTCCTACAAATTCATAGAAGCCTCGTTAATGAGGAGGAATGTGTTTCGCTTAATTTGCAACGACAGTATTACTTCCATGCGTGAGAAGATGGCGGCTGATATATATAGTAATGCAGAACGTATCTATGAACCCGAAGAAGACTAACTTGATATTTGGTACATTGTTTTTTTTTTACTGGTAGATGTAAACATTTGGTACATTGTTTTTTTAAATATTTGGTACATTGTTTTTTTAATATTTGGTACATTGTCGCAGGGGTCAAACGGTCGTAGAGGTACAAGGGTCACAAAGCCTCATACGACCCTTGCGACCCATGTGGCCATCGCAACCCTTCCGGCCATTGCGACCATTGTGACCCTTGCGACCCATTTGTCTATTTCGACCATTGCGACCCTTCCGGCCATTGCGACCCATTTGTCCATTTCGACACTTTCAGAGAGGTAAAAGGGTCACAAAGGGACCTCTACGACCTTTGGACCCCTGCGACCCTTGTTCCTCTGCGACCCTTGGACCCTTGCGACCCTTGGATCCGTGCGATACTAATTTATTATTTACAAATTGTTTACAAATAATATGAATAACGGTACATCATTACATGACATCGTCTACGGCAAAGATCGTTCTCCCTCGCAAACCCTATCGGAAGTGTCTGCGACATCACCAAGTTACATCAGTATATTGAATGCATAAATAACCAAATTATACATGATGAATCGTTTTGAGGTCACTTACCAATGAATCTAGGGCCAGATTTGAACGCTCGACTGGTACAATGAAAACCCTCTCATCAAGAGTGGCTCTGGTGACGTTAAAGACCATGTCACCTTCGTGACGGAAAAGTACGACATCCCCAATACGAATGGTTTGGTCGTTGTAGAAATCTGTTCATCCATCAGTGAATTTGAAACCATCCAACTTGACTTCCCATGTTCTATTAGACGCATTCGATTTAATCGTTGCCATGTTGTTGTCCCTCGTATTCCCGTAAATATACTCATCGAAGAAGATCTTCGGAAACTGTAACAAAAAGCGAAAAACAAAGTGAAATCTGTATATTCTCTACATGTAACATACAGGTAGAGTGTTTTAAAGAAGATTAATAGGTAGTACAGATGCTGCACAAGAATCTCTCGGAAGAAATGATGGAAATTTTGGCATTTTCTGAAAAAATGGATGGAAGATGATGAGAGAAAAAAATGGATTGGAAAAAAGGAAACGGTTGGAATTCGAAAAGACATGACATCGAATCGACGTTAGATGGAATTTGAAAAGACATGACCACATGGTCACATGGGTCGTAGGGATAAAAGGGTCGAACGGGTAACAGGGTCGCAGGGTCAAGGGTCGAACAGGTAAAAGGTTTGCAAGGTGGCATATATTGATGAATAGATGTGAACTCGACTAATTTACGAGTTTAGGATGATAAAGTGACAAAAACCAATCAAAACAATACATTTACAACGTCAAACTAATTAATTCCAAATGAGGGTCGCATGGATCATATAGGTCGCATGGTCTGATATATTGATGAATAGATGCGAAATCGACTAATTTACGGGTTTATGATGATAAAATGACAAAAACCAATCAAAAAAATACATTTATAACGTCAAACTAATTAATTCCAAATGAGGGTCGCATGGTTCGCATGGGTCGCATGGTCGCATATATTGATGAATAGATGCGAACTCGACGAATTTACGGGTTTAGGATGATAAAATGACAAAAACAAATCAAAACAATACATTTACAACGTCAAACTAATTAATTCCAAATGAGGATCGCATGGATCGTATGGGTCGCATGGTCGAATATATTGATGAATAGATGCGAAATCGATTAATTTACGGGTTTATGATGATAAATGACAAAAACCAATCAAAACAATACAGTTACAACGTCAATCAATAGTTAAAACAGATTATGACCCATGTGTACCTAGTTGAACTGTGTATAACCAATGCCTGTGTTTGAAAAGTGATATTAGTGTTTTAAGAACTCGGCGGATGATTAAATAATACATTTAAAATTTTGTTTAAATGTCGATATTATTTATATTATTATCTATATTGATTCTAAATTAGAAATATACAACTCAAGTATTGTAAACATTTGGTACCCTTGTGACCCATTTGTCCATTTCGACCCTTCCGGCCATTGCGATCCTTCCGACCTTACGACCCATTTGTCTATTTCGACCCTTTCGACTAGTCTTTTCAATGTCAGACTATTGTTTTTCCAGGTGCTAGCTATGCTTTTTATTTTACCAATGCCACAATCAAGACCTATATTAAAAGGTTCTTTAATGTGATCAATACATGCACCTTGGTTATTCTTTGTATTTAGTGTCTTTTTGGAATTTTAGAAGTCCATTTATTTTTCGTTAAATATAAGTTTGTAAATAGAGGAGGAAAATCGAAAAGTTACAACAATTTGTAGCACCAAATCATTTTTTGTTTCGAGTCTTTCATTCTCTCAAAAGGGTGATTTCTAACATCTAACCCTAAATTCTCTGAAAAATCCTTGTTACCTTTGTGATTGTTTGAGAAGGCGGTGAGTCACACACGACTATCCTTGCGGGGAATGGCTCCGATGTGTCTCTAAACTCAGCAAATTTGACCTTTTTTTCTTTGCTTTTTTTCTCGAACTTCTTTTTGCCTTTTTTAACCATTGTGACCTTTGAGACCTTATGTAACCTTATGTAACTTTTGTAACCTTATGTAACTTTTGTAACCTTTGTAACCTTTGAGACCTTATGTAATAAATATTTAAACGTTGAAAATGTCTTATTTTGCATCTATTGTTCGTAAGATTATGATCCAATATGACCCGTTATGTGACGTTCAATCGGATTAAATTGGAATCAGGTTTAAACAGGAACCCATCTGACGCATGCGACCACATATGACCCTTGTACGACTCATGCGACCACACATGACCCTTGTACGACTCATGCGACCCAATATGATCACATATGACCCATGGACGACTCATGCGACCACATATGACCCATGGACGTCTAATGCGACCACATATGACCCTTGTACGACTCATGCGATCCTATATGACCACATATGACCCATGGACGACTCATGCGATCACATATGACCCATGGACGACATGCGACCTATGCGACTCATGTGCCCATGCAACCCATGCGACCCTCATTTGATCAGTTTTTGACATTTTATCATTTTCACCAAAATTTCCACCGAACTTTTCACCAAAATTTGAAAAAACTTTTCGAATTTCATCTGACAGCAATTCGATGTCAGGGTCATGTCTTTTCGTATTCCATCTGTTTCCTTTTTTCTAATAACGACACACACTCTCTCTAACTCTCATCATCTTTCATCCATTTTTTGTCGAAAATGCAACATTTCGTAGAAGCAGGGTCATCTTCTTTTGATGAGAGGATTTTCACGGTACCAGTCACGCGTTCAAATCTGGCCGTAGATACAGTGGTAAGTGAACTCAAACCGATTTATTCAATTCATCAAATCTGGTCGTATATGCATTAGTTTGGCGTCGTTGTAAATTTATTCGGTTATCGTAGACACTTCTGATAGAGTTTGCGATGCCGAATGGTCTTTGCGGTAGACAAAGTAAGGTTGATCTGGTAACCAATTACACAGACATTTGGGAGGCACATCTAAGGCCCCTGAAATGCGGTGGCTCTAGCATCACCATGGGTTGGACAAATTTTTGTCAAGATAATGGCTTTAACGTGGGTTGTACCCTCAAAGTCGAACTGGACACCGTTCTTGATGATGTACCTTGTCTACTGCTTGCCCCTATAATCTTCATAGATTGAATTCCATTGTATTTTGATTGTTTCGAACCTCATTTGAATAACAAATGAATGATGTGTGTTTGTGTGACCTTTGTTTCATTCACGTCAAGAGCAAAAGACTTGTCTGATTTTATTTGTCATAGATTTGTCTGATTTTATTTACCATATTTCAATTATTTGATACCATAGTTATCTATATCAAACGAAGAACTTTCAAAGTTGCTCTAACAATTTCATTCATCATATATGGCAAGATAATATTTGTATAGATCCCTAAATAATATTATCCATTTTGGGTAGTTTCAACAAATTCTTGTTTAATTTGGTTCCGTTTTAATTTCCCTAATACAGTTCCACCAAAGTAAAAAACAAGAACCGAAACTGAAACATTGAAACGTTCATACGACTGATAAAAAAAATCATCAATAACATAGAAGAACCAACCAGTTATGAGAAACTTCTAACGAGGCACACCATACCAACACTCGGAATTCTCACAGAAGAGAACTTACCAACAGAAAAAAAGGCCGGGTGATAAACATATTTACATGAGATATAAACTCATCCATTCTTCTATAGTTAATGAAACAAAGGGTCACAAGGGACAAAGGGTCGCAGGGGATAAAGGATCGTAGAGGTACATGGGTCGCAGAGGTACAAGAGTCGAAGGGAGATAAGGGTCGCAGTGGTCCAAGTGGTCGCAGAGGTACAAGGGTCGAAGGGAGACAAAGGACGGAGGGGGACAAGGGTTGCACGGTCCAAGGGTCTAAAAAAATGTTTACTCGTTGATTATGGAAGATGTAATTTGGTACATTGTTCTTTTTTAACAATTTATTTGTAACATAATTTTGAGAATGGATAATTCAACTTTGTACATTATAATTTTTTTAAAAATTATTCATATTATTTGTAAATAATAAATTATTTTGACTATATTGTTAGTATCACTGTTTTTGTGGATTTAGTATTATTGTAACAGGAGTCGTAGAGGGACAAGGTCGTAGAGGGACAAGGGTCGTAGGGGTCCAAGGGTCGAAGAGGTACAAGGGTCGCAGGGGTTCTAGGGTCGAACTGGGTCACAGGATCGAATTGGGTCGCAGGGTCGGACTGGGTCGTTGGGTCGCAGGGTCGAATTGGATCGCTGGCTCGAATTGGGTCGTAGGGTCGCAGGGGTATTTTGGGAATATCAACATTTATAAGGGTATTTTGAAGTTAAACTTTTTTTATTTTTCGGGAATCGTATTTTTGAAATGTTTTAGCCGTACAAAAATATTTTTAAAGTTAACCCCAATAAAACATTATCTCAATTACTTCTGCCTCATTACTATTGAAAGCATTTTCGGAATCATAGACAACCGATCCTCATCTTTCTTTATCTTTTTTTTTTGGAATTTTATTTTCATCGGAAGGGCTGTTTGAAGTTTTACAGGATTAAACTGTGAATTAAGTGTCCTCCATGGTGGTTGGAGGATTGATTGTATGATGAGGAATTTTATGTACGTTTATTAGATCTCGAGTTGGAGGCTTTGCTTAATAAGATTTTAATTCACTCATAAGAGTGTAATATTATTGATAGAGTGAATGTGAGGGTAACACTTGTGATAACGATGTTGCATATGTTTCATTCATATTGTGGCCTATAATATAATTACAAATATAAGTTAAATACATAAATTCCGAGAATGATTTCAATAAATAAGTTCACTACATTTATTGCATTTGAAGCCCAACGCAATTTTGCATTGGAAACACCCGTATTAGCATTTAAAATGACAGTTGTCAACGGTAATTCAACACTAAAACTGCATTAATTAAGATATCATTGTTAAACGGTTGCGTTGGATTAGCCTTGGAATTGCAATGCTAAATCAACGTAACTTTGCTTTATATGTTGAGAAAATGACTATTTTGGCCTCTTTGCAAAAGTCCCACATCGATTTTTAAGAAATATTTTGACCCGTATATATCAATTTTTATGTTTTATATGATTTTAAAAGAGCTGATGGAGGGGTTTTAAAGTGAGACAGGTTTTACAAAAAGTATTAAGTACGCGCACGACAATGTTGCCGCTCGGATCGGGCTGGATTATGCCGGGTTTTACACTATCTGAATATTTTTTTGTTTTAGTTTTATAAACGTTTCAACTTCCCTGGTCTTAAAGAGCTGATCCATTTTGGTGAGCAGCCTATCCATTTTGGTGGAAGGCATCTCGGTAGTGGCGGTTATGGAACTCCACGGTGAGCTATAAAAGACCACTTCGGCCAAGGAAAAATGGCACCAAAAACCACTATTTCTCTTTCAATCGTGCTACCCCACGCATGCCTTTTATTTCCATACGAGTTCTTAGCTATTCCATCTTCCTCTTTGCGAGTGCGCGCGTACGAGGGAGCCGCTGTGTTAACCTTGGAGAAGCGATCGGTCTCGATTGCACCACTATCTGACAGAGTCGATTTCTCTCATCTTATAAAATTCAGCCAATTCTTCCCTCAATTTTGTCAATTTCTGTCAACTCTCCCCTCCGTTATATAAACCGTGTAATGGCGTTAATCGCCCGATTTCACCCAGATTTTACCCAATTCGAATACCCGATTTTGACCCGTATTAAACCCGATTTTTAACCCGATGTCGACTCAAATTTAACCCAATTTCACCCAAATATAACCCGATTTCACCCTATTTTAATACGATTTCACACAATTTTTACTCTATTTCACTCAAATTTAATGTGTTTTCACCTAATTTTAATCTAATTTCACCAAAATTTAATCTGATTTCACCGAAATTCAACCTGATTAACTGAATTTTAACTCTATTTACCCAATGTTAACCCGATTTCACCCAATTTTAACCCGATTTCACCCAATTTTAACCCGATTTCACCCAAATTTAATCCCATTTTACCTAATGTAATCCAATTTTACCTAGTTTTTACTCGATTTTACAGAATTCCAAATCGATTTAACTGAATTTTAACTCTATTCCATTCAAATTTAACCCGATTTCACCCAAATTTAACCCGACTTTACCCTATTTTAATCCGATTTCACCAAATTTTTACTTGATTTTACCAATTTCAATCCGATTTAACCGAATTTTAACTCTATTTCACTCAAATTTAACCTGATTTCACCCAATTTTAACCCGATTTTATCCAAATTTAACCCGATTTCACCTAATTTTAATCCGATCTCGCCCAATTTTAATTTGATTTCACCAATTTTTACCCGATTTCACCGAATTTCAACCCGATTAACCGAATTTTAACGCTACTTCACTCAAATTTAACCCAATTTCACCCAATTTTAACCCAATTTCACCCAAATTAACCCGATTTCACCTAATTTTAATCCGATTTCAGCCAAGTTTTACTCGATTTCATCGAATTTTAACCCAATTTAACCGAATTTGAAATGTATTTCACTCAGATTTATCCATGACAATAAAATCCATCCAGCTTAGCTCATTTATTTTTCCATGTATACACCATTCAAACCGAGGAGTATGAGTTCATGAGTTTGTCTATAGAAAATTTGAGTGAAATAGAGTTAAAATGCGGTTAAATCGGGTTGAAATTTGGTGAAATCGAGTAAATATTAGGTGAAATCGGACTAAAATTGGGCGAAATCGGATTAAAATTAGGTGAAATCGAGTTATATTTGGGTGAAATTAGGTGAACATTGGGTGACATCTGGTTCAATTTTAGTGAAATAGAGTTAAAATTCGGTTAATCGGGTTGAAATTCGGTAAATCGAGTAAAAATTGAGTGAAATCAGATTAAAATATGGTAAAGTCGGGTTAAATTCGGGTGAAATCGGGTTAAATTTGGGTGAATCGGGTTAAATTTAAGTGAAATAGAGTTACAATTTGGTTAAATCGGGTTGAAATTCGGTAAAATTGATAAAACTGGGTGAAATTGGATTAAATTAGGGTAAAATCAGGTTAAATTTGGGTGAAATCGGGTTCAATTTTGAGTGAAATAGAGTTAAAATTCATTTAATTGGGTCAAAATTTGGTGAAATCGGGTAAAATTTTGGTGAAATTAGATTAAAATTGGGTGAAATCGGGTTAAAGCACTACTAGAAAATTCAAGATTAGGGACGTAATTTGGGGACCGACATTTCCGTCCCTAAATTTAGGAACGGATTATACACGGATTAGGGAAGGAAAATGAAATATGTCCCTAATTCGTCCCCAAATTTGGGTACAGAAGAGTCTTGCCTAATCCGTTTCTAAATGCGGACCAATTAGGGACGAAATAGTAAGTCGTCCCTAAATTGGAGACGACAGGTCATCCGTCTCCAAATTTGGAGACGGGCAGTGCCTAATCCGTTTCTAAATTGGAGACGACAAGTCATCCGTCTCCAAATTTGGAGAAGGGAAGTCATCCGTCTCCAAATTTGGAGACGGGCAGGTCATCCGTCTCCAAATATGGAGACGGATTTGGGACCGTCCCTAAATTTAGGACTTTAAAAACCGTTTTAGGGACGGTTTCGGGACGATTTTTCGGAAAATTAATCTCTTAGTCCCTAATCCGTCCCTAATTCGTGTATAAATAATCTATTTAACCCCTCAACCATTGATCCGTTTTTCATAAGCAACTCTCATATTTTTCACCCCATATCTTCTATAGTGTTTGCGATATAATGGCATCTTCATCAAGATCGAACATTTTCGATTCTAGACAATGGATGTACAGAAGAATTGATCCAGAATCTCAAAGCGTATCGAAAGAGTTTATAGAAGGCGTCACACAGTTTATGACAATGGCGACGAATCAACAAGTTTACAAAGAAACGGGTACGTTGGTTTGTCCATGTGTGAAATGCAAGAATGAAAAATTTGTTAATGAGAGAACTGTTTGGAAGCATCTTTATTTAAGAGGATTTACCCCGAATTATTTCATGTGGTTATGTCATGGAGAAAAATTTGCACCACGATCTAGTAATGTTGTGGAAAACTTTAGGGGCACTATACATCATGATGAATTTGAGTCTTCTCAAGATGTAGAAATGAACCCCTATGTGGAAATGGTGCAAAATGTATTCCGTGAAAGAAACGAAAATATTGAAGAAGATCCGAATGAAGAAGCAAAAAGTTTTTTTAATATGCTAGAAGGTGCTAGGAATCCACTTTATGATGGTTGTAGGAGTGGTTTATCACAGTTATCTCTGTCTGCACGTTTGATGAATTTGAAGACTGAAAATAATTTGTCTGAGAATTGCATGGATTCGATATTGCAATTAGTAAGGGATTATTTGCCAGAAGATAATAATGCGGTAGACTCCTATTATGAGACAAAGAAGATGATGCGATCTTTGGGTTTATTGTCATATCAAAAGATTGATGTTTGTCAAGACAATTGCATGATTTTTTGGAGAGAGACATCGGAGATGAGTAATTGTCTATATTGTGGAAAAGATCGGTTTTATTTAACAAAGAATGGAAAATCGGTTCCATATCGTCGTATGTGGTATTTACCAATTACAGACAGATTAAAAAGATTGTATCAATCTGTGGAGACCGCAAGCGACATGAAATGGCATGCTGAGCATTCAAGTCATGAAGGAGAGATGTGTCATCCCGCAGATGGTGAGGCGTGGAAACATTTTAACAAGGTATACCCTGATTTTGCAACTGAGAGTCAAAATGTTTATTTAGGCCTTTGTACCGATGGTTTTAATCCATTTGGGATGTCTGGAAAGAATTATTCAGTGTGGCCAGTTATAGTGATACCTTACAACTTACCACCGGATATGTGCATGAAACGGGAATTTTTGTTCTTAACAATAATGATTCCCGGGCCTAAACATCCGAAAAGAAGTTTGGATATATTTCTTCAACCACTTATTGAAGAATTATGGAATGGAGTTCAAGCGTACGATGTGTTGAGGCGACAAAATTTTATGTTACGAGGTGCTCTCATGTGGACAATAAGTGATTTTCCGGCTTATAGTATGTTATCTGGATGGACAACGCATGGTCGATTGGCTTGTCCATATTGCATGGAGGAAACAGATGCTTTTCAGTTGAAACATGGAAGAAAGACGAGTTGGTTTGATTGTCATCGTCATTTCCTTCCTGTTGATGATGCATTACGGCGCAACAAGAGAAATTTCAAAAGGAATGTAGTTGTGAGGAAATTTCCTCCTCCAGTTTTGACCGGCGAAGAGATTTTGTATGAACGACTTCTTACTTTGGATATTCCGAGGAGTATAGATTGCGGAGGAAACAATCATCCGAGAATTGGTGGTTATGGAATTACTCATAACTGGTACAAGAAGAGCATATTTTGGGATTTGCCGTATTGGAAAAATCTGAAACTTCGACATAATCTTGATGTGATGCACATAGAGAAGAATTTTTTCGATAACATCATCAATACAGTATTGAATGTCACGGGGAAGACGAAAGAAAATATTAAATCACACAAGGATCTAGAAGAGTATTGCTCACGAAGGGAGTTACATATAGGTGATGACGGTAAAGCGCCAGTCCCGATATTCAGATTGTCAAATGATAAGAAATATAAAGTGTTGAATTGTTGAAAGAAGATGGGAAATTTCCTGATGGCTATGCGTCTAACATTGGAAGGTGCGTTGACATTCAAGGAGGAAAGTTATTAGGGATGAAAAGTCACGATTGTCATGTATTCATGCAAAGACTACTTCAGATCAAGTACAGCATGACGATCCACAGAATTGATGGACAAACATGCAAACGAAGCAATTGGAGGTATGTGGTTGATTATATTAATATGTAGTGTGAATATTTGTTAAATACACTAATAATACTTTCATGTTATAGGTATTGGCCTATTCTTCCGAGATTTATGTTCGAGAAATCTGAGTATGGATGTGGTTCGCCGACTGCAAAATAACATAATTACTGTACTATGTAACTTGGAAAAGATTTTTCCACCATCATTCTTCGATGTTATGGAGCACTTGACAGTTCATTTACCGCATGAAGCCACACTAGGAGGTCCAGTTCAATTTCGTTGAATGTATCCATTCGAGCGATTTATGTTTCATCTGAAGAAAAAAACCAAACAAAAAGCTCGACCGGAGGGTTCAATTGTGGAACAATACGTCAATGAGGAAATATCGTTCTTCACTTCATACTACTTCGAGCCACATGTTCAAACGCGGAGTAGAAATCCAGACAGATATTTTGATGGTGGTGTGGCGTATTCATATCCAGTACCAGATGTTCCGAACATATTTTGCGGAATTGGTCGATCTGCTGGTAAGGCGAAAGATATATGGTTATCACAACGAGATCTTCATATCGCACATACATATGTTTTATTGAACTGCGAATATCTACAGCCTTTTGAAAAGTAAAATCCCATAATCAACTATGGTTATCACAATGACAATTTTGTTTATTGTTATAATATTTGTAGAATTTTGTTTCTTTTTATAGGACATTTGAGGATATATTGAAGAATACATATACGAACATTGATGATTCTCAACTCCAAGAACTTAAAAAGATTTCTCGACATGGATCAGACAATATGTAAGTAATGAAATTACATAAATAACTTTTATAATATTCTGACGATGTGTCTAAGTTAGTACATATGTACTGCAGGTTGAGATGGGCAATCACCCGTTGTGGCTACGAGATCTTGTCAAAGGACCGATTGTGAAAGTTATGAGTTGGCCTATGTATTTTACACGTGGTTATAATTTTCACACTTACGATCATGGAAAATTGAAGTCGACGATGAATTACGGTGTATGTGTGAAAGGTGAAAGCTATTGTGCATCGGTCGATGAACCAGATTTTTATGAGATTTTAAAGGAAATTTTGCAATTGGAATATCCAGGTATATAAAACAAGTTTAAAACAATGGTATCCTTACCACGTATGTCATTTTGGATATTGACTCAGATTTTGATATTTTTTGTAGGTTATATCGGTTTAAAAGTGATCTTATTTCGATGTGATTGGTTCGATCCAATAATCGGTCGCGGAAAAAAATAGGCGTTATAGAAGTTAACTCCACACGAAGATATGCAAAATATGAGCCTTTTATTCTTGCGTCACAAGCTGATCAAGTTTGTTACGTTTCCTATCCGCATATTAGAAGATCTTCAGGTTGGCGTGTCGCAATGAAGATACTTCCGAGGGGCAAATTTATCGACAACACAGAACAACAACAATTGCCAATGCAACAACAAATGACCGAGATTATTGCTATTGACGATGTACGCGTTGAAGAACTTACGCATGGTGAAATGGAGGAGCTCGAAAGAAACGAAGATGATATTCATGATGAAGATATAGAAGATGTAGAATTTGAATCAGATACAGAAGATTCGACGGAACAATTGTGTGACTCTCATGATGAATCATGTTAAAACGTTTACGGATTGTTTTTTATATACTTTTTTAATGATTGTTTCTATTTCTTAATGATTATATGTTTACGAATTGTTTCTCAATGATTATACGTTTTTTGATGATTATCGTCCCGATCAATCGTCTCGATCCCGTTCTATCGTCTCGGGCCTAGTCCCCGGTCAATCGTCCCAATCCCGATCCCGGTCAATCGTCCCAATCCCGGTCCCGGTCAATCGTCCCGATCAATCACCGATCCCGGAATTGGGGACAGAAGGTTGAACCGTCCCCAATTAGGGACGGATGAGCCGTTCCCAATTGGGGACAGGCTTCAGCCGTCTCCAATTGGAGACGGATTTTATCCACCCGTCTCCAATTGGAAACGGATGTTATCCCTCCATCTCCAATTGGAGACGGAATTTATCCACCCATCTCCAATAGGAAACGGATTTTGTCCCCCCGTCCCCAAATTATTATAAATTCTCGAATCCATTCTCAGACTCTTCACGCTCGAATCCATCCCCTTCCTGCTCCGTCGCCGACGCGTTCCCTTCCTCCTCCGCCGCCGCCACGTTCGCTTCTCTCGATCCTCCGTCGCTGCCGTGTTCACTTCTCTCGCCGTCGCCGCCGCGTTCGCCACGCCCATCCGTCGCCGCCGCGTTCGCCGCCGCGTTCCCCTCCCGTCCCCTCTCGTACCGTGAATTCCCAATCAGGGTAAGATTTGAATTTATTTATCTTTTTGTTGTCGGATTTGTTTGCTGCTTCAAGTATCTGATGATTCTGCAATTGTTTCATTCAAATGGGTCTTGTTGTCGGATTTTTTGTCGGATTTGTTGTGGATCGAATTCCGAATCTTCACCTCCGTCGTTCTTTCAACGACCGATAACCATTGGAGTAGATGTTAGAATAAAAAAAAGTTTATTTATTTTTTATGAAAATTAGAGTAGATGTTAGGATTCATCGTGGGTTTGATCCATTTATTCTAAAAATTTCCATAACTTTGAAACATGATCAATAGTTTGAAGATCAAACCCTAATCAAGTTTTTTAATCATACTTTTATCCTTAATCATGTAGTTTCAGCTCTTAATGACATGTATAAGAGCTTAAATTCTCCATCAAAACTCAAAGAAGAACAAAATCAGCTCTTAATGACATGTATAAGAGCTTAAATTCTCCATCAAAACACAAAGAAGAACAAAAAATGCGGAAATGGGTTAAATAAATTTAGCTGTTATTTATGTGTTGATGTTAGAAGTTACGAAATTTAGAAATGTACGTTGAAATTTAGAATGTCGTAATATTTTAATTTCACATTTCAGTATGTCGCGCCGCATTGGAAGAGGCGGTAAAACGAGAAACCCCCCTCAGTCCGAGGAAAGTGGAAACATTTCATCTCATTCCCGACATTCCAATTCAGGGTTTGATGATTACATGAATCCAAATTTCTTTTGAAACACTGGATCGATACAATCGGGGCAATATATGTCGTATTATCCGCAAATGCAACCACCACCAGATCAAGTACAGCATCACGATCCGCATATATACGAGGAACCAACAGTGGAAGAAATTTTAGCAATGGATGAAGAGCGACGGAAGCTTCCTCTTATAGACCCTGATCGAAAAAGCGGCGGACTATGGTACGTATACTCAATTTCAAATCTCAATTATAAATAGTTAACTAAATGTTAATTTATCTGTCATTCGGACTAGTAAAGTCCAAATTTGAAAGAGATGTGGCTTTGCGACTCAAGTCTATCGTAGGTAAATATCACGCAAACCGATATATAAAAGGAAGACCCAACTGGATGGCGGAAGATATTTGGGATCAGATGTGCACATATTGGGATTCCCCAGAATTTAAGGCAAAGAGCGAGCGAGCAAGTAAATCCCGGCGTTCTGATAGAGCAGGATATGGGATAAGCGTACACACGGCAGGATCTCGTTCTTTTGCGGAAGTATACAAAGATCTGGTAAGTTTTATTCAATTTTTATGCATTTATATAAAATTAACATTTCATTAAACTATGTCTTTTTTATTTTTTTCAGGCGAAAGAGAAGGGATCCGAACCATTGTATCTAGAATTGTTGGAACGTACGCACGTTAAGAAGTCAGATGGTTCGTGGGTGGATCCTAAGGCGAATAGCGTTTACGATGAAATTGAAAACATGGCAGCGGAGCGAGTATCGCAAATTCCCCCGAGAGAAGACGGCTCACAAACTACTCTTAGTCAGGAAGAGTACAACGAGTTGTATCTCGAGGTAATAATGACATTCTACTATGATCTAATTTCACTATTTATAAATGTTATTAATTATTGATATTTGTTTTACAGCAAGTTACGCCATACAAAGGTCGTATTTTCGGACTTGGAGCAATG
>CM071869.1:22835522-22845972 GCA_036759665.1 Gynandropsis gynandra | reverse complement strand
AAAGGAGGCTGAACTATCAAGAAAGGAGGCTGAACTATCAAGAAAGGAGGTTGAACAAGCACTAAAGGAGGCTGAACTATCAAGAAAGGAGGCTGAACTATCAAGAAAGGAGGCTGAACGATCAAATAGGCGTATGGATAAGCTTCTGCGCATGATGAAAGCGCAAATGCCTAACATCGATTGGGATGCAGTTTAGAGCAGTGATTCCGACCACGACTAATCAGAACGGCTTAGGATTAAAAATGTTCGTTATATGTATGGTTTGTAATTTTTTATGTACTAATATTTATCTTTTAATGTAATCGAACTTTTTAAAATTTTTTAAATTTATTTTTTTTTATTTTAACAAAAAATTAGGGATGACAAATATTGTCCGTCCCTAAATTTAGCGACGGGCTTTGCCGTCTCTAAATTTGGAGACGGATTCAGTGGTCCGTCTCCAAATTTTAGAGACCGAAAACAAATCGTCCCCAATCCAAGGACTGTTTCGGGACTACTTATTCCGTCCCTAATTGGGGTCGGATTAGAGACTGAAATTTCCGTCCCTAATTAGGAACGGATTGGGGACGGATAGCATTTGGAGTCGCGCGATTGGGGACTACCGCTGGTCGTCCCTAATCCGTCCCTAAACCTGATTTTTTGTAGTGAATTTGAGTGAAATACAGTAAAAATTGTGCGAAATCGGGTTGAAATTCAATGAAATCGGGTTGAAATTCAATGAAATCGAGTAAAAATTATGTGAAATCGGATTAAAATAGAGTGACATCGGGTTAATTTTGGGTGAAATTGGGTTAAAATTGGGTCGATATCGGGTATAATACGGGTCAAAATCGGGTATTCAAATTGGATCAAATTCGGGTCAAAATCGGATCAAAATCGGGTGAAATCGGATCAGTTAACACCATTACACGGTTTATATAATGGAGGGGGAATCGGCTGAAATTGACAAAGTTGCGGGGGAATTGGCTGAATTTTGTAAGATGAGGGGGGAATCGTTTGTGTCGGATAGTTCAGGGGAATTGGCGTAAAGCATGATAGTTGGGGTGTTGGAGGCTTTTGTCCTTTTTTTTCAATGTAAAACCAACAAAACAAATCTACCACACATAGAAAAGGCAAAATGAAACAGAATTCGGGTTAGGGAGGCCAAAGACTCAGTTATGAAGAAAACTTTGGTTTATAGAATGCTGAGGAAATTAGAAATGCAATGAGAAAAAAATTGGTTAGTATTATGATTATAATAAATTATAATTATATAAAATCGTGAATGTCTTTTTATGAATGATCATATTGAATTTATGATTTTTTTTATGAAGGGTCATAATGAATTTATGATTTTTTAAATTGAAAAGTCATATTTATTTTCTTATAAATATGCAATATAACTATTCATTTCAATACACAATTTATAAACTCCAAAACTCTCTTCATTCTCTCATATTCAAGTTGTAGGTAAATTTTTTATCATTTTTTCCATTAGATATATCATATATAAATATATTTATTATATGATATATATATCATATTATACATATACATATCATATATCATGTTATTAACATTTATATATATGTATCTTATATATAAAAATATATCTGTATATATATATATCATATATCTATATATATTTACGATCATAAGATTATTATTAATTAAATTTCAATAATAATCATAGTATTATTACTATCTGAGAAATAGTCATCTCTAGCATCAATTTCTTTCTATTTCAAGTGAGTGGCTTTGTTGGCAGAGTCATCTTGGACTCCGGCGCAATGTTCATCACTCCAGTGGAATCAATATATAGAGAGGTTAGACACGTATCAATTCAAAAACCGATGAAATATGTTTGACATACAAGATGAAATCTAATCTACACAAAATAAAAAAATAAAAAAGAAAAAAAAACATTTAAAAGTTTTGAATTATTATATTCTTTTTACATATTACAATAAACTTTTTTTATTTTAATGTTATTATATAATTATCTTTATATTATATAATTATCTTTATATTTAATAATAAAATGATTTTTAATACATTTTATATAAAAATATTTTGAATATTTTAATCTATAATTTATATTTGTGTATATATATATACAATAAATATTTATTTTTTTATTTCTATTTAATCTTTCAAATATTCAAATTTATAATTTATAATTATATAAAATTGTGAATATCTTTTATGAAGGATCATATTAAATTTATGATTTTTTATGAAGGGTCATAGTGAATTTATGATTATTTAAATCGAAGAGTCATATTTATTTTCCTATAAATAGGTAATGTAACTATTTATTTCAATACACAATTTACAAATTCCAAAATTCTCTTCATTTTCTCATACTCTCTTCATTATCTCATATTCAAGTTCTAGATAAATTTTCTATCAATTTCTTCATTAGATATATCATATATAAATATATTTATAATATAATATATTATATATAATATATATCATATATTATGTATATACATATCATATATCATGTTATGATATAGATGTATCTTACATATATAAACATATTTATATGCATATATCCATATATATATATATACCTTCATAGTATTATTATTAATTAATTTTCAACATGTTATCCGCACGAACGTTTTTAAAAAAATTAAAAATAAAAATCATATATTTCATACCGTAGAAAAATTTACACAGTAAAACATAAGGCCGTAAAAAATTTACCGCAGAAAAAATTCTTTAAATTTATTTATTTATTTTATTTCCAATCAATTTAGTTTTTATTTTGTATTTGGTTTAGAAAATATATATATGAACATCATGGACTAAATACCAGACATATTGGCTGAATACCATGGACTGAATATTGAACATTATGGAGTGAATACCGGACATCATGGACTAAAATTCGGATATCATGGACTAAATACAATACGTAATGGACTAAATATCAAATATTATGGACTAAATAACTAACATAAAATACATATTTTATATTATATAATTTTATAGACCCGGCTACCATGTAAATCTGAATACCACTGTATTTTTCTTTTATTTATTTTTTTATAAAAGAGACCATGCCACCTAATTATTTATTTTTTATGTCATTTATTCATGTCATTTAATTTTTTCTATTAATTTAATTTGTTATTTATTGTTTTTATTAACATATCTATTTCTATATCATAATCTAAATATTATTATGATAATGAAAAACTTGAATTTTATTTTGAATATAGTTATCATGTCGATCCTCGTGAATCTCAAAATCACGACACTTGATTCCTTCACGAAAAATTACATGACATGGACATTTTATGCGAAAATGCATCTAAAAGGCAAAAAGCTCATTGCCACTATTGATAAAGATAATAATTCCTCAGAGGAGGAAAAGACAAAAGCCATGATATTTTACTTTATCATATTGCCAATGGGTTAAAGAATGAATATCGAACAAAAAAAAGATCTCATAGATTTGTTGGAATCTCTTAAAGATCGATTTGGTCATAAAAATTTGTGATCCTTCCTAAGGCAAAAGAATGACTGGCTGAATTTCAGATTCCAGGATTACAAATCCATGGATGAATATCATTCTGCGATGTTCCATGTTGATAATGTCATTTTACAACAACCAAACGAGCTATTAATGAAAAATCATCATGCTCGTCCCAGTGGTTCTGCACTGTTCTATGAAAACAATGTGACTTCATCGAATTATAATCATTGGCAAGGTCGTGGATATGGATATATATATGAGGTCATGGATGTGGTCGCGGTTGTGGTCATGGATACGGTAGAGGAAGAGGTCAAAGCATTCCACTAAACAATTTTCATGATGGAGATAATAAAAGGAAGGATCATCGAACGAGTGAAAATGAAAATGTGACTAAAAAGAGAAAAGATACAATATATTATCGGTGCAGTTGATAACATCTATTTTGTTATAGTATTTTAGTCTCTTTTTATAGTTAGTTTCATCATTCATTTGAAATTTACCAAGAATTAAAGCATCATTTAGTCCTCCTTTAGCGTTCTCTCGTGTTATTGCAGGAAATGAAATATCGGGATACAAACACGAATAAATGAAACAAAACTAAGCAAAATTACTCTCCTATCAGCTATGCACGATCAGCATCCAAAGAATCATAAACAAGAGAAAAGAAATGGAAGCAATGGCCGCTTACAAAAAAATGGAAACAATGGTCGCTTATAAAAATGAAAACTTTCGGTGGTTGGAACAAAAATGGAAAATTTCGGTTCCTAGACCAAAAGTAAGAAGAGCAAGGTTGGAACATGAAAATGAAACATGTTATATATAAAATAGAAGCAAGTTGCTGGAACAAAATATAAACTTCCAACAGCCTACACAAAAATGGAAAGATTGCCGCCTACACGAGAATTGAAAACTGCAACCGTCAAAGATAGAAAATGGAAATGGCTGCTAGAAAAATTAATGGAAATGCAAGAACAAGAAAGAAGGCAGCAAGGCAAAGAGGAAAAGAAGGAAAAAGGAAAAGAAAATCGTTGTTGCACAAGAGGAAAAGGAAATACAAGGTGCTAAAGAAAATAGAAACCGAGAAAATGGAAACTAGCGAAAAAGGAAATTTAGCAAAACAAGAAAAGGAATGTGTTGCCTGCATAAACCAAATGGAAATATGGTTAGAGAAGAGGAAGATGAGCTAAGTGGCTGGAAAATAAAGAGGAAACATTGACAATTACACAAGAATGGAAAAACAAGAGATGGAAAAACTCGAAAAAGGAAAACTGCAGTTCCTAAAAGAAAAAGGACATTCCAGCCACTAGAGAGGAAGAAAAGAGGACGGCCAAAGAGGAAAGATTAGAGGAAAGGATAGAGGAGAAAGAGGGCTAAAAGGGGAGAGCTTCAGCAGCCCAATTCGTACAGAAACAAGGAGAGAAAAGCGAGCATACATAGAGAAAGAAAAAGAGAGCATAACGCACACACAAGGGCAAGGACGCAGCGACGAAGTCGGAGCACGGAGGAGCTGTTGAAGACATCGGTAATAGAATGGGGAGGGATCTCATTCTTTATCCATGTTGAATATAGTTATCTTTTGTGTTTCGTTTTCTAAGTTCATGTCCGAGTAGGTTCATAACCACGGGTTAGAGAGCTTTGTCGATATGTAACGAAGTCTTGTTCTTAATGCTTGGTGATTCTTAATGCTTTCGTTTTTGAATGCCACTTGAATGAATGATTTTGTGTATTTGATCGTTTTCAGATTGATTGGTTGTTTTTAATACTTTCGCTCTTGTACGCCACTCGAATGAATGATCATAGAAGTTTAATGAATTTACGCCAGGGGATTAGACTTTGGAACTTAGCCATGATTTAGGATTTAATCGGTTTAGAATCTATGTCAGGTCGATCGATTGAATCTATAGATTAGGATAACAGTCTTATTGCGTCTAGTGGGTGAAATTACACAATTGGGAGATTGGTAGTGCGCACGCTAGGTAGTGGACAAGTCTACGCCAGTCAATTCCTATATTAGAGCTTGAATTCCCTGAACTCGTGATAATATCTAAGACCATGATCTTGTTAGCACTTTGTTGCATCATCATGCATCTCTCAAAACCTGTGGTGTCTAGTTTATTGAGTTTAATCCGTTAGTTAGTTAGTTAGTTAGTTAGTTAGTTAGTTAGTTAGTTTATCTTTTTTCGCATTCCTATCACTTATTGATTTTACACGTCCTATTCATTAGTTTACTAGCTTTAGAGTTGCATCGATTCCTCGTGTTCGACCCTGGTACTATACGATCCGTATTCTTGTGGAAGCGTTAGTCTAGGTAATTATTACTTGAGATTAACCACATCAAGTTTTTGGCACCGTTGCCGGGGAATTGATTACGGCTTTAGAATTAGGATACTTTTAGATTAGGACACATTCCTTTCCGGAGTCTTATTTGTTTTTCGTGTTTTTGCTTTAAGTTTTTTTTTCTTTTCTTAGTCAAATCTTTTTACCTCTCGGAGCCTAATCGAATTTTGTGTTCTTTATTTTGCGAGGTAACATGAACGAGGTCCACTCTTTGTATGCTGATATAGCTGAAGTAAAAGATCAACTTTCCGAAATTTATCATATGTCGTCTAACTCATACCATCCGCACTACTCGCAACAATCATGGGAACAAGAAGTTTGGGGGTATGAAGAAGTGAACTACGAGAGTTACAATCAGCCTTTCGGGAATACATACAATCACGGATGGAGCGATCACCCAAACTACCCGTATAGGAACTCTGATGGTATGCTGAATGTACAACATTTATTGGGGAACTTTCAGCATGGACGCAGCCCCAAACTCAGAACTATCAGTAATATGCGCCTCAGCCACAGCCAAAACAACCCGAAGCAGCCCCCGACATTACCACCATGTTCGCCCGCTTCCTTGAAGTACTAGAAAATTATAACAACTTGTTGATGGGAGTGAAAGCAGAATAAGAAAGTGCCAATAAGCAGATTGATGGCTTCTTTAGACAATTGGACAAGCAAGCTGCACAACTTGCACAAGGGGCATCACGATCACAAGAGGTTCTATCGGGAAGTTCAGAAACAAATCCTCGTGAGCATGTCAACGAAATTTGCCTAAGGAATTGTAAGACGGTGGACCAGCCTACTTCAATGTCTGAAAGGGGTGAAGCATCTATCACACTAGCGGAAACGGCTGTCAACAAGCTTAAGGAGAAGCTCGAGGAGGAAGAGGAGCCAAAGTACGTAAAATCATATCCGAGGCCACCTCCATTGCCATTCCCACAACGTCAACGCATGAAGAAGTTAGATCAGCCAAATCCCTCGATATTTGAAAAAGGAGAAGAATCTAATACGGTAGCGGATTAGGCTACAGACATTAATAAGCATAAGAAGAAACCCGAGATGGAAGTAGAGTTCAGCTTAATTGACATACTTGAGCAGCCGTGCGTTATCGATTCCGTGTTCCCTGACGACGTCTTTGAGAATTTAGCCCAGGAAGTTTGTGAGGAATTTTGAAATACGGATTCCCTAGATATGAATCTCATAGCAGCTGGAGAAGGATTATACAAGGTACCAAACGAGCTGCTTGTCAACAAAAAGAAGAAAGAACCCCCCGACCGGGACTTCCCCACAACCCGAGCTAAATACGGTGCAAATCAGTACATAAACAACCCCGAGATGTCGAGAAGCTACACCAAACGTCGAGCACACAATTGGAGCATTGACAAGGCACCCAAGGTGAAGATGAAGCCTTCACCACAAAGGCTCAAGCACCAAAAATCTCTGGAGACACTGAAGGAAACAAGCGACGAACACCTAACCGGTTTCATGGAGTACACAACCGGAATTATGGACAGGTCGACCAGAATTTTTGAACAGCATGATCTAGCCCCCAATTTAGAGAACATCATGACCAATCTTAGGGAAGACATGACTGATCATGCAAGGAACTCAACTGATTCGCGTGCTACGCTCTATCGAACACACTATGCATGCGAGATGCTACGCACACGATGACGTCGAGGACGTCCACCTGATGAGTAACATCGTGGTCAGGCTCGTGACCTTAAACAAGCGCTTCTCGGGAGGCAACCCGAGCCCCATATCCTTTAGTTATTTCGTTTTAGTTTTTTTAGAGTTCGACTCTTATTCTTTTCACAAGCATGCTCCTTACCAACAACCCCGATGTATCGTAGTGTCTCCTTTGGATTGTGTGACTTTTGTTACAGGTTTTCCACTTTGAAATCATCCACAACATAAGGAAAGACGCGTAGCCCAACTACATCAACTCGGGACAGCCAGCACACATCAGGTGCACACGTTCCTATTTATAGTATTTTTCCCTGAGTTTTTGCGTGTTAGTCCTTCTCTTAGGTATTGAACACCGGGACGGTATTCCGTTCAAGTCTTGGGGGGTATTCTTCGAATGTCATGGTTGTGATTAGGATTTAGATGTTGAGTTCTTCGTTTTGTTTTGTTTTTAGGATTAGACGGACGGATATCTAGTACGAAAAATTTCGAACTTTAGTCACCTTGTGCAACTTTTTCGAATCGGGAACAAAAGTCTAGGTTTGCTGAAACATACCTTTAGATATCGATTAGTTAGTGGTCGCGCATGAATCCATAGCCTATAGTTGTATTCCTTCCCTTAGGCTTCAATCCCAAGCACTTATATCTCCGAGCGTACCTTTCATTCCTTGTTTTGTTTCGATCATTATATTTCCACGCACTTACACTCCGCTGTCAATAGACTAAGTTCTTTAACTTTTTCAGCCCTACATTGACATGAGTGCATCAATATTGATGGTTCGGGTCTAAGTGGTGGGTCGAGGCCGTTTTAAGAAAAAAAAAGAAAGAAAAAAATGAAAAAATGCAACTTCTTCACTCCGCTAAGGTTACGAGACCTTATGAGTGTGCCAATTGGCAACCTGGGTCTAAATAAAAGGCTATCCTCTTCAACTCCGATGTCCTAGAAACCGAGTGCAAATTTTCAAATAAAAAAAAAGTGTGTGGAAACTGAAAAAGAAAAGAGAAGAAGAAAAAGAGAACCAAAAAAGAAGAAAAATAATTGTCTTAAGAATGGTATCGAACTGTTTTTGCATTAGAATAGGTATGGAGATTGTTTGGATGTTGTCTAGGGGTTAGTGAAATGAACTTAGGATATGTGTAGGATTGCACGGTTAGTAGCTTTTGGTAGATAGTAGTGAAGTGAACTCAGGATATGTGTAGGATTGCACGGTTAGTAGCTTTCGGTAGATAGGGGTCTAAATTCGGTGCGCTTAGATCTATGTTCGTGTGACGCGTTGTTGCGTAGGGTGGCTGACGTTTCGAGTTGATTGTGCTAGTTTCCGGTTGTTGTCTAACTCTTCTCGTGCTTAGTTCTCGTTATGTTCGAGGACGAGCAAAGGTTCAAGTCTGGGCAGTTTGATAACGTCTATTTTTTATAGTATATTAGTCTCTTTTTATAGTTAGTTTCATCATTCATTTGAAATTAACCAAGAATTAAAGCATCATTTAGTCTTCTTTTAGCGTTCTCTTGTGTTATTGTAGAAAATGAAATATCGGGATACAAACATGAGTAAATGAAACAAAACTAAGCAAAATTACTTTCCTATCAGCTATGCACGATCAGCATCCAAAGAATCATAAACAAGAGAAGAGAAATGGAAGCAATGACCGCTTACAAAAAAAATGGAAACAATGATCGCTTATAAAAATGGAAACTTTAGGTGGTTGGAACAAAAATGGAAAATTTCGGTTCATAGACCAAAACTAAGAAGAGAAAGGTTGGAACATGAAAAGAAAACATGTTATATATAAAATAGAAGCAAGTTGCTGGAACAAAATGTAAACTTCCAACCGCCTACACAAAAATGGAAAGATTGTCGTCTACACGAGAATCGGAAACTGCAACCGTCAAAGATAGAAAATAGAAATGGCTGCTAGAAAAATTAATGGAAATGCAAGAACAAGAAAGAAGGCAGCAAGGCAAAGAGGAAAAGAAGGGAAAAGGAAAAGAAAATCGTTGCTGCACAAGAGGAAAAGGAAATACAAGGTGCTAAAGAAAATAGAAACCGAGAAAATGGAAACTAGCGAAAAAGAAAATTTAGCAAAACAAGAAAAGGAACGTGTTGGCTGCATAAACCAAATGGAAATATGGTTAGAGAAGAGGAATATGAGCTAAATGTCTGGAAAATAAAGAGGAAATATTGACAATTACACAAGAATGGAAAAACAAGAGATAGAAAAACTCGGAAAAGGAAAACTGTAGTTCCTGTAAGAAAAAGGAAATTCCAACCACTAGAGATGAAGAAAAGAGGACGGCCAAAGAGGAAAGATTAGAGGAAAGGAAAGAGGAGAAAGAGGACTAAAAGGGGAGAGCTTCGGCAGCCCAATTCGTACAGAAACAAGGAGAGAAAAGAGAGCATACGTAGAGAGAGAGAAAGAGAGCATAAAGCACACAAGGGCAAGGACGGAGCGACGAAGTCGGAGCACGGAGGAGCTGTTGAAGACTTCGGTAATAGAATAGGGAGGGATCTCATTCTTTATCCATGTTGAATATAGTTATCTTTTGTGTTTCGTTTTCTAAGTTCTTGTTCGAGTACATCCATAACCACAGGTTAGAGAGATTTGTCGATATGTAACGAAGTCTTGTTCTTAATGCTTGGTGATTCTTAATGCTTTCATTCTTGAACGCCACTTGAATGAATGATTTTGGTATTTGATCGTTTTCATATTGATTGGTTGTTTTTAATGCTTTCGGTCTTTTACGCCAGTCGAATGAATGATCATAGAAGTTTACTGAATCTACGCCAAGGGATTAGACTTTGGAACTTAGCCATGATTTAGGATTTAATTGGTTTAGAATCTACGCTAGGTCGATTTCTAAATGAGGGTCGCATATATTGATGAATAGATGCGAACTCGGCGAATTTACGGGTTTAAGATGATAAAATGACCAAAACCAATCAAACAATACATTTATAACGTCAA
>CM071869.1:22817240-22835474 GCA_036759665.1 Gynandropsis gynandra | reverse complement strand
ATAGAAGTTTAATGAATCTACGCCAGGGGATTAGACTTTGGAACTTAGCCATGATTTAGGATTTAATTGGTTTAGAATCTACGCTAGGTCGATCGGTTGAATCTAGGGATTAGGATAAGCAGTCTTATGCGTCTAGTGGGTGAGATTACACAATTGGGATATTGGTAGTATGCATGCTAGGTAGTGGACAAGTCTACGCCAGTCAGTTCCTATATTAGAGCTTGAATTCCCTGAACTCGTGATAATATCTAAGACCATGATCTTGTTAGAACTTCGTTGCATCATTGTGCATCTCTCGAAACCTGTGGTGTCTAGTTTATTGAGTTCAATCCGTTAGTTAGTTAGTTAGTTTATATTTACTCGCATTCCCATCACTTATTGATTTTACACGTCCTATTCATTAGTTTACTAGCTTTAGAGTTGCATCGATTCCTCGTGTTCTACCCTAGTACTATATGATCCGTATTCTTGCGGAAGCATTAGTCTAGGTAATTATTACTTGAGATTAACCACATCAAGTTTTTGGCGTCGTTGCCGGGGAATTGATTACGGCTTTAGAGTTAGGATACTTTTAGATTAGGACACAGTCCTTTATGGAGTCTTATTTGTTGTTCGTGTTTTTGCTTTAAGTTTTTTTCTTTTCTTGAGTCAAATCTTTTTACCACTCGGAGCCTAATCGAATTTTGTGTTCTTCGAGGTAACATGAACGAGGTCCACTCTTTATATGCCGATATAGCTGAAGTAAAAGATCAACTTTCCGAAATTTATCATATGCTATCTAACTCATACCATCCACACTACTCGCATCAATCATGGGAACAAGAAGTTTGGGGGTATGAAGAAGTGAACTACGAGAGTTACAATCAGCCTTTTGGGAATACATACAATCACGGATGGAGCGATCACCCAAACTTCCCGTATAGGAACTCTGATGGTATGTTGAATGTACAACGTCTATTGGGGAACTTTCAGCCATGGACGCAGCCCCAAACTCAGAACTATCAGTCATATGCGCCTCAGCCACAGCCAAACCAACCCGAAGCAACCCCCGACGTTACCGCCATGTTCGCCCGCTTCCTTGAAGTACTAGAAAATCAAAACAAGTTGTTGATGGGAGTGAAAGAGGAACAAGAAAGTGCCAATAAACAGATGGATGGCTTCTTTAGACAATTGGACAGGGAAGCTGCACAACTTGCATAAGGAGCATCACGATCACAAGAGGTTCTATCGGGAAGTTCAGAAACAAATCCTCATGAGCATGTCAACGAAATTTGCCTAAGGAATTGTAAGACGGTGGACCAGCCTACTTCAATGTCTGAAAGGGGTGAAGCATCTATCACACTAGCGGAAATGGCTGTCAACAAGCTTAACGAGAAGCTCGAGGAGGAAGAGAAGCCAAAGTACGTAAAACCAGATCCGAGGCCACCTCCATTGTCATTCCCACAACATCAACTCATGAAAACGTTGGATCAGCCAAATCCCTCGATATTTGAAAAAGGAGAAGAAACTAACACGGCAGCGGATAAGGCTACGGATATTGATAAGTATAAGAAGAAACCCGAGATGGAAGTAGAGTTCAGCTTAATTGACACACTTGAGCAGCCGTGCGTTATCGATTTCGTGTTACCCGACGGTGTCTTTGAGAATTTAGCCGAGGAAGTTTGTGAGGAATTTCGGATTAAGGATTCCCTAGATATGAATCTCATAGCAGCTGGAGAAGGATTATACAAGGTACCAAACGAGCTGCTTGACAACAAAAAGAAGAAGGAACCCCCCGACCGGGACTTCCGCACAACCCGAGCTAAATGCGGTGAAAATCAGTACATAAACAACCCCGAGATGCCGAGAAGCTACACCAAACGTCCAACACACAATTGGAGCATTGACAAGGCACCAAGGTGAAGATGAAGCCTCGCACCAAAAATCTCTGGAGACGCTGAAGGAAACAAGCGACGAACGCCTAACCGGTTTCATGGAACGAGCGATGAAAGCCTAACCGGTTTCATGGAGTACATAACCGGAACTATGGATAGCTTGACCAGAATTTTTGGACAGCACGATCTAGCCCCCAACTTAGAGAACATCATGACCAATCTTAGGGGAGACATGACTGATCGTGCAAGGAACTCAACTGATCCGCGTGTAATTGTCAGCAGTATGAGTGGACATTGGTATCAAGTGTGTCGTACACCGAGACATTTTGTTTATTTATACCAACACTCGCAAAAAGATAAAGGAAAAAAATGTTCAAATGAACTTTGTCTCTGATGATCTTGATGATTTCCTTGATGACAATAAGGATGGAATGCATCTCGACCCGTAGATTTCGTGAACCAAAATGACAATGAATCATATCGACATGAATTTTGTTTTATGTACTTTTATGTTTTAGCTTGTTATTTTAATTTCAAATGTATTTTTTTTGGTATTTAATTTAAGTTTTATCTTTTATCTTGTTAATTTATGTATATTATATGCAATTATAACTTTCATATATTTCAAGTTCATCACTATATTTATTGGATTAAAGTACCATAAAAATGTTACGATCAAATATCAACGATGAAAATATATGACGCACACAGTATTGAAAGATAAAAAGTATTTCTCAAAGATGAGAATACATGAATCCAGTGTCAATACGATATCTAGAAGTGCAAAAATAATTAAGAGATATGGAGAAGCAAATTTTATAATGTCCGGAGGGACAAAATTTATTATACAAGATGCATTATTCTCTCCACAATCCCAAAGAAACTTATTGAGTTTCAAAGATATTCGCCAAAATGGATATCATGTTGAAACCATGAATGATGAAAATCGTGAATATCTTAATATCACGACAATGGTTTCTAGGAAGAAACATATTATGGAAAAATTATCAGCTTTATCCTCTGGATTATATTTCATAAGGATGAGAGTGGTTGAATCATATGCCACCTTCAATCATAAGTGTAAAGATGTCTTTAAGATTTGGCATAATCGACTCGGGCAACCTAGTTCAATAATGATGCAAAAAATCATTGAAAACTCAAACGTTCATCCATTAAAAATGACAAGATATTTCAATCTCATGAGATCATATGAACTGCTTATTCTAAAAGAAATTGATAATAAGACCATCATCGAAGTTTGGCATGAGACACCATCATTTTTAGAACGAATACATGTGGATATATGTGGACCAATTCATCCACAAAGTGGACCATTTAGATACTTTATGATATTGATTGATACTTCAAACAGATGGTCACATGTTTATCTATTATCAACCCACAATGTCGCATTTGCGAGATTTCTTGCTTAAATAACAAAATTACGAGCTCAATTCCCCGATTACCCTATTAAGAAAGTGAGGCTTGGTAACGTTGGTGAATTCATTTCCCAATCTTTCAATGATTATTATACATCGATTGACATTGAGATTGAACATCTCGTACCACATGTTCATACACAAAATTATATGGTTGAGTCGTTAATTAAACGTCTCCAACTCATTGCTCGACCAATACTAATGAGAACAAAACTCATAATTTGTACTTGGGGACATGCCATTTTACATGTTGCAGTACTAATTCAAATAAGACCAAGTGCTTATCATAGATATTCTCTATTGCAATTAGCAAATGTTCAGAAACCAAATATTTCTCATCTTCGAGTATTGGATATAATTCACCATCCATCATTAGGTATCTTGAACCACAAATGAATGACATATTCACATCTCGTTTTGTTGATTGTCATTTTAATGAGAATGAATTCCCCGCGTTAGGAGGAATAAAATAAGCCTCATAAGATTTAACACGGAAAACACAATCATTGTTATATCTTGATCCTCCTATAAAACAATGCAATATGGAAATGCAAAAAGATCGTACATTTGCAAAATATTGAAAATCAACTTCCAAATGGGTTCAATGATACAACATGGGTTACAAAATTACATATACCGACTGCAAATGCACCTGCTCGTATAGAAATACCAAGGTCATGCGAGTGAAAAAATTTCAAATGAGTCTACAACACGGTTAAAGCGTGGAAGATCACTTGGTTCTAAAGATAAAAATCCTCGAAAAAGAAAGAAGTTTGATACAAATATTAGTTTTCAAATCATAGAAAACATTCCAAAAGAAACAAATGAGGAAGATGATATTCATAATGAAAGTGATAAAATAATCATGAGCACATAGAGAATAATGAGATTTCCCTTAACTATATTTATGATGAAAAAAATCATAAGAAGAAATAAATGATAATGATGGAATATCCTCATTCTCTATATCCAAGGAAATTGAAAATGATAATGAAGATCCAGAACCAATATCAGTGTCAGATTGTCAAAAAAGACATGATTGAATAAAATAGAAAGAAGCCATTAAATAGAATTAGACTCATTGAATAAAAGAAAAGTATTTGGACCAATCGTTCAAACTCGTAATGGTGTTAAACTAGTTGGATGCAAATGAGTTTTTCTGTGAGAAAGAGAAATGAAAACAATGAGGTCATAAGATATAAGGCACGTCTCGTAGCACAAAGGTTTTCTCAGAGACCTGGAATTGATTATGAGGAAACATATTCCCCCTGTTATGGATGCAATCACATTTAAATACTTGATGAGTTTAATTGCATTAAAAAAATTAGATATGTACCTTATGGATGTGGTTGCGGCATATCTATATGGATCTTTAGATAATAATATATACATGAAAATTCCTCAAGGATTAAGAATGTCAAAAACATCAAACTCAAAGCCTAAAGAACTGTATGCAATAACACTACAACGATCTTTATATGGACTGAAATAATCTGGACGTATGTTGTACAATAGTGTAAGTGCATATCTATTAAAAAAGGATTCGTAAATAACCCTATTTATCCTTGTGTATTTATTCAGAAAACATCACGTAGATTTATGAATATAGCTATTTATGTTGATGATCTGAATATAATTGAGACCTCAAAGGAGATTAAAAATGCTCGAAATTATTTAAAAGATGAATTTGAAATGAAAGACCTTGGACAAACAAAATTTTGTATTGGTTTACAGATAGAACATTTAAAGAATGTCATATTTGTACATCAATCGAATTATACAAAGAGAGTATTAAAACTCTTTAACATGGATAAAACAAATTTATTAAGCACTCTGATGGTTTGTAAATCTTTAAATATTGAAAAGGATCTATTTCGTCCTTGTGAAGAAAATGAAGATATACTTGGACTAGAAGTACCATATATGAGTCCACTAGGGACTCTCTTGTATCTAACAAATTGCACTCGTCCTAATATAGCATTTGCTACTAATCTCTTGTCACGTTATAGTTCTTCCCCTACACGTCGTCATTGGACAAGGATTAAACATATCTTTCAATATTTACAAGGGATGATTGCTGTATGATTATTTTTCCCTAGAGAAACATGAGTTGATCGGTTTTTGCAAATGTAGACTATGTATCAGATGCTCATAAAGCCAAATCACAAACTGGATATGTTTTCATAATTGGAGGTACGACAATATCATGGTGCTCTCAAAACCAAACATTAGTTTGCAATATTTTCAAATCACACCGAAATCACTGCACTCCATGAAGCAACTAGAGAATGTGTGTGAGTTGGGCTATAACCCAACCTATTGATAACACGTAGTGTGTATCAGTTTTAGGCTTGACATTTGCATCATTTTCGCGTAGTTTGTATAGTCGAGTTACGAATCCGACACGAACGTTCTTTATATACTCCTTTTTTGTTGATTTTCAGGTTTTAAGGCGACAAGGCCTAACCGAGCTTTAGAATGCAAATTCTAGGATTCAACCGCACATATTGGAAGCTACAAATCACTCGGAGCAAATTCAGGCCATGGAACCAAAGGAAACACCGATCATAGGCCTTGACAGAAGTTTCAGCCCGCTCGGGCTGAATGTTTACCCGCTCGTGCTGTCTGAGAAACACCAACCCGGGCACGCTCTAATCTTAGCCCGCTCGGGTTGAAGTTCCGCAGAAGTTCCAGAAAAATTCAAACGACTCGGGTTGGAAGAGAACCCGATCGGGTAGGTCAATCACATCGACCCCGCTCGGGCGGATACCTTAACCCACTCGGGTTGATTGATACCCGATCGGGTAGAGCACCTTGCCCGCGCGTGCCGCTTTTCTCGCAACAACCTGTTTTAAATGTTTGAACGGGCAAAAGAGAGGGAGAGATGAATTCCAGCAACAGAGGGCGACGGCTAGGGCCATGAAAGGACTGAAATTAATCAAGAAAACTCAGGAGAAGCCGGCAAAGGAGAGAAAGATCAATCCGGACTTCGGTAACAAGATAGGGAAGATCGATGAATCGTATTTCTTATTCTTTATCATGTCTAGGGTTAATTTCTCTTGTTTCACAGTAGAAACCATGAGTGAGTAGATTTCCAGCTATGGGTTAGGGATATCGGATTTGTAATGGATGTTTGAATTATGCGTTAATGCTTAGATTTATCGAAACTTTCTTGATATTCGGTTTTACAATCAACATCGTAAACGTTTTATACTAGTGCTCCCTGCTCAGTAATCTAGGAATTTGTGTTTAGCTGGGAGGTTAAATTATGAATCCAGAATAAGTGATTGTAGATTAAGTTTGATTAATGAGAATCTGACTGGTCGGTTAATCGACTTAGGAACTAGGATTGCGCGCTTAACGCTACCGTAATCACGAGTTAATCGCTGCTGGAAGGTAGGATTGCACGTAATTATGGTTAGCAGGTTTAGGTTCGGCAGAATCATTCCTTATTTCAGAGCATGAATTCCCCATTGTCAAGATAGTTCGATAGGTTTATGATCCTTTGTTTGTTACATCCTTGCAAATCCCGATAACCCGAAACCCATAGTGTTCTTAATTATCAAGCCTTCCACGTTTCCTCGATTGATGTCAACATTCCATTTAGTGTCTTAGAAGTTCATATTACACTATCATCAATTCAACCCATCTTAGTTTAGTTGTATTCTTAGCTTAGGTTGCATTAGTCCCCAGAGTTCGACCCTTTTATTACACCGATCCGTACTCTTGCGGTAAGTGGATATTAGGAATTTGTATAGCTTGATATTTCCCACATCAAGTTTTTGGCGCCGTTGCCGGGGACTAATTACGGCCTAGATTCGGAATTAGCTAGATTAAGATTTAGTCCTTTCCGGAGTCTTAGTAATTTTTTCTGCATTTTCACTTTTTCTTTTATCAAGTCTATTTTATCTACTTCAGATCTGCACTTTGGTTGTTCGTCTATTGTTGAGCAGGCACCATTGTATGAGAAGCTCCATACAAAAGCTACTCATATACGATCCCGAGGTTGAAAGAACACTATGAAGCTTGCACAAAAAGAGGAGAATTAGACTTGCAGATTCTGAATCCAAAGTAGATAAAGAGAGCAGCCAAGAGACATACGTTTTCGGAGAGGAAGGAACCGACAGCGAAATCCCCAGCGCAAACAGCAGAAAAGGTCACACCAATAACCCCAAAATGGCTGCTGCTGAAGAAATTTACGGAGCCTACACCGCTCCAAAGCACACTCAATTGCTTTCATGAATGGCTCGTCCGATAGAAAACCAAGTTGAGCTACAACCCGCTTTCATCCAGATACTCAACAACTCCGCTTTTAGAGGAGTGGAGAATGAGGATCCAAATTCACACCTCACAGACTTCAAGATGCTCTGCAGTACTACTAAAGTTGGCACAGGAGTCACACGGGAAGATCTATACTTATCCGCATTCCCATTCTCGCTCAAGGATGCAGCAAAGCGTTGGTTGTTCAACTTGCCTACTGCGTCGATTACTTCGTGGGGTGACTTAGAGCAGCGATTCATGCAACAATTCTTCCCAGACCACAGGACGCTGCTCGCCAAGGGCTGAATAAATTCATTCCTGCAAGAAAGAGGCGAGACTCTACATGATGCATGGGAGCGCTTCAAGAATTATCAACGCATATGTCCGCATCATGGAATGGACAAGAAGTACCTCATCACGAGCTTCATGCAAGGTCTCCATGAGACCACACGCTTCATGATCGTAGCAGCGGGTGGTGGTTCCCTCAGCAACCTAACTTTCCAACAACTCGAGAATTTGATTGAGAACATGGCAAGGGAGGGAGGGAAGAAGGTCGGAGACTACAACCGTGATTTCTCATCAAAAGCGGCAGTAAATGAATTAGGTATTGCCAACCCGGACTTAACAGATTTAAAGCAACAAGTTGGGGAGATATACAGGAGATGGCAGGCCTTCATGTCGATTGACAAGATACATCCATCGGTCAAGGGGTCGAGGAAGTCAATTACGTCAATCGGCCCTACCAACATAACTACATCAAGAGCCATCCCAACCTCTCTTATGGCAATACGAGTAATGTGGCAAACCCACAAGATTTTCAGCCGCGGATGATGTCAAGAAACCAAAACCAAGGTTTCCAGCCGAGAGGGAATAACCAAGAATATGGCTATCAGCCTCGCGCACAACCTTCAGGTGACTCCGAAATTCTCTATATGCTCCAATTGATGCATCAAGAGCAGAAAAATCAATGTTATGCACTTGGAGGAATTAAGGCTGAACAGGATGACATGAGGAAGAGAATGGACGGTTTCTAGAACACTTAAAGCTCCTAGAAACGCAAGTGGCACAGCTAGCCTAAGGGTCTAGCCGACAGCCCGGACAGCTTCCCGGGAAACCCGAGACGAACCCCCGGCAGCAGATCAACGCCATCCATTTGAGGAGTGGCAATACGGTGCAACAGCGCACGCCTTCCATAGTTGCGAGAAAAGAGCCTCCAATCATTGCAACTGAGCAACCCATCACTTAAGGCATGAAAGAGAAGAAGACCGAAGAGGAAGAAGGAAGGGAGTTGCCTTACGTAGCACCTGCCCCGAGGGCACCACCCTTACCCTTCCCAAAACGCCAAAGGAAGCAGAACGACGATGTTCAATCCACCGAATTTGTGGAACTCCTAAGGAAGCTACAAGTCACCATCCCGTTCTACGATGCGCTCATGAAGATGTCGTCCTACGCAAAATTCATCAAGGACATAATAATAAGGAAGAGGACCGTAGACATGAGGTAATGATGGTCACAAACTCGCTCCTACAACCACCCATCTATAAGTGAAAGGGCTAAGAAGATGCCCGAACCAGGTAATTTTGTCATCCCTTGTAAGATCTACGATTACAAGATTGAACATGCACTAATCGACATCGGAGCGAGTGTGAGCTTGCTACCATTGTCTCTTGTTGAAAAGCTTAATTGAGTAGGAGATCTTCAGCCCACGCGCATGCTAATCACCTTAGCCGATCAATCTGTACGAAATCTCGAGGGCATATTGATGAATGTCGCAGTACAAGTTGGAAAATTCTGGTTCCTCGCGGACTTTGTAGTTGTTGATATGGAGATAAACCCGAACATCCCCATCATTTTGGGAAGACCATTCCTCAACACAGCGAACATGGTTATATACTGTGCCGAGGGCAGACTGGTCATGAAGTTGGGAGATGAATCTATAGAGTTCAAGCTTGATGAAACGCTCAAGACGCCGTACATGACCGAACCCGTGATTCACATTGACACGGTGGATGAACTAGTAGAGGAAGACAAACATGAGCATCGAACCATCCACCCCATGGAGATAGCACTGTCAGCATGCAGCGGAAGCATATTTCAGTCACCCCAAGACGTGGAGGAATGCATACAACTCATGGAGGAGTTGATCACACTTGAGTCTGGCATGGACCCATGCGTGTCGAACATAGCACCCGCTCGGGCTGAACGATAACAAGAGAATCCACGCGGGCTTTATCACGACCCGACTCGGGTAGCACTCTCGGGGATAAATGGCACAATTCGTAACCCGAGCGGGGCGATTGATGAGCCCGCTCGGGCAGGCCTCATGGACAAGAATCCGTGCAGGCTTTATCACGACCCGACTCAGGCATCACTCTCGGGGTAAATGACGCAATTCGTAACCCGAGCGGGGCGATTGATGAGCCCGCTCGGGCTACGCTGTTTCTGCCTTGCAATGCATCTCCTACACCTTGGATTGCCCACTTCCGCATAAATCCCGACTGGAGCGCCGAGAAAGCACCCCAGGTCGACCTCAAACCCCTTCCGCAGGGGCTTAGGTATGAGTTCCTTGGTCTCGATTCTATATACCCTGTGATCATCAATGACGCAGTTGATAGGCCACAAGTCGACAAACTCCTATGCGCACTCAAACGATACCGAGCCACCATCGGACATAAGATTTTCAGAAAAGGGGATTGAGGTCGACAAGGCTAAGATTGAGGTGATTGAGAAGCTACACCCTCCTAGGAATGTCAAAGCATTCCGTAGTTTCCTTGGGCATGCAGGATTTTATCGAAGGTTCATCAAAGACTTCTCCAAGATTGCCAAACCGCTCATCGACCTCTTGAGCAAAGATGTTGTGTTCGAGTTTAATCAAGAATGCCATATTGCCTTCGAGAAACTCAAGAAAGCATTGATTTACCCCCATCATCCAGCCTCCGAATTATAAGCTCCCTTTTGAGCTCATGTGTGACGCAAGTGACTACGCTGTGGGGGCAGTATTAGGACAACGAAGAGATAAAGTGATGCATACCATTTATTATGCCAGCCGGACTTTAGACGACGCTCAGTGCAATTACTCCACCACAGAGAAAGAGCTGCTGGCCATCGTCTTCGGTTTCAAGAAGTTTCTCTCTTACCTTGTTGGATCCAAGGTAATTGTCTATTCCGATCATGCAGTGCTGAAATATTTGTTCACCAAGAAGGACGCGAAACCAAGGCTGATTCGGTGGATCTTAGTCCTTCAAGAATTTGATTTGGAGATACGCGATAGGAAAGGGACAGAAAACAGCGTAGCCAACCACTTGTCCCGCCTTGAGATTTCAGATGGGATCCCTAGAGACGACTCTCTCAGAGATGATGTTGTCATGGCCATAGACGAAATGCCTATTCCGTGGTACACTTATTTCGTGAACTACCTCGCATGTGAGGTTTTCCCACAAGGCCTAAACCACAAGTCAAGGAAAAAGTTCCTACACGGCGTCAAGGCCTACTTTGTGGACGAGCCTTACCTATTCAAGCGAGGGACCGACGGTTTATTTCGGTGTTGTATCCCAGAAGAAGAGGTATCTGATGTGCTTTTCCATTGCCATTCTTCCAATTATGCAGGACATTTTTCCGCCCCCAGAATAGCAGCAAAAGTTCTCCAAGCTGGCTATTGGCCTACGCTCTTCAGGGACGTTCACAGGTATGTCTCAACTTGTGACGTATGTCAATGGACGGGCAACATCTCTAGAAGGCATGAGGGACCTCAGCACTATATCTTGGAAGTCAAACCATTTGATGTATGGGGCATCAACTTCATGGGACAATTTCCCTCATCTTGCGGAAATCAATACATCTTGGTCGCTGTAGATTATGTGACAAAATGGGTGGAAACACTAGCATGCCCGACCAACGACTCCAAGGCAGTCACTAAGCTCTTTAAACGCATCATCTTCCCTAGATTTGGCGTCCCAAGAGTCGTGATTAGTGATGGGGGAAAGCACTTCATCAATCGGGTGATCGAGACACTATTGACGAAATATGGAGTGAGGCACAAGATCGCTACACCATATCACCCGCAGATAAGTGGCCAAAAGGAAGTCTCCAACCGAGAAATCAAGTCTATCCTTGAGAAAACAGTCTCAAAATCTCGACGAGATTGGGCATTGAAGCTAGACGATGCAGTTTGGGCCTTCAGAACGGCTTTCAAGACTCCGATAGGTATGAAACCATTTCAGCTCGTCTATGGGAAAGCATGTCACCTCCCCGTTGAACTAGAACACAAGGCATATTGGGTTGTAAAAACGCAGAATACGACCTCAAAACAGCTGAGGAGAAGCGGTTTCTCCAGCTTCACCATCTAGAGGAGATGTGAAATGATGTTTGCGAGAATGCAAGGATCTACAAGGAGCGTTCAAAGAAATGGCATGACAAGCACATTCTCCCAAGCTCATTCAAAGCAGGAGATCAGGTGCTTCTCTTTAATTCCCGCTTGAAGTTGTTTACAGGGAAACTCAAGTCACGATGGTCGGGACCCTTCACTATAAAAGGAGTTTCACCGCATGGAGCCGTGGAATTGGACAATGGAATTGGGGGAACATCTTTGGCAAATGTACAAAGAGTGAAGGCATACTGTGCTGATAGCGTAGAGGACGGAACAAGCAAACTACCTCTCTCCCATCCCACACACGTCTGAATGCGTTAGGGTTAAGCTAAAGACCGTAAACAAGCGCTTCTCGGGAGGCAACCGAGCTCCGTATCCATTTTCTTCCTTTCTATTTTATTTCTACTCTCGAACTTTTTTTTTTTGGATTTAAGGATTTTAGTGGCCTTCATGATTATTGCTGCATGTTTTTCCTCGTGATATTTTTCCAGATTGCAGCACAGCCCGGTCGGGCTGAGAAAACGACCCGCGCGTGCTACATGCAGCCTGATCGGGCTGATAAAAAGGACCCGCTCACGCTCAGATTTCGAGTTACCCGAGCCATAACCCTAACAAATCAAACTTCCTCTCCCGAGCGTACAACAACTCCACACAAATTCTCACCGTCGATCGATCCTCACAACCGACCGACGAGTACCCCGCCCAAACCATTCACTGCAGAACACAAGATCGGATACTCGAAATCTCTCTCCCTCTTCTCTCGTAAATTCTCCCCAAAACCTTCAATTTCTTCTCTTAATCCAGGTATTTCCGTGAACTAATCTATGTTTTCGACTGATTTGGACTAGATTTAGGCATGCTTGGAAGAATTTAAGGTGATATTTGTGATTTGAAGCACGAAATCAGATTCCATATCGCGATCTCGCGACCAGTCCGCTCGGATAAGGGTTTGGACCTGGGCAGGTAACCAGGTTCAAGCCCTGATCGGGCACTGATTTGACCCGGGTCAGGCGAAAATTACTGGAACCACGACGAATTTTTTTCTGGAAATGCAGCCCGAGCGGGTCACACCCTCTATCCGCGCGGGCTTCCTGCAAACAACGACTAATTGTTTATTTTTCTTTGACTGTTTTGCAGATGGCTCCAAAATTCTTCCAAGGTTCAAAGAAATGACGAGCAGACGCCTACGACCCGGAGCAGGGATGGCCAGCAAAGACGGACACTATCACGGAGTTAACCCCATACATATCCATCACGACGTCCCACCAACAATACAACTACCGGCCACAACCTTTCTGTCCAGTCACAAATCAAAGTTCAACGAACTGTTACCGTGCATTCAGCCATCCCGCTTCCTATCCACGGAAGCCATGAGTGCTCTCCGCATCGAAGAGAACATCAACAACATGTTCAGCAAAATGGAATGGAACAGATTGCGGGAGACAAGGAAGTACACATACCGCAAACTCACCGCGGAGTTCTTCGCATCATACATAGCCTTCTTCCCCGAGTCAGGAGACCCGGATAAGGTATTTATGGAGTTCCATCTGCTGGACAGAACTAACGGATTATCGCGCAACAGTTTGCCTTTGTGTTAGACGTCCCGCATCGCGCCTTCACCAAACTGCACGAACTTAACAAGAATCATCAAGCGCTGTTCTGAAATCAGATCCGCCATCCCGCCATCAGGTACTTCCACTATCTCTTAGTCTCCTCGATCTTTGGCAAAGGAGCACAAGGTGGAGTAAACCACACGAAGCTGGGGGTACCTAAGGCATGCGGTCCACATAGACGTTGATGGTGACGAATGGGATATGCTAGATGTCGACTTGGCATCATTGATCATGCGACACTTTTATGACATCCCCACCAAGAAGTGCAGCACGGACACGAAGATCATCTGTGGTGGAGTAGTTACGATGATAGCGTGGCGAGTTGGTATCAACCTTGGCATCCTGATGGTGGACAAGATCGATGAGGTGCCCGAGCTTAACCTCCAGAACCTTCGCAACCGACAGGAAATATCAAACGATCGACATAGGATCATTTGGAGCTACAAGTATGAGCAAGGTCGAACCTTGGAGGTCGACCTCGACGAGATTCAGATGCTCGGACTAAACGAGGAGGGCATACGCTTTAGGATCAATCCTGCCATCGGACATCTTGGTCCGCGATTAGATGAGGCGGATCCAGCTCCAGCAGCTGCACCAAGACCATGATGTCTCGACAGCGCAGCCGATGTGCCCCTCACCCTCGTACCCGCCCCGACTACCGTGGACACCGTTCTGACTTCCCTTCTATGGAAGGTATTTCTGATGCTCTCAGGAACGTCGCGAAGGAGAGCCGACATCAGTCATTCATGGCGGAGCAGCGATACGACCTCGAGGCGGCGAGGTACGACATCGAGGGGGCGAGGTATGCGTATCAGTAGAAATTCCACGAGCAGTCCATCCAACATACATACTATATCGTGGAGTCCGTTCGGCGATTCCAGCAGTTGAGTATGCAGCACTACTTGGAGTCGTACGTGCCGATTCCACAGGACTACCACACATGCGCCATTCCCTACCGTCCACATATCCCGTACGAGCTACAGTCGTTCTATTTCCCACCTGGGGAAGGGACCTCCGCGGAGCCAGCAGATCCTCAGACCACCTTCGGTGGAGAGGAAGAGGATTAGGCCATTAGTTTCCTTTTTCATTTTCTTCTTCCTTTTTCTATTTTTTTGCTTTATGGACCTATCTTCTTTATTTTATTTCTTTTTCGTTTTCGCGTTTATGTACGCTCTATCATACATAATGATGTATTACTTTCTTCTCTATTTTGTGTTGCATGACTCTTATCACATGATCTTCACGATAATACCCGCAATAGAGTAGGCGAGTATAACATCCGGATGTATCACCAACTCGAGAAAGCAAAATACACCAGGTGTACCCGTTCTCATTTTTTTCTATCTTCTCTCGAGTTTTGGCATGCGGGTACCTGTCATAGATTTCGAACACCGGGATTGTGTTCCGTTCAGGTTTGGGGGTACTCTTTCGAGTGATATGATTTCTTTGAGTGACATAATTGCGATTAGGATTAAGATTAGGAATAAGCAGATGGATACCTAGTACGAATTTTTGAGCTTTGGTCATTATTGTGTGACTTTGTCGAATCGTGAACAATAGTCTAGGTTTGCTAAGAAGTCTTTTGGATACCGATTAGTCGAGTAGTTATGCTTGAAAACATGATCTATAGTTGTATTCACCTCCTAGGTTTCAGTACCAAGTATCCATATCTCCGTTTATACCGTTTATCCCTTGCTCTGTTTGATATATTTTTCCGTTCATGGACTATTAGGTTCTACGCGCTTATACTCCGTTGTCACCTTGGATAAGTTTCTAACTATTTCAGGTTTACATTGACATGAGTACATCGAGATCGATGGTTCGGGTCTAAGTGGTGGGTTGAGGCGCTATTCTACGTCCTAAGGGTTAGAGTTGATGCATAATCTATCGAAAAAAAATTGTTCTTTAATAACGCACCTCTCACTCTGCTAAGGTTACACGACCTTATGAGTCTACCATAGGCAGCCTGGGTCTAAGTAGAAAGCTATCCCTATTCTACTTCGACGTCCTAGAAACCAAGCGCGAATCTATATAAGAAAAAGAAAAGAGAATATGAATGAGAATAGGAGTCTAATGATATCTCACGCTTAGGAGAATCGGTATGGAGATCGCTTGGACGTTGTCTGGGGTATGAAATAGACTTAGGTTATTGGTAGGATTGTATGGCTCGTGACTTTCGGTTGATAGAAGTCTGAACTAGGTACGCTTAGGCTTACGTTTCATGTGACGCGTTGTTTTGCATAATGACTAATCCTTCGAAGTTTTTATGCTAGTGTCCATTGTTGTTTAGCTCCTCTTTTACTCGACTCTAGTTTTGTTTGATGACAAACAAAGGTTTAAGTCTGGGGGAGTTTGATAACACGTAGTGTATATCAGTTTCAGGGTAGACATTTGCATCATTTTCCTGTAGTTTGTATAGCTCGAGTTACGAATCCGACACGAACATTCTTTATATACTCCCTTTTTGTTGATTTTCAAGTTTTAAGGTGACAAGGCCTAACCGATCTTTAGAATGCAAATTCTTGGATTCAACCACACATATTAGAAGCTACAAATCACTCGAAGAAAATTCAGGCCATGGAACCAAAGGAAACACCGATCTTAGGCCTCGGCAAAAGTTTCAGCCCGCTCGGGCTGAATGTTTACCTGCCCATTTTGTGTGAGAAACACGAACCTGGGCGCGCTCTAATCTTAGCCCGCTCGGGCTGAAGTTCCACAGAAGTTCTAGAAAAATTCACATGACTCGGGCCGAAAGAGAACCCGATCGGGTAGGTCAATCACATCGACCCCGCTCGGGCGGATACCTTAACCCGCTCGGGTTGATTGATACCCGATCGGGTAGAGCACCTTGCCCACGCGGACCGCCGTTCTCGCAACAACCTATTTTAAGTGTTTGAATGGGCAAAAGAGAGGGGGGAGAATAATTCCAGCAATAGAGGGCGATGGCTAGGGCCAGGAAAGGACTGAAATTCATCAGGAAAAACTCAGGAGAAGGTGGAGAAGGAGAGAAAGATCAATCCGGACTTCGGTAACAAGATAAGGAAGATCGAGGAATCATATTTCTTATTCTTTATCATGTCTAGGTTAATTTCTCTTGTTTCACAGTAGAAACCATGAGTGAGTAGATTTCCAGCTATGGGTTAGGGATATCGGATTTGTAATGGATGTTTGAATTATGCGTTAATGCTTAGATTTATCGAAACTTTCTTGATATTCGGTTTTACAATCAACATCGTAAACGTTTTATAGTACTGCTGCCTGCTCAGTAATCTAGGATTTGTGTTTAGCTATAAGGTTAAATTATGAATCCGAAATAGTTGATTGTAGATTAAGTTTGGTTAATGAGAATCTGATCGGTCGGTTAATCGACTTAGGAATTAGGATTGCACGCTTAACGCTATCGTAATCACGAGTTAATCGCTGCTGGAAGATAGGAATGCACGTAGTTATGGTTAGGATGTTTAGGTTCGGTAGAATCATTCCTTATTTCAGAGCATGAATTCCTCGTTGTCAAGATAGTTCGATAGGTTTATGATCCTTTGTTTGTTACATCCTTGCAAATCCCGATAACCCGAAACCCATAGTGTTCTTAATTATCAAGCCTTTCACGTTTCCTCGATCGCTTTCATCATTCCATTTAGTGTCTTAGAAGTTCATATTACACCATCATCAATTCAACCCATCTTAGTTTAGTCGTATTCTTAGCTTAGGTTGCATTAGTCCCCAGAGCTCGACCCTTTTATTACACCGATCCGTAATCTTGCGGTAAGTGGATATTAGGCATTTGTATAGCCTGATATTTCCCACATCACCTATACAAGAAATATGTGGATTATTGGCTAAAATCGATTCAACAATATTATATGAAGATAATGCAGTATGTTTCGCCCAAACAAAAGAAAGATACATCAAAAGCGATAGGACAAAACATATCCCTCCTAAATTTTTCTCATATACCCGAGAGCTTGAGAAGAAGAAAGAAGTTGATATTCATTATATTAGATCAAACAAAAATGTAGCTGACTTATTCACAAAGGCGCTCCCCATTTCAACATTGAGTAAACACATTTATAACATCGAGATGTGTCATCTTCGAAGCTTATGAACAAACAAAGGGTTGCCAAATTGAGGAGGAGTTTTTATGGTTGTACTCAGTTTTCCTCATCATGGTTTTTATCCAATGGGTTTTTCTATGATAAAGTTTAACGAGACAGTCGATAGACATTCGAGGAGGAGTATCATAATTATAATAAAGGGAAAAAAGCCTATTCCCCCCCCCCCCAAACTATAACACTTTAATCGTATTCCCCATAAACTTTTCTCCTCAACTGATTTCCCCCTAAACTATCGTTACTATTCCTATTCCCCTCTAAACTTTAAACATTCACCCTATTTCTCCCTCCGTTAACTTTTCTGTTTATTTTTCTGTTAAATATTTTAAAAATAGCCTATTCTCTCCTAACCGGCGGAATATCAGAAATACCCTTATAGGGCTAAACCACTTCAAAAATACCCTTCCCCAATATAATTATTAAATCCGAAAAATAAAAACTGAAGAAAAGACAAATTTGCTCTTAATGTTCGAACGTGTAAAAATGGAAGTTCGGCAGTTTTTCGACGTGAAAAACTACCGAAAACGAGAAAGCCGAACAGTTTTTCGCCGTGAAACCTGTTTAAAAGTT
>CM071869.1:22755113-22784865 GCA_036759665.1 Gynandropsis gynandra | reverse complement strand
CCTCGTTTGCAACGAACTTTTCGCAACGGATGGAAATCCGTTGGTGTCCGTTGCAAAGGGCCATTCCCAACGGATTTTTGGCCGTTTCCAACGGAAATGTCCGTTGGAAATGGCCTGTTTTTTTGTAGTGCTCGTACTTGTCTTTTATATATAGTATAGATATGTTTCACCGGCTATTAGAGAGACATGGTGTAAAAATATTGACAGTTGAAGTTTGTGCATCATTGCATAGACGTAGGTTTCACAATTCTATCCTTTGTTTATGTTTTAAAAGGATTAATTGCTTAGCTTAGTTTCACCATTTTATATTGATATGTCGGGGTGGTGCGTAGATACCGGATATCGGTAAATATCCGACCATTAGTATTCGTTGAATATTCAATTTTATTATTCGTATTCGTAAATTCGGATATTCGTAAATTCGAATATGCCCAAATATTTAGATATTCGTCGGATATTTGTTTTCGTATCCAAATCAATTTTTACAAAAATTAATAAAAAAAATTTTTATAAAAAAGTTAATGTTTATTAAAATATAATCTATAAATAGTTTTCAAATTGCACAAATACTTAAAAAAACATAATATAAATAAAAAAATCCAATCACATCCATCTCCCAATCATCTAAATTTAATTTCGTCGATAACTTCACTAGTCAATTCATCTTAAAAAAACGTAACAAATTTTTATATTATTATATTAAATATCAAATACATTAGAATAAAATTAAAATAAAAGTTATATATTTACGAAATTTTGTTTTTTCGATATCTTGCAATGTGTCCATAATATTATCCAACCATTTGAATTACAAATCCAATCTTGAGTGTAAATTATATTTATAATTTTATCCTTAAAATTCATTCTATTAATGTGTTAGTGAGTAATTGCGAATCCAATCTTAAAATAAAACTACAATAGTTTTTAATTTATAATTTGATCCTTAAAATTAATTTTATTACATATATATATATATATTAAATAAATTATCTATTTAATATTTGCGGATACGAATAATTGTGAGTAATTGAATATACTATTTGTATTTGAATTTGTATTTGTCGAATATCTAATATCTTATATTTGTATTTGTATTTGTATTTGTTCATTCGAATATTTGCATTTTCGAGTCGAATACGGTTCAAATACGAATCAGATACAAATACTTCGAATATTTTGTTCAACCCTATTGATATGTGTTATATACTTAGAAAGTAAGTAAATATTGTATCGTATGACGTAACTTTTGTCTAATTAGTTCTATATTCTAAAATAAATCAATATTTTTTTTGGTTCTCTAATAAATCATAAAGCCCAATATCTATATGTGTAGATATATGAATTGTTTCTGAAATTTTTTTGTGCATTTACCTTTTCTTATACATGGTAATGAACAGTTTTCTTATCCATAATGGCGTTGTGGAAACGCGAGTTATAATTAACCTAGTCCACTTCACCGCAAGTATACGGATCTTGTAGTACCAGGGTCGATCTCAGGGACTAATACAGCTAAACTAAGAACAAAACTAAACTAGGAAGGAAAGTGATAGGAGGGGATATGGTTCTAATGGTCCTAAATCTAACCTAATGGAGACAACGAAACGAAGGTAAAGATTGAACTAGATATGATGAATACTACGGGTGTACGGGATACCGGATATCGCATACATGAACGACTAAAGATCATAGATCCACAACCTACTCTTGACAACGGGAAATTCATGCTCTACGGTCGAGGAGTGATTCTTCCGAGCCTAAACCTCCTAACCATGGATACATGCAACCCCGCCTTCCGACAGCCGATTAACACGCATCATCGCAGCGTTACGTCCGCAATCACTATCCCTAAGTTGGCTAACCGACCGGTCAGATTCTCATTAGCCAAGACTTAATCTACTACTTAGCGGACCGGATTCGTTCCTTAACCTTCCAGCAAGGTTCGATATCCATTGTTGTTGAGCGGTCAGCACTAACATATGATTGATATTGCTAAGCATAGAACCGTAAATCAAGAGTAAAAATCATAGAACTAAGCATTAAAGAAAATCATCGTTCATACAAACAATTCCGATAACCCTACCCGCAGTAGGGACTCTACTCACTCATGGAATACATGAAAACAGAAGATAACACAGCCCAATACATGATAAAACCCTAAGGAACTCGATGCCTCGACCTTCCCTAATGCGTTACCGGTGTACGGGACGGTGCTTCTCTTCTTCTCCGATGCTTCCCGAGCTTTCCCAGATGTTCTCCAGTGTTTTCTTCTCCTGTTTGTCGCTCCCCTTGCCCTAGATCTATTATCTCCCTTTTATTTGCTCGTTTGAAACTAGATCTAAGTTTGTTACGGATCTCGCGTCCCGCTCGGGTAGTGATGTTACCCGGTCGGGTAAAGCCTTGCCCGACCGTGTTGAGCGTTGCGCCCGATCGGGTAGTGGGCACCCGATCGTGTGGTTGAGGGGCCCGAGTCGCGTAGACTTTCGGGGCAGAATAGAAGGCTGATTGCCCGAGCGGGTATCCAGAACACGCCCGATCGGGTAGCGATCACCCGATCTCCTTGTTCATGTGCCCGGTCGTGTATTCTTGCATGGACAAACCCCGTAGACTTTACCCGAGCGGGTGGAGAATAGTGCCCGGTCGGGCACCCTTGTGATCTTGATATTCCTCTTTTCCGCTCGTTGCTCGGGTGTCCCTTTGGGTTCTGGAGCTCGGTCTCGGCTCTGAGTAGATTTTCCTTCAAATCTTGTGGTTTTTAACAGGAATCCTTCATTTTGATCTCATTTAGGCCTTGTCGCCTATTAAACCTGAAACCAACAAAACGGGTGTGTGAAGCTCAAAATAGTATCGGAATAGTAAGTAGACGATGTAAGAATCATGCGAAAATGATGTAAAAACCTATCCTAATAATGATACACTTTCAGTGTTATCACATAAGAACCATGCACCATGATATTTTTAACTGCGATGTAAAAGATAGGGTATAAATACATATATGGTATTTCAACTGATATGATTTATGATCATTTGTTATTGAAAATTTTGTTTTCCTCATTAAAAAGAGAGAGAGAGAATATGAACATGTTGTGATCCTCTTTTTTGGAAATTTAATCGTATGAAAATGAAAGACACTGAATATGTAAGAAATGGCAATGAATATTGAAGTCAAGTAAAAATTTATGTTTGACGCACCTTCTGTAACTTTCTCGAAAATTTTCTTTATTTTAAGATCCGTGATGAGGTTATTTCAATTTTAATTTGAATATCCTAGCTAGTATATTGAGCTAATCTACTGATAATAAATTTTTTTGTTAATGTAGGAATCTTTGAATTTCAGGTCATATGGGGATACTGATAAAAGTAATGAGTATAAATCTGAATATCTTAAATCACTACAAAGACGCAGTTTGCAACAGACGGAGCAACGGATTCCTCCGTTGATGAAAATTTCCAACGGATTGTAACGGATACCCGAGAACGTTCAACGGGCCGTCATTCGTTGCAATCCGTTGTAACTATCAACAGACGGTCAACAGATCACTTTCGTTGCTACCGTTCATTGGAACGCCGTTAGAAAACCACAAAAAACAACAAATGGACATTCAGTGCCAACTGTAACAGATGTCTGTTGGTATTTGCAATGGATGCTCGTTGAAATTGATAATTTCGAGGGTTGTCGGTGGAATAATTTCACGTGACCTTGCAATGGGCATCAGTTGAGGATTCCAACGGATGTCTGTTTCAAAGAACAGTATTTAATGATCAATATTAAAGTTTTAGCATCAAACCATCAACAACAAATATATTTTCAACAAAATATCGTCTTCTTCAAATAGAGATATATATAGATCGAGAGAGTGGATGTATAGAAGAAAAAAATCCTATAACCGAAGAGATTATGCAAGAATTCTTACACGGATTGGAGCAATTCATCAGTTTTGCGTCGATGCAATCTTTGTGTCAAGAACGCAGGACGATGTTGTGTCCATGCGAAAGATGCAAAAACATGAAGTATCGAAGTCAAAAAATTGTTTGTAAACATTTTTCTAAGGTGGGTTTTAGTAAATAATTATGAAATTTGGTTATTTCAAGGCAAAAATTGCGGTATTAGAGATATTGTACAAGAAACACAAGTAAAAAATGAAGAAGTTATTTATGAAGCATCAACGACCAATCCATATGTGATGTCAAATGCTTTTGTTGGAGTTGTTCATGAACAACAGCATGAAGATGCCGAACATCGATGCACGCCGATTTTTCAACCTATTGGATTCGTCGAAACAACCTATAAATGAAGGTTGTCGTTAAAATCAGTCCCGTTTATCTTTATCTTCAAGATTGATGAGTATAAAAACAGACTACAATGTTGCTGAAAATTGCATGGTTCATTTTGTAAAATCATGCGTGAATATTTGCCGGAAAATAATCAAGCTCCCGAGACATACTACAAAACAAAGAATGTTCTAAAAGATTTGGGAATACCACATAAGAAAATTGATATTTTTATAAACAGATGCATGTTGTTTTTGGGAAATGATAAAGACTTGTTGGAATGCAAGTTTTGCGGTGCAAGCAGATTTCGGCCAAAAAACCATCTTCACGTAAATATGTACCATACAAAAAAATGTTCTATATGCCTGTTGTAAACAAGTTAAAAAGGTTATTTGAATCGAAAAAAAACCGATGTGGCAATGAGATGGCACGCAGAACACTCAACGAGTGAAGGGATAATGCAACTTCCATCAGATGGTAAGGTTTGGAAAGATTTCAATGAAGTATTTCCTGAGTTCGCGTATGAAACGATAAATGTTTATCTTTGCCTGTGCACCGATGGTTTTAGTCTATATGGACAATTTGGAAGTCAATATTCTCAATGTCCAGTGATGTTGTCTCCGTATAATTTGCCTCCCAATTTGTGTTTAAAAAGAGAGGTAATGTTTCTGACATTGCCGATTCCAAGATCAGAACATCCGAAGAAATGTTTCGATGTCTTTTTGCAGCCCTTAATTCAAGAATTAAGACATTTGTAGAACGAAAGAATTCTTGCTTATGAAGTTAGTACGAAGCAAAATTTTACATTTAAAGCGGTCTTGTTGTGGATAACTAGCGACTTTCATGCCTATGGAATGTTATTCGGATGGAGCACGCACGGGAGATTAGCATGTCCATATTGTATGGAGGATAAATATTTATTTTGACTAGTACATGGTAAGAAACCATGTTGGTGTTGGTTTGATTATCATAGAAGATTTATTCCTCGTGGACATGTTTTTTGGAAAGATAAAAAATATTTTCGAAAGAACGTGGTACAAAAAGAAGAGACACCATGCATGCAAACTAGAACACAAATCCTTTACAAAAGATTGAATACAATGGCGATTTACAAGAGTCGGTAGAATGCGGTGGAGATCGTGGATATCGTAAACCAAAAGGCCAAGGTGAATGGTATAACTGGTATAACGTAGTATCTTTTGGGAACTACCATATTGGAAATCATTGATATTACGTCATAATTTAGATGTTATGTATATCGAAAAGAACTTTTTCGATAACATCATCAATACTATTTTGAATGTGTCGGGTAAAACTAAGGATAATATACAATCAACGTATATCGAAGAACTTTTTCGATAACATCATCAATACTATTTTGAATGTGTCGGGTAAAACTAAGGATAATATACAATCAACAAAAGATTTGAAGACAATATCTCGACGACTTTAGTTGGAACTAAAAGATGGAAGGTCATATATCCCAGTATTCAGATTGTTTGGGCCGGCGAAAGCAACATTATTAAGGTGGTTAATATAAGATGTTAAGTTTTCAGATGAATATGTATCGAACATTGCTCGGTGTGTAGATATTGTTGGTTCGAGGCTGATCGGGTTGAAAAGTCACGATTGTCACGTTTTTCTGCAGCGACTCATTCCAATTACATTTGATGAGCTCTTACCACAGAATGTTCACGATGCGCTATGCGGAATTAGCATATTTTCAGAGATATATGTTCAAAAATTTTTAAAAGGGATGACTTGGAATTAATGAAAAATAATATCTTTGAAGTATTTTGTTCATTGGAAAAAGTTTTTCCGCCTTCATTCTTCGATGTAATGGAACATTTGCTAATACATTTACCAGATGAGGCAATACTCAGTGGGCCAGTTCAATTCATCTGGATGTATCCTTTCGAAAGGTTTTTCTTTCATTTAAAGAAAAAAATAAAAAACAAAGCAATGGTTGAAGGATCTTATCAAACAATACTTGTTCAAAGAAATCACATATTTCAACATATTTTATTTCGAGTCGCATATTCAGACGAAAAAACGACTTGCATCGGATGATCACACCAACTATCTGTCAACTCACAGTTTGGCACAAATCCTGATATGTTTACACCGATTGGACGTACAAGAGATAAATCCGAGGAATATTGGTTAACAGCGGAGGAGTATAATCACGTCCACACATATATATTACTAAATTGTCAAGAGCTGTTACCTTTCGAAAAGTACAAAACAATGAAAATCAATCTTTTAAATATATATGTATATATACACAATATTAATGTATTTTCATTACAGGATATTTGATGAAGAAGTAATTGGTACATATCCTCATTTAAACGTAGATGAACTCACAGAAATGAAAGTTCAACATTGTGGCTCGTAGGGGTGGGCACCCGCGGGTACCGGCGAGATTCTCACTACTCGCACCCATCCCGTATGGGTAACTAATTTTAGTACCCGTAATCGTACCCGCAATGTGCGGGTACCCGCAAAAACCCTCAAAATCAAGGGTATCAATCATGTGCGCCACAGCCAAACCAATCCGAAGCAGCTTCGGACATCAACACCATTTTCACCCACTCCTCCAATTCCAAGAAAATCAAAGTAACTTGTTGATGGAAGTGCAACAAAATCAGAATAAATTGAAAGCGAATCAAGAGAACACCAAGAAGCAGCTATAGAGCTTTCAAACTCATCTTAGACATGTGGAGACATAAATCGCACAATTAGCGCAAGAAGCAGCACGTCCGCAAGGAATTTTACCGGGGAGACCAGAAACAAATCCTCGTAAGCATGTCAACGAAATTTTCCTAAGGAATTGTAAGATAGTGGATCAGCCTACTTCGGTGTCTGAAAGGGGTGAAGCATCTATCACAGTAGCAGAAACGGCTATCAACAAGCTTAAGGAGAAGCTCGAGGAGGAAGAGGAGCCAAAGTACATAAAACCATATCCGAGGCCACCTCCATTGCCATTCCCACAACGTCAACACATGAAAACGGTGGATCAGCCAACTCCCTTGATGTTTGAAAAAGGGGAAGAATCTAAGGCAACAGCGGATAAGGCTATGGACATTGATGAGCATAAGAAGAAACCCGAGGTTGAAGTAGAGTTCAACTTAATTGACACACTTGAGCAGCCGCGCGTTATCGACTTCGTGTTCCCCGACGACGTCTTTCAAAATTTAGCCAAGGAAGGTTGTGAGGAATTTGGGAATATGGATTCCCTAGATATGAGTCTCATAGCAGCTGGAGAAGGATTATATAAGGCACCAAACGAGCCTCTTGACAACCAAAAGAAGAAGGAACCCCCGACCGAGACTTCCGCACAACCCAAGCTAAATGCGATGCAAATCAGTACATCAACAACCTCGAGACGCCGAGAAGCTACACCAAACGTCCAGCACAAAATTGGAGCATTGACAAGGCACCTAAGGTGAAGATGAAGCCTTCACCACAAAGACTCACGCACCAAAAATTTCTGGAGACGCTGAAGGAGACAAGCGACGAATACCTAACGGGTTTCATGGAGTGCACAACCGGACTCATGGACAGCTCGACCAGAATTTTTGGACAGCACGATCTGGCCCCCAACTTAGAGAACATCATGACCAATTTTAGGGAAGACATGACTGATCGTGCAAGGAACTCAACTGATCCGCGTGCTAAACCCAATCGAGCACATTATGAACGTGAGACGCTACACACACGACGACGTCGAGGACGCCCACCTTATGAGTAACATCTTGGTCAGGCTCGTGACCTTAAACAAGCGCTTCTCGGGAGGCAACCCGAGCCCTATATCCTTTTAGTTATTTCGTTTTAGTTTTTTTTAGAATTCAACTCTTATTCTTTTCACAAGCATGCTCCTTACCAACAACTCCGATGTATCGTATTGTCTCCTTTGGATTGTGTGACTTTTGTTATAGGTTTTCCACTTTGAAATCATCCACAACATAAGGAAAGACGCGTACGCCCAGCTGCATCAACTCGGGACAGCAAGCACGCATCAGGTGCACAAAACACGAGTTATAATTACCTAGACCACTTCACCGCAAGTATACGGATCTTGTAGTACCAGGGTCGATCTCAGGGACTAATACAGCTAAATTAAGAACAAAACTAAACTAGGAAGGAAGGTGATATGAAAGGATGTGGTTCTAAGGGTCCTAAATCTAACCTAATGGAGACAACGAAACGAAGATAAGGGTGAACTAGATATGATGAGTACTACGGGTGTACGGGTTACCGGATATTGCATACATGAACGACTAAAGATCATAGATCTACAACCTACTCTTGACGACGGGAAATTCATGCTCTACTGTCGAGGAGTGATTCTTCCGAGCCTAAACCTCCTAACCATGGATACATGCAACCCTGCCTTCCGACAGCCGATTAACACGCATCATGGCAGCGTTACGTCCGTAATCACTATCCCTAAGTTGGCTAACCGACCGGTCCGATTCTCATTAGCCAAAACTTAATCTACTACTTAGCGGACCGGATTCGTTCCTTAACCTTCCAGCAAGGTTCGAGATCCATTGTTGTTGAGCGGTTAGCACTAACATAAGATTGATATTGCTAAGCATAGAACCGTAATCAAGAGTGAAAATCGTAAAACTAAGCATTAAGAAAAGTCATCGTTCATACATACAAATCCGATAAGCCCTACCCGCAGTAGGGACTCTACTCACTCATGGAATACATGAAAACAGAAGATGACATAATCCAATACATAGTAAAACCCTAAGGAACTCGATGCCTCGACCTTCCCTAATGCGTTACCGGTGTACGGGACGGTGTTTCTCTTCTTCTCCGATGCTTCCCGAGCTTTTCCAGATGTTCTCCAGTGTTTTCTTCTCCTGTTTGTCACTCCCTTTTGCCCTAGATCTGTTCTCTCCCTTTTATTTGCTCGTTTGAAATTAGATCTAAGTTTGTTACGGATTACGCGGCCCGCTCGGGCAGTAGTGTTACCCGGTCGGGTAAAGGCTTGCCCGACCGTGTTGATCCTTGCGCCCGATCGGGTAGTGGTCACCCGATCGTGTGGTCGAGGAGCCCGAGTCGCGTAAACTTGCGGGGCAGATTGACGAGTATCCGCCCGGGCGGGTGTTCAATTGTTGCCCGATCGGGTAGATGTTACCCGATCACCTTGTTCATTTGCCCGGTCGTGTAGTTTTGAATGGATGAACTCCGTAGGCTTTACCCGAGCGGGTAGAGAGTGGTGCCCGATCGGGCACCCTTGCTATCTTGATATTCTTCTTTTCCGCTCGTTGCTCGGGTGTTCCTTTGGGTTCTGGAGCTCGGTCTCGGCTCTGAGTAGATTTTCCTTCAGATCTTGTGGTTTTGTTCAGAAATCCTTCGTATTTAGCTCATTTAGGCCTTGTCGCCTAAAAACCTGAAAACCAATAAAACCGGTGTGTGAAGCTCAAAATAATATCGGATAAGTAAGTAGACGATGTAAGAAATATCCTAAAATGACATAAAAACCTATCCTAAATATGATACACTTTCAGTGTTATCAGATATCTAGTACGAAAAATTTCGAACTTTAGTCACCTTGTGCAACTTTGTCGAATCGGGAACAAAAGTCTAGGTTTGGTGAAACATACCTTAGATATCGATTAGTTAGTTGTCGTGCATGAATCCATAGCCTACAGTTGTATTCCTCCTTTTAGGCTTCAATCCCAAGCACTTATATCTCCGAGCATACTTTCATTCTTTATTTTGTTTCGATCATTATATTTCCACGCACTTACACTCCGCTGTCAATAGACTAAGTTCTTTAACCTTTTCAGCCCTACATTGACATGAGTGCATCAACATTGATGGTTCGGGTCTAAGTGGTGGGTCGAGGCGGTTTTTCTACGTCCTAAGGGTTAGAGTCGATGCGTAAGCACAATAGTTCAATCAAAAGAAAAAAAGGAAAGAAAAAAAATCAGCAATGACGCAACCTCTTCACTCCGTTAAGGTTAAAAGACCTTATGAGTGTGCTAATTGGCAACCTGGGTCTAAGCAGAAGGTTATCCTCTTCAACTCCGACGTCCTATAAATCGAGTGCGAATTTTGGAAAAAAAAATGTGTGGAAATCGAAAAGAAGAAAAAGAGAATTGAAAAAAGAAAGAAAAAGAAAAAGAATGATAATTGTCTTAAGAATGGTATTGAATTGTTTGTGCATTAGAATAGGTATGGAGATCGCTTGGATGTCGTCTAGAGGTAAGTGAAATGAACTCAGGATATGTATAGGATTGCACGGTTAGTAGCTCTCCGTAGATAAGGGTCTAAATTTGGTGCGCTTGGATCTATGTTTGTGTGACGCGTTGTTGCGTAGGGTGGATGACTCTTCGAGTTGATTGTGCTAGTTTCTGGTTGTTGTCTAACTCCTCTCTTGCTTCGTTCTAGTCTTGGTCAAGGATGAGCAAAGGTTCAACTCTAGGGGAGTTTGATAACGTCTATTTTGTTATAGTATTTTAGTCTCTTTTTATAGTTAGCTTCATCATTCATTTGAACTTTACCAAGCATTAAAGCATCATTTAGTCTTCTTTTAGTGTTTCCTCGTGTTTTGCAGTGAATGGAGATAGCGGGACATAAACACGAGCGAATGTCGCAAAACATGACTGTTCCACGCCAAAGGAGAGGCAACCAATGCGGGGTGCCTACCTTAGCCCGCGCGGGGCAAGACAATCAGCTCACTCCTCCAGCAGATCCAGCCCGAGTCGGGCTCCTCACCAGCCCGCACGGGGTCCCATCTGCCAGCCAGCCCGAGCGGGGCACTCATCAGCCCGCGCGGGTCGTGTTCGTCACCTGCATAAACAAAAAAAAAAGGAAATTTAGCAAAATAAGAAAATGAACATGTTGGCTACTTAAACCAAAAGGAAATATGGTTAGGTAAGCTAAAGGGGAGCTACATGGCTAGAAAATAAAGAGGAAACGTTGACAATTACACAAGAATGGAAAACAAGAGATGGAAAAACTCGGAAAAGGAAAACTGCAGTTGCTGTAACAAAAAGGAAATTTCAGCCGCTAGAGAGGAAGAAAAGAGGACGGCCAAAAAAGGAAAGATTAGAGGAAAGGAAAGAAGAGAAATAGGGCTAAAAGGGGAGAGCTTTAGCAGCCCAATTCGGACAGAAACAAAGAGAGAAAACACAACATACACATAGAGAGAAAGAAGAGAGCAGAACGCACACACGAGGGCAAGGACGGAGCGACGAAGCCGGAGCGCGGAGGAGCTGTTGAATACGTAGATAATAGAATAGGGAGGGATCTCATTCTTTGTCCATGTCGAATATAGTTATCTTTCGTATTATGTCCGATTAGGTCCATAGCCATGGGTTAGAGAGCTTTGCCAATATGTAATGAAGTATTGTTTTTAATGCTTGGTTATAATATTTGATCATTTCGGATTGATTGGTTGTTCATAATGCTTTTGTTCTTGTTGGCCACTTGAATGAATGTTTATAAAAATCTAATTGCATTGGGAGATGAATTGGATTTTGGAACGTATCCATGACATGAAGTCTCAATTGATTAAGAACCTTGGCCGGTCGGTTGATTGAACTTAGGAATTAGGATAGCGATCTTTAATGCGTCTAGTAGGTGAGATTACATAATTGGGAGATTGGTAGTACGCATGCTAGATAGTGGGTTTAGGCATCGGGAGAGTCATTCCCTAGGAAAGAGCTTAAATTCCCCGAATACGTAATGATATCAATAACCATGATCTTGTTAGAACTTCGTTGCATCATCGTGCATCTCTCGAAAGCTGTGTTGTTTAGTTATTTGAGTTTAATCCATTAGTTAGTTAGTTAGTTTATCTTTATTCACATTCCAATCACTTATTATTTTACACATCCTATTCATTAGTTTACTAGCTTTAGACTTGCATCGATTTCTCGTGTTTGACCCTGGTACTATATGATATGTATTCTTGCGGAAGCGTTAGTCTAGGTAAATTATTACTTGAGATTAATCACATCATTAATGTTGAATCTTTTGTTGCGCACAATCAGAATGTGATATTTGTCTTGGTGCCAAACAATCTCGAGATTCTTTTCTGCTGAGTGCTAATAAAACATCGATAATTTTTCAATTGGTATATTGTGATGTTTAGAGACCATATTGCACTCCTTTATTTTCTAGTACAAAATATTTCTTGAATAGAGGATTTTTTTAGGAGTTTGGTAATGATCGGAAATCAGAGCTTTATATTTTTTAGACCACTCTACCGCAAGTATACGGTTCGTGTAGTACCAGGGTCGAACTCTGGGGACTGAGTGCAGAGTCCTAAGAGAATCTCGCATACCAAACTACGGGAAAATAAGGGTTAGAACGTGTGCACCTTGTGTATCTTGCTGTCCCGAGTTGGTGATACGGCTGGATGTCGTATGCGTCTCCTCCTCAAGGATGATATCGACGTCGAAAAACCTGTGAAAAAGAATCACACAATCATTAAAGCATTTGAACTTCATCACGAAGACCCTCGATGAAAGTGGCGATGAGGTATCTTTTATCCATCCCGTGGTGTGGGCATTCACGTTGATATCCTTTAAATCGCAGCCACGCCTCTGGAAGACTCTCTTTATCCTCTTGTTCAGACGAATTAATCTTGTTCTTCCGTAGCTGCGTCTTGTGGGGTGAGAAAAATCGCATCATGAAGCATTCTTCGAGCTGGCTCCACGTATGAATAGAATCTGGGGGTAGCGTGTAGAGCCACTCATGCTCCCTAACTGAGAATGGGAAGGCAAACAACATAATCGCTTCATCATTTATTCTGGGGTAGGCTTTCATGTTCGAACACAACATCTTGAACTGAGTGAGATGCTGGTTCGGATCTTCCGAAGATCGTCCCCTAAATGGCGATTGACTCAACATCTGAATGAAGGCCGACTGTAACTCAAATATGTTCCGGTCTATCTCGGGCCTTCGAATACAGGAGAGAAGCTGCGTGTGTTTAGGCGCTTTGTACGCCCCGTAGGTTTCCGGTGCTTCCTCCTGTGCCATCTCTTCTTCACTAGACAAATCTGTTTCTCGCTCACTTGTCGTTTCCTCAATATTCTCAAGATCACTACGCCTCGCTTTTTGCTGTTTCTTTAACACTCGCGTAATCTTGTCAATATCGGGGTCGAAGAGGAGTTCTTTGCCTCTCGAACTCCTAGACATGTACCGAATAATCTGCACATAGGAAAGCAGCAAACAATAGATCAACTCGGAAGAGATGCAATGACTCAAAATAAAAGAAAATGAAAAAAAAACAAACAAAAGACTCGGAAAGGACTGGATCTTGACTCAACAAAACCCTAATTCTAAAAACCGTGACTAGGTCCCGGCAACGGTGCCAAAAACTTGATGATCGGAAATTAGAGCTTTATATTTCCTAGACCACTCTACCACAAGTATACGGTTCGTGAAGTACCAGGGTCGAACTCTGGGGACTGAGTGTAGCGTTAGAACTAAGAATTCACGAGAAGAAGATCGATCAATATAAGATTGTGAAACAGGAAAGTAAAGATAATAAAGGATGACGAAGCTAGACTCAACATGATAGAGTACCATGGGCTTCGTGAATACCAGAACATGCAATGGATGTTTCTAAGGATCATGAAGTCTGTTTGTATCAATCGATGTGGAACTAATATCTACTCCTCTACATAGGAAATCAACGTCACTCATCTCCCGATATAGCACAGAACGTCTAGATGCGTTAAGAACAGTAGGGAACTCTACCTCTAATGCTAGAAATTACTCTCCCAAGCCTAAATCTTCTACCTAGGAAATCAACGTCACTCATATCCCTATGTAGTGCGGAACTTCTAGATGCATGAAGGACGATGGGGAATTCAACCTCTAATGTCGGATGGGAACTCAACCTCTATAAACGGAAATGACTCTCCCAAGCCTAAATCCTCTATCTAGGAAATCAACGTCACTCATATCCCTATGTAGCGCGGAGCTTCTAGATGCATTAAGAAAAATGGGAATTCTACCTCGATTATTACCATTCCTAAATAGATTAACCGTTCGGTCTGATTCTCATTAATCTAATTCAATCGAAGGTTCATTCACGAGACTCAAGCCTGACTCTCCCAAGCCTAGATGAATCTCTAATCTCCCTTAAACGTGCCAAATCTTAGTAGAATAGATATAGTCTTATTCAAGCATGAAATCAACAACGTATGAAGGCATTACGCACAAATCTACAACCTATCGAACCATTCAATTGAACAAAACCGAAATCAAGCATTAATAACTCAAACAATCCATTACAATGGCATCCCTAACCCATGGCAACGAGAACTACTCAGAATACATAGAGAAGCAAACAAAAACGAAGTAGATGTTCATCTTCCCTATCCTCCGAGCGTAACCTCCGACGAATCCTTCGGTTCCCCGAAGTCTCCTTCTTCGGCCGTGCTCTCTCTCTTCTCCTTTGGCCTGGTTTGTCCCCTTGTTCTCTTGCCTTTTTCCAGTCTCTAGGTGTCTCCTCTGGTCTGTGTGTCGTCCCCTTGCCCTAGATGGCTTCTTTTTCCTTTAATTGCCCGTTCAAATTTTCAAATTAGGTTGTTCCGGATTAGGCGGCCCGCGCTGGCACACTTTGCACCCGCTCGCGTAGATGTCAGCCCATGCGTGCACCATACTCAGCCTGGTCGGGCTTGCTTGCCCGTGCGTGTGAACTACCAGCCCGAGTCGGGCTTGCTTTTTGCGATTTGTGGACTTAAGTGCAGCCCGATCGGGTCCAATACACAGCATGAGCGGGCATGATCACACGACCATGTTGTCTATCAGCCCGAGTCGGGCTGAGTTTCGGGGATTTTTGGTTCTATTGGCACGACCTCAGCCCGAGCGGGCTTGCTCTATGGTCGAGCGTGCAGCAGACCAATTGCTGTTTCTGCTCCTTTTGCTCGATGCTGCTTGAATGTATTTGGATCCGTGGTCGTGCTCATGTTGTATCTTGCTGTTCAAACACGTTTTCGGAGTGGAATTGCCATAATCACTCGTGTTTTACTTCATGTATTCGTTTCCTACACAAAACACGAAATGGTAGATGAAATCCTCGAATAAAATCAATAAATCGGTAAAGTCCAAGAAATCTAATCAAAACTAAATCTAAGAATCATATAAATACTACGACGGATTACATGTTATCATTTGGCTATATCTACTTCATGGTAATTCTCAAGTAACCATGTTTTTATGTGTCTTGTTGCTATGGTGGAACGTTAATACAATGTTTCATTACATAATATATATAATAATAATGAAACGGAATTCATGAGTTCTGTCGACTAGCGTGGAACTCATCATCAGACATCATGCGTTGGTACTCCATAAAAAATGATCAGGTGGAACTCAGACATCGTCACATTCTCAACCTGGTGTATGCTCTGCTCTTTTAATCTGGTTTTCCTATTGAGTTTTGGCCAGAAAGTGTTCACACTACAGTGTATCTCCTCAACCACACGCCACATTTATCCTCACCGAAAAGACACCGTATGAGATCTTGAATGGTGTAGCGCCCCCATGGATCATCTTCGAGTCTCTGGTTTACTATATTACGTGCACAATCAAAAATATCTTGGAGATAAGTTTGCATCTTGTAGTTAGAGATGTGCTTTCGTGGGATATCCTCATTCCCAAAAAGGTTAGAGGATGTATGATATCGAAAAAGAAAATTTTCTAGTATCACGAGATGTTCTTCTCTTGGAGATGGAGTTTCTGTTTCTTGAGAATTCAACCGCGAGCTCCAGTGGCGCAACTCATTATGTTCCATCATCTACTCTTTTTCCTAGTACCAATGATGAGGAGGACACACATCATGTATTTTTTCCTTCAGTAGTCTGGAGGAGCTCGCCCATACCTCTAGCTTCCGATGATATTTTTTCGATCTTCATATTATACCTTACCCAAACACCAGTAACCTGAACGCGCTTTTCCCACGCATGATCCACATATCGTGTCCAACTCTAGTGATTCGTTGTAATCAATCCACTCGTCAATGTGACTATGTATTCACACTGTCTAAGTTTTTAGCCCGCCACCCGAGTCTTTCGTCTAACATGCCTATGTTGTGTCCTCAGGTATCTCGTTTCCTATCTTTTATTCAGTTTCATATGATAAATTTTTCATGGCACACCGTACTTTTATTACAGCCATTACGAAATGTGGTAAGGAACCGTGTTCTTTTGCTAAAGCCCTTTGTGATCCCAATTGGGATGTGATGATAAAATCTGAGATTGATGTGTTGGACAGAAATGATACGTGGTATTACAGCATCTTCCTCTAGGAAAGAAAACCATGGGTTGAAAATGGAAAAAGAAGATAAAATTTTGTTTGATGGTTCAATAAACCATTATAAAGCTCGATCGATCATCATGGGTAATAGACACATTGAAGGTTTGGATTATACGAAGACATTTGCACTGGTCGCCAAGATGACAATTGTAACAGTTTCACTACTAGAAAAATATGAATTCCGTAAGATCAAATATTTCCCAAAATGAATGTCCGTAAACGCAATCTATCCGAAAAACGTCTATAAACTAGAAAATTAGTTTGTTGAATGTCCATAAATTTGTACTAACCGACTGTCCGAATTTTTTGTCGTAAAATAAAATTTCAGACAGAACCCTGGTCGTCCAAAAATTTTCAGATAGGTCGAGGTTGGCCGTAAAGATTGTCGATGGTCGCGACGTATACAAGAATATTACGGACGATTGCGACCCGTCCGAAAAATTCATGACAGATCCCTCGACCATCTAGAAATTCCCGGATGGGTCGCGACCGTCTATAATACTCTTGGACGGGTCGTGACCCATCGAAAACTTCTTACGGACAACTGCGACTTGTCTGAAAAATTCCGGACGACCCATGTCTGTCGAAATCTTTTTTACAATAAAAAAATAAATTTTTTAAAATTTTAAAAAATTTGGTGCGTTATCAATACGAGTTTTTCTTTTCTTCTCTTGATCATGTTTAATTTTGTTAATAAGAGATTTCAATCGAATTCCCGCAACCAATTTAAATTCGAACTTAACTAGAAAAATTAATTAAATAGTTTATTAAAAATATTTGATCAAATATGTTATAAATAAATATTATTAAAAACGTACCACAAAGGCTTTCCACCATTTTATTAATGCATACCAATATTACAAATTTAAGTTTAATTTTATTAATGTGTATCAATGTGCGTCGTTTTTCATGACTATGATCTTAATGTGGAAGCTTGTGTCTTTCCTCATTCATTGCTAATAATTCTTCATCTGTTGGCTCGTGATGCATCACAAGCGTCATTGGCTTGACCGGTGGAGGTATTGGTTGGTAATACGAAAATGGCATAAATAGCACCGATACGAAAATGGCATAATAAAGCCGAATTCATGAAATCCAAAATTCCTGAGTCGCAGACTCGAGTTTGTTGTGGAGGTGACAATCCATTAGCACTTTCTTCGGAATGAGAATATGTTCTCGATCTACTATCTCTTCCAACGGGACTAGCATGGTAAATTTTGAAGTTTTTATTAAAATTTTAATACTTTTAAACATTACTTTAATATTAATACAATGAAATCGTTGACAACTCAATAGGTCATCAATAAAATCATTGTCAACATAATGAACCCGTTTTGATGAGACATCGAAAGGATGATCTTGTTAACAACACAACGTTGTTAATGAAATCGTTCACAATCTACAACCCGAGACATTTTAAGGTTGGAGACGTGTCGAAGAAGGAGTCCAGATGCGCGTCAGACGATCGAGATCCCAATGCTACCACGCCGAACTACCCGCGTTGTTGGACGGATATGGACGCACGATGGATGGTCGCACCGCACACGGGGATGTACACCCATGATGTTGGATGAACAGAGAGGCGCGGCGTATGGTTGGATAGTGCACGATGACATACACGCTCGAGCTATTGGATGATAATAAGGACACGGTGGATGACCGAACCGTGGATGAGGAGGCACTAGACAGATGGGTAGGGGTGACGTAAGTCAAACTGCAGATAGGAACATACAGACGAGAAAAATTGAACGGAAACTTCAAAACGAGAAGTTTAAGGCTATACCTACGGGAACGACGATGGACGGAACGACGGGAGACAATAGCGGACGGTGATGGTGGCAAACGACATCAGATGACAACGAATGGTTACGGTTGTAGACGACAGTGGACGGGCGTTGATAGTGGCGACCGTGAAACGAACGACAACAACTGTAAAATTTGGAACGAATGAAGGAAAAAGTTTGAAATCCGAATTTATAAAATTATTTTGACGAGGTCGATAGTCGTTCGTAAAAAATCTGCATTTATGGATGGAATTTATGAAGCGTATATGTTTATAGACAGATTCTCGTGGTCCGTCCGGAATTACGGACATGCACCAACAATCCATCCGTAAACACAGACGGTTTATGGACGTGGAGGAAGTTTTGTTTGTAATATGCAGATGAGTCACGAGACCCTCCTCAATCCGTCTGCAAATTCGAACGAGCCATGTGGCCGTCTTTAATCCGTTCGCAAATTCTGAAAGTTAATCGGTTGTCTAGATTAGGTAAAAGATATAAGTGTAGGATAAGGAAGATAAGAGGTGTTGTTATATGGTGCTGACGTGGCTACATTTAATTGACTCTTTATATTACGTAAAAGGGATAAAAAGCAACTCCAAAATATATATAAATGACGTTAAAGTTCGAGATTCAATATAAAATACATAAATTTGAGAAGACAATCTAAAAATGATTCTTTTATTTCTTTTAGAGTTCGATAACAATTAAGATGGATCATATTTAGAGTTGGATAATTCTTCTGTCTATTCTTATGCTCTCAATTAGATGCAAATTCACCTTCTTCTTATATCCATTCAACTAATTCGTCTTCATTTGTTTCAATGTCTTAAATTTCTCCATGACGTCTAACTTATTTATTCTTGTTCAGCGATCAATTATTGGATTGAACCAATCACATCGAATAACATCTTTTTTTAAACTGATGTAAATACAATGAAATATATTAAATCTAGTGGTAATAAGATGGGACAACTACCATTAAATCAACCAAAACCATTGTGTATATAACATCTACAAAATGACCTAACAATCTGACGATCACAACAACAAAATCAACAATCACAAGGGAACATCCATATCACCTTATCATTCTTCATTCTAGAGATTTTAAAAATCATAGGGCGATCGACCAACATTTAGTGCCTAAATAAATTTTGATGTTTAGTCGTTTTTCACAAAAAGTAAATTATATAAAATACAGTTTTCAAAATTAATATAATATAAAACAACAAAATTTAATTTTACAAAAATATAAATTAATAGTTTATAAATAATAATAATAATAACAATAATATTCATATAACCTAAAAATTTTGGACTTTAATTTTCATTGATACGACAATCTCTCTTATACATTCACTGGTAGAATCTAATGGACATAACATTCGGACAACCATCATCCACTGAGCTTTTAGACAAGACCTGGTGGCAGCACTAGACGAAGGCTCTTCTTATATTACAAGAAGTTGGATAATTTTAATAGTTAAAAATTTTGTGATTAAATTTGACATTAAAAGATTTACATACAATCGTTTTCCAAATAAAGGATTTATAGTTCTTTTTTTTTGTTGGCCAACGATTGGTTTTTTTATTTCCTTATTTTGATGAATAGATATAGATTTCATTGTATATATTATTATATATTTATATGTAAAAATTCTGGAAATACCAACATGCTCACCTAATAGCTCATGAGAATTATTACGGCGATAGGAAACTCTTCTAGATATAATCGAAACCCATCAGGGAGGGAATCCCTTCAGCATATCTTCGAAGCGATCAGCGGTCTCCGTCAGTGCTTTTTAATCTTTGGTTCTTCGGCAATTTCCTCTCGCAATTGTTTCCTGGCCATATCGAATAACGGTTTCTCGCAGATCGAGAATCCTTTCACCGAAATCTGCAAAAAAATCCATCTGGGTACCGCCATTGAGGTGAGTTCATGGATAACTATTTCAGATCCTTGTTCAAAGTTCCAGTCTTTCTGTTTTGGTGATCGAGAAAATGTATGGGAAAGAGGCGGAATTTTTATGGATTTACTTGCTTATTTGCTGAGAAAATAGTTGGAATCAAGCACTAGTTTTGTTTATTCGTGATGGTAAATTTTGTGGAGCTGCTAATTAGTTAGAATTGAGTTTATTTTATATTTTGACATTACAAATTTCTTCCTTGGGGGTTTATTACAGGCCAAGTTCTTCAAGGAGCAAATCTGCTAAAAAGTTGAAAAGTGGCTAGCTTTCCTGGGAATTTGTTTCCTGCATCCTGGTATGAGCCAAATACAAACTTCATGAATATGTTTTGTTGAAGAGTGGGCGATGAGCATGCATAATTGGAAGAACTTTTTATGGGTGGTAGAGCTTCTTGGTTGCCTGTGAAATGAGTCGATCTCCGTCTTTTTCTGTGAAGCCGGAGCTAAGCCTCAAGCCTGATCCTGAGTCCCTGAAACAATGGGTTCTTGCATTCTGCATTATTAGATTCGATCTCGAGCAGGGCCAGCTCTTAGAAGAATGCTATCCACCGGATTGTCTATCTCAAGAAGAGGAAATTGAGGTCTCATTCAACTCATTTCCAGATTCAGTCTCACAGCATCATAACCGTGCAAGCATACATGACTGCATTTTCTTTTTCCGGTTTCGTAGGGGAAAGGAGAATACTCTAGAGGGAGAGAGTGGTAAGGGTGCTGAATACTTATATGGTTATGTATTTAATAGGCAGAGGCATGATGAAAGGTTAAAGCGAGGCGGGGAGCAAAAGTCTGTGGTGATATTATCCCTTACTCCTTACTCAACTGTGTTTAGGCCATTGCTACAAATCATTGGTCCTTTGTATTTTGATGTTGGAAAGAGGGCTATCGAGCATGTTGCTGGTTACATTTCTATGTGGCCTGCTCCTGTGCCAGGTAAGCTAATGGAGCTGCCAATTGGCAATGCAATGCTTAAGGTGAACTTACCGCCTGCTCACAGCTTGCCATTGGAAAATGGGATTTTGTATGAGGAGTCAGCTTCTTCCATGGCTCCTTTACTTCCTACAAATCAGTCAATTCCTCAAGGCCTTTTCCATGATTCAGATATTTTTGGCATTTATCGGGGCCTGTTGTTGCAGTTATGGACACTATGGGAATTGCTACTTATAGGCGAACCCATTCTTATTATAGCTCCAACACCTTCACAATGTTCTGAGGCAGTTTCCAGTCTCGTTAGTTTGGTTGCCCCCCTAGTATGTAGCATTGACTTCAGACCATATTTCACTATCCATGATCCAGCATTTGCTCGGTTGAATTCGCTTCGTGAAGGGGATGCCTTCCCACCAATGGTTTTGGGTGTTACGAACCTCTTTTTCTTAAAAGCTCTTCGGAATATTCCCCATATTGTCTCAGTTGGAACTCCTGGGCCAAACTCCAATCGTGTGGCCCTCACTAGTAGGTCGACCGGTAGAATTCCTGGTAAGGCTGAAGGACTAGGCCTTCAACAGCTTTCCTTGCGAAAGTTTTCTCCTTCCAATTTACTAAACGCTGTGAGACTTAGGCGAGATGGACCCCTAAGCCTCATGACAGAGCACAAGGAAGCTGTGTGGAGTACCTACTCTCCAGTAACCAAGCCAGACACTTCAGTTTTGAATAGACTTATTGATGCCGGGATGTCTCCAAGGGTTGAGGAGTCGATGTCTGTCGTTAATAATGAAATATTACGGCGGCATTTCCTGGAGTTAACAACGAATTTCTTGGCACCTTTTGGTCCATATTTTCAGGTTAATGCACCTTCTGATGGATCATCTCCCTATGTTGCCCCTCCCTCCCTTCCATCCTTCATTGCTGATGAATTCCTTTCTAATATCTCTGCAAGAGGTGTGGGGAAGTTTTTGTCGAAACGAATGAAATCCAACTGGGTAGACTTGTATAGGTATTTACTCTTTTCCCTCCTTGTCTTTCTTCCTTTGTTTTTCATTCGTTTACTCTTGACTTTCTTGCTTCATAACGGTTCTTATTTACTCTTGACTCTTGACTTTCTTGCTTCATAACGGTTCTTATTTACTCTTGACTCTTGACTTTCTTGCTTCATAACGGTTCACCATTTGTTGGCATCTTAGACTGAACTGCGGGGATGGCTTTAGGTTTTATTTGTGTAACATTGATTTTTAATATGCCACTTAGCACACATTTGACCTACATAAGAACTATATCAAGTGTTGAATTAATTTGCAAAATGTGATTCCAAACAAATTCACGAGTTATTTGGTTCCCGTGCTGGAATAACCCATCAACCACTTGTTTAGGCGGTTTCTAAGAGGACCCAATTTTATGCCCTGGTTCCAAAGACGACAAGCTGTTGCGCAGCAAGAACAACATCGATTATGGAGGATGGCTAGAATGAAGACTGATATGATGCAGCTTACATCTGCAATGAATGAGTTGGAAGCTGTGGATTCCTTCAATGCCATTGAAAAGTACCTTAATGAAGAAATTAAGGTTAGTTTTTCTATGTGGTGTTTGATAACTGAAAACAGGATCCCCGATCTGTTTGTCCTTTCATGCCAGAGCATATGTGTAGAGTCAGTTTACCGTGTCATCTATATTCTTTTTACACATGAAACCCTCGTTGAAGATGTTGGAAACAGAAGCGGGTGGTATAGTATCTCTGCCTTTAAAGTGCCTGAATCTTAGGCAAACAAATCTTTTTGCTTTCTCAATGCGATACATACAACAATCTAAATTTGTAATCCATTTTCTGCTCAAGATAGTTTTAGTGTCTGTGAAACCTGGGAGGGAGATGCTCTGATGTTTGTTGTCATGTGTTTGTATAACAAAGCAAATAGGCTGCAGTCTTGTTTTTGTAATAGATCTGTTATCGTGAGAGACAGCAGTTCACTCAGCAAAAGAACACAAGCCTTTCTGAATTTTGTCAATCTGATAATGTTGGTTTGCAGTTGAAGGAATCAGCAGGAGAAGGTTCCGGCTCAAAGGCAACGTGCGAGAAACTGAAGAAAGATCTGCGAGCCGTGTTCAACGTGCTTCCTCGTGACATGCAGCAACTTCTTATCTCAAACCCGCATAGAGCAGCTCTTCTCCAAGACCCCCAAGCCGAAGGGCTCCATGTTCCAGGCTAGGGCTTACTTCTTATCTTATCTTCTCATTTTCTCTTAATTCAGACAAATGAATTTTCCTTCTCCATTTTTCATCTTCCTCTGTTTAGATGTTTCTAGAAGAATGAAGAGCACGCAATAGAACCGTATCTGATTAGTGTTTCTCCTCCACCATACGTTATGAATATTTTAGAGAGCATTGATCAAATCCTTTCCGCAATTTCAGTATTTTCTTTAAGTTTACATATCTACGAGTCTTGTTGATTTGTTTTCCAAAAATTACTCACGATGTGAAAATTAAGTGTTCAAACCAATGTTCTTTTTAATCATGGTGCAATAACAATACATTTAAATAAGATGTAATGAACCTTATACATATATCACAATATATAAGAAAAATCTACTTATTCAATTTGAAAATCTATTTTATACTAGTAAGAATATTTATTGGATGTGTTTGTCTGTATAAAGTTATTGCACATGCTTTTAAAACTGTCGCAGATTGTGATTGTGTTGATGCGCGATTGAATTGGTTTTGCGATTGAATTGGTTTTGCCCATTGGTAACATTCAGCGGTATATTGGGACCAAAAACATAGTTGTAGTAGACTTATAGCAAGTCGTAAATAAGTAGAGATGTAAAATGAGTTGATGATTTGTAAAGTAACTACAGTTTTTTTTAGAGAGTTGAATTGGATATTTTTAGTTTGTTTAAAAACCGAATTATCAAGATGAAGCGAACGAGTTAAAGCTTGGACGAACTAACTCCCAAACCAGCCACATGGCTCATTCCTACTGTGAAAAAAATCAGCAATAGGTTTGTTTTTCTATTCTCTACCTACATCCATACATATATATTGTATATTATATAGTATTCTTTTGTTGTAATTTGTAAAAAGAATTATTTAAAGAAAAGGATAAAATACTACAAGTGGAGTTGCAAACGACCAAATTTAAATATTTATTGATATTTGATATTTATTAATTTTATATTTGAATTAATGTTTTTATATTTTAAACATTTTATGTGATTTGATGATTAATATATTTTTAGAATTTTTTTAAATTAAATGGTTTAGTTCGCGAGTCAACTTGTTTTATGTCGAGTTAAAAACGACCTGAACTAAGTTGAAATTTTCTAATTTATTTAGAAAACAAGCTGATTGAACCAATTTATTTTTCTGTTAAATTGAGCCAAACTAAACCGGACCAATTTATTTACAGCGTACTAAGTTCTCTATAAATTGCGACCTTATAATTAAAATTACTAAGTTCTCTATAAATTGCGACCTTATAATTAAAACTTCACGATTTCTTGGACTGGCTTTGGTTTTTTTATTTCCGTCTAATTTTGGTGTTTTCTATGATCTTTTGTGCATATCGTGATCGATCTTAAGAGATTGCACGGCTGCAAATTGCAACTCATGTGACAAATGTGACCATCATATCACGTAGAATTTGTTGTATGGTGTCATTTATGGAGCGCAAAAACAGTAAAACTCGAAAGGATGTATAGTAAAGATCAATATGGTATCAAATTCTTGATCAAAGCAGATGAAAACATTCCCGGAGGCAAAAAGGAGAAACGGTCTTATAGAAAGGAAACCTCGACATGACTCCACATATGTACAAATCACACAAAGAAAGGACTCAAAGCACTTAAACGTGCAAAAATAAGTATGAAATCACATATGTATGTGTCTAAATGGGTGATTATGATCGATTACACGTGAAAATGCCATTAGTCATGAGAGCATAAAAGCAAGACAAGGCATCTCCTGATGATGTAAAGCCTTGCTCTTTCTTCCTTGAGGAATTCACCAAATGCTTTACATGAAAATCTTCTTCTTGAACTCCCAAAAGACACCAGCTCTATCCTCATCCTCACAACACTTGATGTCTCTCTTCTTCTTCTTAATGGGTATGAACGAAGCATATATGTGGCTTATTCATGAACTAAAAAGAAGAAAGAAGATTCCCATGGGCTATTCACAAAATTTTCCCACTTATTTATATGCAAAGAGAATATGACATGAGTTTATGATTGTCATTCATTATGTATTTCTGACCGTTGAATTTATAAATACATGATTCTTTGGTCTTATTCATGTTTAGTATGATTTTTCAAAAGAAAATTTAAAGGTTTAAAATAACGTGTGATCGTGTGGATAAATGACATGTTCTTGCAAACTTCTTCAATATGTCTGAAAAACGAATATATATAGTATAATTTTTGGATTTTCGTCCCAATACATCTCTATTAAATTAGAGAAACCATGTAATACTTCCTCCATGTGTAATGGTTTGAACTTGCATACAAAATAAACTGATAGATCTTATAGTTAATGTCTCTTTTTTATTAAAACTCCTACTAATATATATATATATATATATATATATCATCCAAATTATCTTCCACCCACCAATTAAACTAAATTATCTTAGATATATAACAAAAACATTGAAGAACACATATATATATTTTGCCCATTCTTAACCAGTTAAAACTATAAGTCGATGAGTATGTAAGAGGTTATTGGAATAATTTTATGTGGAACATAATTAATTAGACATCTTCGTACGTATGAAAATTAGCGTTAGTGATAGTCGATGAGTATGTAAGAGGTTATTGGAATAATTTTGTGGAACATAATTAATTAGACATCTTTGTACGTATGAAAATTAGCGTTAGTGATGCCAAATGATTTTGGTTTTTATGAAAAGACATTGGGGGGAATTATGGGGTTTTTTGGGCCACAATTCAATGTGATGGGTCAACTCTCAAATATTGTTTTGTCATTTAATGATTTTACCACTAAAACTCTTCTCTCTCTCTCTCTCAACATATATAACAGGATTCCACTTTAGTCCTTTTTAGCTCTCTCTCTATATAGGATTCCACTTTACTCCTTTTTAGCTCTTTTAGGGTCCATTTTTTCTTATCCTTATATTATATGGATTATATCAATCTCTTCTCTCAGTATCACTCCTTATTTTGAATTGTGGTAACGATGGTATTGGTATGATTGAATCCTATATATATACATAAAAGTCCTATTTTTTCCTCATGTTTGCCTGCTCTATCAATTCTTCTCTCATGGTTCGCACTCATCCTATTCCCTCATCATGTTTCGACTAACATCCTATTCCCCTCATGTTTAAAAATTCTGTCTATATCCTCCTCCGTTTAAACTCCGTTAAATATTTAAATTTTGACCCGGTTTAGGGTTAATTTTGACCCGGTTTAGGGTTAATTTTGACCCGATTTAGACCTAATTTTGACCCGATTAAGGATTAATTCTGACTAAAATTTAGGTCCAATTTTGACTCGGTTTAGACTCAATTTTGACCCGGTTTAAACTCAATTTTGACCATAATTTGGGTCCAATTTTGATTTTTATCCAAATTCAATCCGAATCAATATGAAATTCAACAAAATTAAACCGAAATTTAAATAAAAATTTGATTCTTATCGGTTTGTTCGATTTTTAACCCGAAATTAGTATGATTTTACTCGAATTGTGTAGAATTTGACCCAATTTTATTTTATACTATTAAAAACTCGAATTAATATGAAATTCAACAAAATTAAACCGAAAGGTAAACAAAAATCGATTCTTATCGGGTTGTTCGATTTTTAACCCGAAATTAGTATTATTTTTACTCGAATTGTGTACAATTTAACCCGATTTTGAATTTTCATACCATTAAAACTCAAATCAATATGAAATTCAAAAAATTAAACCGAAATTTAACCAAAATTCGATTCTTATCGGTTTGCTCGACTTTTAACCCGAAATTATTTTTACTCGAATTGTGTACAATTTGACCCAATGTTGATTTTCATACCATTAAAAACTCGAATCAATATGAAATTCAACAAAATTAAATCGAAATTTAAACCAAAACCGATTCTTATCGGTTTGTTCGATTTTTTAACCCGAAATTAGTATTATTTTAACTCAAATTGTGTATAATTTGATCCAATTTTGATTTTTTATACCATTAAAAACTCAAATCAATATGAAATTCAAAAAAATTAATCCGAAATTTAAATAAAAATCGAATCTTATCGGTTTGTTCGATTTTTAACCTGAAATTAGTATTATTTTTCTCAAATTGTGTATAATTTGATCCAATTTTACCATTTCGCTGTAATTTCATTAAGAATCAATTTTTCTTTAATTAAGGTTTAGTTCGGTTAAAGTTTCATATTAATTCGAATTTTAATCGGGTAAAAATTAAAATTGGATCCAAATTTTGGTTAAAATTGGTTTCAAATTATGATCATAATTAATTATAAACCAAGTCAAAATTGGACCTAAATGCTAGTCAAAATTAAGCCTAAACCGGCTCAAAATTTGTTTCAAATTCTGGTCAAAATTGAGTCTAAATCGGGTCAAAATTGAGTCTAAACCGGGTCTAAATTAATTTCGGGTCAGGTCGGATCGAAATTGGATAAAATCCGGATTAAAATTGAAAGATTTAACATAATTTTAAATAGAGGGGGTTATAGGCAGAATTTTTAAACATGAGGGGGAATATGATGTTGACTGAAACATAAGGAGAGAAAAAGATGAGTGCTAAACATGAGGGGAATAGGCAAAGTAGGTAAATATGAAGGGAAAATAGGAGTTTGTTCCATATATATATATATATATATATAAAGTAGTTTCCTTGGGGAAATAGAAAAGTTATCATTATTTTGGTCAGTTTTCAAACGTTTTTCAAATATTTTGTTATATACATAAATTTATATATATATATTTATGTATAAATATATCTAAATAGCTTTTTCTTCAATAAGTCCAACTAATTGTTATTGTTCGAGAAACTAAAATGAAAAAACACATTATATATATCCCATTAATGTTTCAACAGTTTTTATTTTCAATTCTCAATATCAACAATTGAAGATCCATTTAAATTCACTAAATTCATCTTTTCAACGAAATTTTGGGAAAGAATGTTTAACGGTTAGTTTGTTGAAAATTCATTGTTTGTGGTATTGTTGTGTCGATTATTATAAACTAAATGAAGAAATATAATCTTTGATCAGTGTGTTATTTAAAATCTGAAAAAGTGAGCATTTCTAAAAGCCGAAGTATTTGAATTTGAGTGATTAAAAAGGTAAAAGCATTGGATTCTTTATTTTTCATATATATGATAAAAGTACAGGAAGAAAATATATATACATATAGAGTAGACATGGAAATAAATATAGGAAGTAAAAGCTATCCTATTTACAAGAAAATAGACGTTGAGAGGTCAAAGATACAAGTACCAATATATGGGCATTTATATCTCTAATACTCCTCCTTAAATTGGAGTATGTAAAGTTGAAATAGCCAACTTGTTGAGAAGGGTTTGAAAGCGGTCTCGACCAAGAGCTTTAGTGAAAATGTCGACTAGTTGATATTTAGAGGCAACCTTAGTAGGTAAAATAAGACCAGAATCATAATGTTGGCGGATGAAGTGACAATCGATCTCGATGTGTTTGGTGCGTTCATGAAATACCGAATTGGCAACGATATGGATGGCGGCTTGATTGTCACAGAGAAGAGGGACATAAGTGTCGCATTGAACTTGTAGCTCCTTGAGGAGATGATCTAACCAAACTATCTCACAAGTAGTACTGGCCATGGCGCGATACTCAGCTTCAGCAGAAGAGCGAGATACCACACACCGTTTCTTCGATCGCCATGATATGGGAGCACTTCCAAGGAAAATGATGTAACCGGTAGTGGAGAGTCGGGTATTAGGGCAACCAGCCCAATCAGCATCACTATAAGCTTATAGAGTGAGTTTGTTGTCTGCTGGAAAGAAAAGACCATTGTCAGGACATCCTTTGAGATAACGAAGAACCTAAAAAGTAGCATCAAGGTGATGTTGTTTAGGATCATGCATGAATTGACTTAAGACATTTACTGCAAAACATATAGTAGGTCGAGTAATTGTTAAATAAAGCAAACATCCAACAAGTCGACGATACATCCCTGGATCCGAGCATGGTTGACCATTAGCTTTGAGTTTGATGTTAGCTTCTATTGGTGTAGAAGTAGGCCGACATCCGAGAAGACTACATTCAGTTAAGATGTCAAGGATATATTTTCGTTGATTAATCATGATTCCTGTGGGAGATCTTGCCACTTCGATCCCTGATGAGGGCATTACAACGAGCTACGACTCTAACGAAGGAGAGGAGCGGAGCAAGGATGAGCCGAGCATGGATCACAACGAGGATGAGCTTAGCATAGGCGAGACAAGCACGGGAGTGGATGGAGAGCTAGGAGAAGACGGAGCACACATTGACATGCCGGTGGT
>CM071869.1:22707874-22725570 GCA_036759665.1 Gynandropsis gynandra | reverse complement strand
GACCCTCATTTGGAATTAATTAGTTTGACGTTGTAAATGTATTGTTTGATTGGTTTTTGTCATTTTATCATCCTATGCGACCCATGCCACCCTTAAATTTGATTGGTTCTTAACATTTTTTCATTTTCACCCCGCCGAACTTTTCACCAAAATTTGAAAAAACTTTTCGAATTCCATCTGACGGCGATTCGATGTCAGGGTCATGTCTTTTCGTATTCCAACCATTTCTTTTTTTCTAATAACGACACACTCTCTCTCTAACTCTCATCATCATCATCATCATCATCATCATCATCATCTTTCCGAATATGCAAACGACTGGTGACGGCGATTCAATGTCAAGGTCATCTTCTTCTGGTGAGAGGATTTTCACGGTACCAGTTTGGCGTTGTTGTAAATTTATTCGGTTATCGCAGACACTTCCGATAGAGTTTGCGAGGTTGAATGATCTTTGCGGTAGACGATGTAAGGTTGAGCTGATAAACCAATTACACAGACATTTGGGAGGCAGATCTAAGGCCCGTGAAACGCGGTGGCGCTAGCATCACCAGGGGTTGGACAAAGTGTTGCCACGATAATGGCTTTAACGTGGGTTGTACCCTCAAAGTCGAACTGGACACCGTTCTTGATGATGTATCTTGTCTACTGCTTGCCCCTATAAGCTTCATAGATTGAATTCCGTTGTATTTTGATTGCTTTGAACCTCATTTGAACAACGAAATTCATATTTGTATTTGGTTGGTTTTTTTACTATTATTCAATAGAATGTATTATTGTTAGTATCGATGTCTTTGTGGATTTACTATTATTATAATAAGGGTCGCAGAGGGTCCAAGGGTCGCAGGGGACAAAGGGTCGCAGAGGTACAAGGGTCGAAGGGAATACAAGGTTCGCACGGTCCAAGGGTTGAATGGAGACAAGGGTCGCACGGACCAAGGGTCGAAGGGAGACAAGGGTCGCAGAGGGTACAAGGGTCGCACGGTCCAAGGGTCTAAAAAATGTTTACTCGTTGATTCAATTTGTTCTTTTTTTAACAGTTTATTTGTAACATAATTTTGGGAATGGATAATTCAACTTTGTACAATGTAATTTTTTAAAAAGTTATTCATATTATTTGTAAATAATAAAGCGTAAAGGGTCGCACCATTTGTCCCTTGCGAACCATTTACCCGTTCGACCCTTGACCCTGCGACCCTTGACCCTGCGAGGGAGACAAGGGCGCAAGGGTCCAAGGGACGCAGAGGGACAAAGGGTCGTAGATGTACAAGGGTTGCAGAGGGTACAAGGGTCGAAGGGAGATAAGGGTCGCAGTGGTCCAAGTGGTCGCAGAGGTACAAGGGTCGAAGGGAGACAAGGGTCGGAGGGGGAAAAGGGTCGCACAGTCCAAGGGTCTAAAAAATGTTTACTCCTTGATTATGGAAGATGTAATTTGGTACATTGTTCTTTTTTTAACATTTTATTAGTAACATAATTTTGGGAATGGATAATTCAACTTTGTACATTGTAATTTTTTAAAAAATTATTCATATTATTTGTAAATAATTTGTAAATAATAAATTATTTTGACTATATTGTTAGTATCGTTGTTTTTGTGGATTTATTATTATTGTAACAAGAGTTGTAGAGGGACAAGGGTCGTAAGGGTCCAAGGATCGCAGAGAATAAGGATCGTAGGAGTCCAAAGGTTGCAGAGGGACAAGGGTCGTAGGGGTCTAAAGGTCGCAGAGGGACAAAGGTCGTAGGGGTCCAATGTTCGGAGAGGGATAAAGGTCGCAGGATCAAATTGGGTCGCTAGATCGTAAGATCGTAAAAATATTTTGGGAATATCAAAATTTATAAAGGTATTTTTGAAGTTAAATTTTTTTTCCTTTTTGAAAGATAATATTGAAATGTTTTAGTCCTATAAAGATATTTTTGAAATTAATCGGTCGAACTGCGGTAGAACTTGTGTTATTTGACCCCTAAAAATGATTATATATATATATATATATTAGGGGATTGATGAGGTTCGAACCCGACTATCCGCAATTGGAAATAAAGACCTTAGAAAACTTCATTATTCTTCGGGATTGACTTTAATAAAAAAAATATTTTTTGTAATTTGGAAATCTATTTGAACTGTATGTTATGGTTTTGATTTTTGACTTTACTTATGTAATTAAATAATTAAAAATATATTAAAATTTCAAAAATCTTTAAAATATATTACACCGTAAAATCCATTGCAAAAAATTCAGTTTTCTAATAATATAATAATTTCTATTTTTTGAGTATATAAAATAAAATTGTTACCACAATATTTAAAAGGGATTCATTATTAATATTAAGTAGTCGATGATACCACATGAAAATGTGATAAATCAATTTAGAACCTATGATTAATTTATGAAAACGAATTATCATCGCCGGTATTCCACAAGTCTCGTTCGGGCAACTTAAATTCTGGCATGACTTTACACACTTTGTAATCACAAACACATCTATATTTTTCACGTGTTGTCGTTTTTATTTATTTATTTTTAGTTAATATATTGTTTCATGTTAATTGTTTTCTATATTATTTTATATTTCGGTATCTTTTATTGGTAGTTACCAAAGAAATCTGAAAGCTACGTTTCATGAGACGATTTAATTGTTATCAAATTGAACAAATTGACATTAATAATATTTTAAATAGTCTATATCTATACCATTATATGGACCTGACCAGACTCTATATGTTAGGAGGTCAAAATGCAGTCAGACATGTAGATCCACCCGAAAATCGATAAAAAATAACGGGTTCGAGCTTTAAATTTATAGATCCAAATGCAAACGGGTCTTTGGGCTCGAGCTTTTAAAAGCTCACAAATTTGCAGTCCGGTCTGTCGGGTTTTAGGCAATCCGTCGGACTTTAAACAACAACACTAAGAATAAACTAAACCTTGTGTCATGTCTCTTTTCTTCTCTTTGGTTCTTTCTCTACGTCGTGTCTATTTTTTCTTTGGTTCTTTGTGCTGTGTGCCTTCGATACCACCAACCTAGATTCCCTTTATGTGCTGTCGTCGCCGTCGAATCCCACCGTCACAAAAAACCTATATCTAACCTCTATTTTCTTCTCCTTTGGTTCTCTGCACCATGTTGGTCTTCGTCCAACAATCTTCGTCGTCGGCTTCGAACATAGGAGGTATGTTGATCTAATTTCTTCTTTATTTCTTTGTTGGTCAATTAATCTAGCTTCGCCAATTTCAACTATCGACCGTGTAGTTTGTATATCCACTAGTTCAACCGTCGGTTGTGTAGCTTCTTCGATTTCAATCGTCGGTCATGTGAGTGTATCCACTAGTTTTTAGTTTCTATAACTTCTATGTTTGGTTATGTTTGAGAAAAATAGTTTCTGATCCAGCTTCATCGATTTCAATCTTCGACCGTGTGTATCCACTAGTTTGTAGTTCTATAACTTCTATTCTATGTTTGGTTATGTTTGAGAATTGTAGTTTCTGATCTAGCTTTGTCGATTCCAACGTCGGCCGTGTGTATCCACTAGAGAATGAATACTTGTTGTTGTAGTAATTTTTTTATGTGTTTCACTTACAGATTTCTCATGGACGATAACTTTTCCAGCTACCGAACCGCTAGATGACGATGATGAACAACACCATAGTGATAATGGCAATGATCAATGATCATCTCGTTTCTGTATACGATTCTCGCATGATTTTAGATATGTTTATGACGATAGTTGCGATGTTTACGTGTGATTTTGTATCCTTTTTACTTGTTTCCATGTTTTCATGTTCTTATAGGTTTTAATGCGTATTTGGTTCGTTTCGGAGCAAAAGAACATACACGGGACAAAGTATGAGCATTGGAGATCATACCGGAACAAACAGAACAAGAAACAGCCAAGGAATACAATATGACATGAGGAGACAAGGCCCCTCGCAGGGTGGTTTCCTTAGCCCGCTCGGGCTGAACGTCCAACAGCATTTGCCCAAGTCGTGCCTACCCTTAGCACGTACGGATTGATGTTCAAGAGGAGCCCGCACGTGGCATGCCTATAACAACTTCCCTAGAATGTCTCCAACGGGGAATTTGTATAAAAAGGGACCCCAAATTGAGTTCAAAAGCAAGCAAACACAGAGGAGAACCCTAGGAGGGTACACATCATCCATCAATCTATTCAAGAGCCCTATGTGACGGGAGACATAACAAGGAATCGGGAATTGATTCGGGATCATCTCTCGTTTGATATTTCTATGCTCCTTATCTTAATATTTCGTTTATGATGTTTAGACTCATGATTGAGTAGTATATTTGTTCTAGGAGAAGGGATTAGCCCTTGCCTATCCCGGAACCTTCGTTGATTTATTTATAATGCATCTCCCCGCTTCGCTTATCTATTTTTTTTCTGAGCGCTTATTGTCTTGTGTTTATAAAGGGCACGTAAATGCATGTGTTAGGGATTAGGAGAAGGACTGAAAGGTAATTCTAATCCTAGAAGATCAGGCTTAGAACAACCGAGACTAGGTCACAAAATTAGGGTAGTAACGGTTGAGGGTTGAATCAGGCGAATCATGAATCGTAATGGGGTTTATTTGAGGTGTCAGCCACGAAAGCAGGGGATGACTCAATCTAGCCGCGTTCCTATGCCTTGAAAGAGGGTAGGTTCTACATTAGGATCGTCTGCTTTAGATATCTTGATAGGGAATGTACGATTAGATAGATCAGAGTTAGGTTTCGGAAGCTATGCGGTGAAACCGGATTCTAGAACGTTTGTCTCTTTGTGTGGAACTCATTCATCCACTGCATCCTCATCATATTTGCATCTCACCATCCTTATTTCCTTCGCAGCAGGCATTGATTCAAATTTGATTCTTAGATCGTGTTAGTCTTCCTGGGATTGACACCTTAACTACTACACACGTGCCGTGCACTTGCGGGTAGTCTTAGGTTAACTTGTTTAACTTGAAACGCATCAATCAATCCACTCCTGAAGTGATATCTAAATTATCATTAGTATAATGCTACTTGGGCATATTTCATTAGTATAATTCTACTCAAGCCAAATGCAAATATTATAGTAAAGTGATATCTACATTATCAAGTATGGTGACATATCACTTAAAGCATCATGTGGAGAATTGCAAGTGCAAACCTAAGACCAACGATCCAAGATGATAGTTGCTCATGAGTTTCCCTTCTCAATAGTTGAGTACAAGATGTTTAGAGACTTGATTCTCTATCTAAACCCAGAAGTGAAATTTATATGTAAAAATACTCTTCTTGTTGATTGTTTGAAATTTATGAACGTGAGAAAGAATTGTTGAAGATTAAATTAGGAATGGTTCATAGTAGAATTTGTTTAACTATAGATCTTTGGACCGCAATTAGCCATGAGGGATACATATGTCTAACATGACATTATGTTGATAAAAATTAGAATTTAACTAGCCAGATATTGACTTTCACTACTTAACTTCCTTCGCATACCAGAATAGAAATATCGAAGAAGATAATAACTTGTTTAAAGGATTAAGGATAAGATCTTTTCCATTACCATAGATATTGCTACAACTAATGATAGTTTGATGGTCATCCTAAAACATCATATGCAGCCACAAAATCTGTTGATGGCAAAGGAGAATACTTTCATATAACATGTAATGCACATATATTGACCCTTATTGTGCAAATTGGATTAAAAGTGATTAAAGGTGAATTAGAAAAGATTAGAAAAAGTATGAAATATTTAAGAGGGTTAGAGTCGAGGTGGAGAATGTTTGAGGAATGTGTAGAACAACATGGAATGGAAATTGATGTTTCTTTATCTATGAATGTTAGCACTCGTTGGAATTTAACTCATACTATACTTGATAGTGCTCTAAAGTATCAGAATAATTTTTCTATTCTTGCGTTGATTGATAGATAATATAAGTGGTGTCCAACGAATGAAGATTGGAATAGAAGGGAAAAATTACGAGATTTCTTAAAACCATTTAGGGAGATTACTAGTATGATTTCGAGTTCAACATATCCTACTGCGAACATGTACTTCATGAAGATTTGGAAGATTGAAATGCTTTTGAAAAAGTATACGAAAAACAATGATGAAGTCGTAAACAAGATGACAAAAAATATGCAAGTCAAAATTTATAAATATTGGGACTCTTATAGTTGCATTCTCTATATCGCAGTTGTACTTGATCCGAGAATGAAGATAAAATTATTGAAATATTGTTATGATCGCATCAATGTGAAAACAAGTCAGTTGAATATTGATGAAGTTAATTCCTTTATATTTATCATTCAATATTTGGCTTCTTTATATAATTTTTTTTAGTATTTGTATTTTATAGGATATTTCCGAGTTCGGCGATAAAGTATTTTTCTTTGGATGAAGGATTAGGATTAGGTTTGGATAGTTATCTAAGGGATCCTAAGATACACGTGCAACGAAACTCGGATATCAATGTCTTGCATTTTTGAGTTCGAGCTTTATGGTAAAGAATTACCGTTAATGGAATCCGATATTATAAGTATTCCTATTACGACAATTGCTTCTGAATCTTCATTTAGTGCTGGTTCTTGGGTGCTCAATAAATATCGAAGCAACTTGTTGCCTTCTAATGTTTAGATGTTAATTTGTACTCAATCGTGATTATTTAGTTATTCTAAATTTGGTAAGTATATACCTTTTATTATTTTACAAATATTGATTTATTATTTGATTTTAGTATAATTTATTAATTGGTTTACTAAATAATTATAGGTACTAACTTGAATGGTTTGGAATGTAGCATTGCCACGACAATAGCTATGACAGAGAAATATGCAAATGAATCTATTTGAGTTTTGAGGTTTCAATTGGTTATTTAATGTTTTTATTTTATGTTTGTTTGACATTTAAATATTTTACGTAACGTTTATTATGTACTTCAGAAAACATTATTGAATGCCTTTGGATTTTTGATGCGCGCCAATTTAAACAAGTTAACCTAAACTACCCGCAAGTGCATGGTACGTGTATAGTATTTTAGGGGTCGATCTCACTGAGACACAACACGGGCTAAGATCAAAATAGAATCAAACTTTCTACTTGTGAGATGCAAATAATAAAAATGCAGTAAACCTAGGAGTTCTTGACAAATAATACAAACGTTCTAGGATACGGTTTCACCGCATAGCTTCAGAAACCGACTATCGATCTATCTAATCATGCATTCCCTATCAAGAAATCTAAGACACACGATCCTAATGTAATTCCTACCCTCTCTCAAGACATAGGAACGTGATTCAATTGACTTATCTCCTATTTTCATGACTGACACCCCAACTAAACCCATACGATCTATGATTCATTCGATTAACCCTCAACCGTTACTACCCTACTTTCGTGACGTAGTCTCGGTTGCTCTAAGCCTGATCTTCTAGGTAGAATTCTCCTTTCGGTCCTTCTCCTAATCCCTAACACATGCATCTACGCGGCCTTCGTAAATATAGGACAATCAACGCTCAAACAAAGAATAGATTAGCAAAACGAGAAATGCATTAATAAATAAATCAAAGAGGGTTTCGAGATAGTCGTGGGCTAATCCCTTCTCCTAGAACAAGACAACTAATCAGTCACGAGTTTAGAATCAAACGACATAAATGAAATAGAATGTCTAAGGAGCATTGAAATCTAACGAGACGTCGTCCCGATTCGATCTTCCATCTCCTTGCGTGTCTCCCGTCAAGAGGGCTCTCTCCAATGATGGATGGATTTCTATCTACCCTCCTAGGGTTTCCCTATTTGTTTTCTCCTCTTGTAACTCAATTGGGGGTCCCTTTTTAAGCTTTCTCCCCATTGGAGAACTTCAAGGAAGGTTGTTGCGGCCACGACCCGTGGGGACTCGGTAGCCAATCCGCACGGGCTCCCCAAATTTTCCATGACTTGCGCATGCTAAGGATGAGCACGAGTTGGACAACTTCTGCTGGACCATCACCCCATGCGGGCTAATGTGAACACCCCGCGCGAGCTCCTCATATGTTTTTGATCCGTGGGCGCTAAAGGTGAGTCCCAGGCGGGTAACATTTGCTGGATGTTCAGCCCAAACGGGCTAAGGAAACCACCCTGTGTGGTGGCCTTGTTTCCTCATGTTGTATTGCATTCCGTGTCTGTTTCTTGTCCCATTTTCTCCGTTATGATCTCCGATTGTCGTATTTTGTCCCTTGTATGTTCTTTAAGTTCGAAACAAACCAAATACGCATTAAAAACTATAAGAGAATGAAAACACGAAAACAAGTAAAATGGATAGAAAATCACACGTAAACATCTCAACTATCGTCATAAACATCTCTAAAACCATGCGAAAATCATGTACGAAAATGAGATGATCAATTTTTAGACTGACGACTGGTCTACCGGGTTTTGAAAGGGCCTTAGATCGAGCCATTGGCCACCATTTTTATTTTTATCTTTAACCATTTAAAACCAAAATCATAGGAGAAACAAAGCCTTGTAAGAACGTTACCAACTTACAAAGTAAACTGAAATGAATCAATGGAGGAAACACACATTGCACCGAACAATTAAAAGCAAAACCATCATAAATCGTCGGACCTACATACTACATAGATTGAGAGATCCATTTCTCCGCCCAAACCATCGAAGTTACATACTACAGAGACCCGTCTTTGCAACCTAAAGAGTACAGCGATCTGTTTGACTAATTTATCGCCATTTATCCACCTAAATAGTTGAACCTACACAGTATAGCAACCAAAATCGAACCAATAGATACACAAGTTGTGGGATAAGGAAGAAACATACAACCCGATTTTAATTAAAGGGCTTACATTGTGAGGCCTAATAAGGTCCAATAATATCAAAGCAGCCGTATGTTCGACTGAGGAAGAAGAAAAAAGAAAAGAAGGCAAAAAAAGAAATTGAAGAAAGAATCATCAATATTTCGCCGTGTCTTCTTCATGGGTAAGTTCTAATCGAGATTATGGTAAATCTCTATATATTTTGTTGTGATTATTTCCTTAATTAGAAGACTTATATGATTGAAATTGATAAATTGAATGGATTTGTAATAGGGAAAAATTGTTAGCGATATCATCAAGAATCGTCAAGTCATCAGAGAAGCTAATGTGATGATTTTTTTTCAACCCAACCAATTACATGAATGCAAAAAGAATAAGAATAAGTCCTAAAAATGAAAAGAAATAAAAAGAAAATGCGATAGTTGGGTTGCCTCCTGAAAAGCGCTTGTTTAAGGTCCCGAGCTTGACCAAACTCTCTCCTCATCACCATCGAGGTGAACATCCTCGTCTTCGTGTGCGATGTCTCCTGTGTTGTGTCCTTCGTTCGGGTGTAGCACATGGAATGGTCATGCATCTTGCAAGGTCAGCTAGCCCGCTTGTGTCATTCTCCTGCGCGGTCGTGTTGCATTCCCATGTGAGCATCCCGATCGTGTTGTATTCCCATGCTGAGCAGTCGGGCGTGACATGCTGTAAAATGGGGCCCGAGAGTGTTGCACGGATCAGGCTGTTGTGTTGCCTGATTGTGCTATCATCTGAAGGAGCCGCCCGGTCGTGCACCTGGTACTGCCCGATCGTGCACTTGTCAGCCAAAGCTTCATCGACCAATTCCAAGGGTTCAATGTCCTTAAATCTTCAAGCATTTCATCTGCCAATTTCTCTAACACATCGACCAATTTCTCTTCCCTTATCTTCATCGAACTCCAAGCATGCACCGAGCAATCTTACGTAGAAAAACAACAAACAATGGCTCAACTCGGAAATAGACTCAAAATAAAAAATGTAGACATTAAAAACAAACAAAAGACTGAGAAAGGTGGATTCTTGAATAAAAAAAAATCCTTATTTTAGTGCTGTAACTAGTCGTCGACAACGGTGCCAAAAACACGATGGTGGAAAATCAGAGGTTTTAATTTCCTAGACCACTCTACCGCAAGAATACGATACATGTAGTACCAAGGTCGAGCTCTGGGGACTAGTGCGAATGTTAGAACTAAGAGTTCACGAGAAGAATATTGACCGATATGTGATTATTAAACTAGAAAATAAAGAATAAAATAATGATAGGACTAGACTCAGCAAGATAGAGCACCACAGGTTTCGGGAATGCCGTGACATGTAATGGATATTTCTACGAAAACATAAAATCGGGTTATATCAATCGATGGGGAACTAAATTCAAAAATCCACTAACTAGGGAATCAACATTACTCATCTCCCGATGCAACAACGAAACATGTAGATGCATGAAGAAAGAATAGGGAATTCAACCTCAACTATCGGAAATGACTATCCCAATGCCTAAATCCTCTATCTAGAGAATCAACGACACTCATCTCATGATGCAGCGCGGAATATTTAGATGCATGAAGAATGAAAGAAAATTCGACCTCTACTGTCGGAAACAATGGGAACTCAACCTGTATTAATAGAAATGACTCCCAATTCCTAAATCCTCTATCAAGGAAATAAATGTACTCACCTCCCGATGCAATAAATCTATAACCTAAACGCATGAAGAACAATTGGAGTTCTACCTCGATTATTACCGTTCCTAGATAGATTAACCGATCAGCCAAGTTCTCATCAATCTATTTCATTCGAGGGTTGATCCCGAGACTCAAATCTGACTCTCCTGATGCCTAGACAAATCTCAAATCTCATTCAAACATGTCTAATCTCATTCGAACGAATCTAGTCTCATTTAAACATGTGATCAGCTAGTATGAATGCATTATGCACAACTACAACCCATCAAACCATAAGATTAAACAAAATCGAAATCAAGCATTAAGAACAAAACTATCCATTACGTAGCATCCGTAACCCATGGTAAAGAGAACTACTCAGAATTCATATGGAAACAAACACGGTAAGTATTCATCTTCCCTATTTCTCTAAGGCTGACCTCGAACGAATCCTTCGGGTGGCCGAACTTTCCTTCTTCAACCGTGCTCTCTCTCTCTCCTCTTCTCTAGTCTGGTCCTTTCCATCTTCTTCTTCCCTACTGGTTTGTTTTTAAACTCCACGCTCTTTCAAAGGGATCCTTGTTATTTTCTTGGTCAGTTACCATGCAAGCCAGATCATGCACAAGATGACGTCCGACCGTGCAGCAACTTTACTTGAGGTGCCCGACCGTGCATGGAACAAGCCCGGGTCGTGCAATACCTATCGGGGTCATGCTGTCTCTAAATCTCGATTGTGCTGTGTAGGACGCCGGCCATGCAAAAAATCTACCTCTTCAGTCCAATCGTGCAAATGGTAATGCCCGGGTCGTGCTGCATGAAAATGTCTCCTGCCCGACCGTGCTTGTGAGGATGCCCGGCTGTGCATGTGGCCTTCTTGTGCCCGGTCGTGCTTTGATTGTTGTCCGGCCGTGTTGCATAGATTCTTCAGTAGCCCGGTCGTGCTTGTGAAGGTGCTCGGCCATGCTGCTTTAGCTTGGTAGATTGGTCGGGCAAGGAGTGATGCCCGACCGTGCTATATGTTCTCCATTCCAATATGCTAGGTCGTGTAGCATTATTGATGCTTGGCCGTGCTCCTTTACACTTTTGTCAATTTGGCCACGTTTTTGGGTAAATGGAAGAAGTCTTGAAATATACTCAATAACTCGATAAAGTCCAAGAATCGTAATCAAAACTAAACATAGGAATCATGAAAATACTATGACGAATTAGGTGTTATTAGTTCCCAATCAAGATATCTACGGCTGACGATCCTAATGTAATTCCTACCCTCTCTCAAGGCATAAAAACATGATCTAATTGAGTGATCCCCTACTTTCGGGGCTGATACCTCAAACTAAACCCATATGATCTATTATTCGTCTGATTAAGCCTCAACCGTTACTACTCTACTTTCAAGACCTAGTCTCAGTTGTTCTAAGCCTGATCTTCTAGGACTAGAATTCTACTTTCGGTCCTTCTAATCCCTAACACATGCATCTACTTGGCCTTCAGAAATACAAGATAATTAAGCACGCAGACAAATAATAGATTACTAAAACAGGAAAATGCATTCATGAATAAATTGAAAGAGGTTCCGGGATAGCCATGGGCTAATCTCTTCTCCTAGAACAAGACAACTACTCAGTCATGAGTTTGGTATAAAAAAACATAAACAAAATAGAGTATCTAAGGACCATAGAAATAACACGAGGTGTCATCCTGATTTGATCTTTGATCATCTCATTTCCGTGCACAATTCTCGCATGATTTTAGATATGTGTATGAAGATAGTTGCGATGTTTACATGTGATTTTGTATCCGTTTTACTTGTTTTCGTGTTTTCTTGTTCTTATAGGTTTTAATCCGTATTTGGTTCGTTTCGGAGCAAAAGGACATACACGGGACAAAGTACGAGCATTGGAGATCATAACGGAGCAAACGGGATGAGAAATGGGCAAGGAATGCAACTTGACATGAGGAGATAAGGCCCTACCCCCTCCCCCCAGGGTGGTTTCTTTAGCCCGCTCGGGCTGAACGTCCAGCAGCATTTTCCCAAGTCGTGCTAACCCTTAGCACGCACGTATTGATGTTAAAGAGGAGCCCACGTGGGGTGTCTTCCTTAGCCCGCGCTGGGTGGTGTTCCAGAAGTTGTTGCCCGAGTCGTGCTAGCCCATAGCACACATGGATCGTGGAGAAAATGAAGAGCCCGCGTGGCTTGCCTCCTAGCCCGCGCGGGGCATGCCTATAACAATTTCCCTAGAATGTCTCCAATGGGAAATTTGTATAAAAAGGGGAACCCAAATTGAGTTCAGAAGGAAGTAAACACAGAGGAGAACCCAAGGATGGTACATAACATCCATCCCTCCATTAAAGTGCCCTCTTTAACGGGAGACACAACAAGGAGTTGGAGATTGATTCGGGATCATCGCTCGTTTGATATCTCTATACTCTTTTATCTACTGTTTTGTTTGTGATGTTTAGACTCTTGAGCGAGTAGTGGATTTGTTCTAGGAGAAGGGATTAGCCCATGGCTATTCTAGAACCGTCTTTGATTCGTTTATGAATGAATTTCTCCATTTCGTATTATCTATTCTTTGTCTAAGCACTTGCTGTCTTGTGTTTACGGTGGCTACGTATATACATGTGCTAGGGATTAGGAGAAGGACTGAAAGGTGAATTCTAGTCCTAGAAAGTTAGGCTTAGAACAACTGAGACTAGATCATGAAAGCAGGGTAGTAACGGTTGAGGGTTGTGTCGGGCGACTCATGAATCGCAATGGGGTTTAGTTGGGGTGTCAGCCACGAAAGTAGGGGATGACGCAATCAAGCCACGTTCCTATGCCTTGAGAGAGGGTAGGTTCGACATTAGGATCATCCGCCTTAGATATCTTGATAGGGAATGCACGATTAGATAGATGGGAGACAGGTTTCGGAAGCTATGCGGTGAAACCGGTTTCCTAGGGCGTTTGTCTCTTTGTTTAAAACTCACTTATCCATTGCATCATCATCATATTTGCATTTCATCATCCTCATTCTTTCGCAGCAAGCTTTGGTTTTATTTTTGATTCTTAGATCGTGTTACATTAGTCCTCGTGGGATCGACACCTTAACTACTACACACGTGCCGTGCACTTGCGGGTAGTCTTAGGTTAACTTGTTATCTTGACACGCATCAAGTTTTTGGCGCCGTTGCTGAGGACTAATTGTCAACATGTTTAGAAATTCAGATTAGAATCATATTTGTTTTTGTTTTTCTTTTCTTTTCGTTTCTTTCTACTAATTCTTTTTACTTGTCTTTCGTAGGTGCATGACCCGATCTCAAGGTAAATCGAATTTGCATCGAATTGACCCTGAGATTTAGAGAACGATTAATAATCGAAAGAAGGGCAAGGGAGAATAAAGGGTAGACATGACCAATCCACAAGCGATGAACAATCAAAACAATGTATTGGATGGTCACGGACACCCCCAATTACCCATTAATGATGTGGCACAATTACAACAACAACAGTCTCCTCCACCACGTCGTCTCCGTGATTACGTGGTGCCGAACATGAGCAATGTCCAAACTGCAATAAGGACACCTGCTGTTGCAAGGGAGCAATTCGAGATCAAGCTCGCGATGATCAACATGTTATACCAAAAACAGTTTATGGGCGGCAACGGATCAAAGACAATTCTTGAAGGAGGTTTTCAACTCCAGGGATGAATCGAAAAAGAAATCTTCACGAAGACCCTCATCAACATCTACGAGACTTCCTAGAGCTATCAAGCACATTCAAAATTCAACGATGGAGTCTCAAAGGATGCTATCTTGCTGCGTCTTTTTCCCTTCTCCATTGGGGGACGAGCAAAGGCGTGGCTACAATCTCTTCCCTCTGGTTCTATCACTTCATGGGATCAGCTTTGCACGAAATTCCTATCACGGTTCTTCCCTCCGAGCAAAAAAATTCAAATGCGAGGAGAAATCACAATGTTTAGAAGCCGAGAGGGAGAGACATTATTTGAGGGTTGGGGAAGATTCAAGGACCTTTTATAAATGTGTCCTCATCACGGTCTAGGGCAGTGGTACATGATCCAAACATTCTACAATGGCAACACGTATGAGCATAGAACGACGCTAGACAATGCTGCTCGATGACCATTCATGGACTTAAGCGTAGAAGAGTCATATGAGCTTATCGACAATCTAGCCATGAACCACACCATGTGGTCTGAACAAAGAAGTATGCCATCAAAGAAGTGCGATGGGCAATGCGGTGAATGCCATCTATTGTGCAAATTGTGGAGAGACAGATCATATGGTCTGAACAAAGAAGTATGCCATCAAAGAAGTGCGATGGGCAATATTCGGGTTTTCAGCAAAGGCAGCAGCCATATCAGCAACCGCAGCCACTCCAGCAAGCTCTTCAACCTCCTCAAGCTCCTTCGTCAAGTCTTGAGGCGGTGATGCTTGAGTTTATCATGGAACAAAGGCAGCAACAATCGACTCAAGCGAAATTCAACGAGGAAATGGGAGCTGCGATCAATGAGCTGAAGAATCAAATGACTCCTTGAGAACATATGTGAAGATGCTAAAAAACTCCATTGCGCAGCAGGCTGCATCATCCTCTCGGAATCCTGGGATGCTACCCGGAAAGCTGATCATCTCGTTTTCATACGTATTTCTTGCATGATTTAGAAGACGTTTTCGATATATATGTGATGCTTTACGTATGATTCCGATTCCATTTTACTTGCTTTCGTGCTTTTCATGTTCAGCGCCCATCATTCAGCCACCCGATTGGAGCCTTCCATTCGAGATTATGTGTGACGCTAGCGACTACGCTGTAGGCGCTGTCCTAGGGCAGCGAAGGGACAAGGTCTGTCACGTCATCTCCTACGCTAGCAAGACATTGGATGACGCCCAAATCAACTATGCCACAACCGAGAAGGAGCTCCTTGCCGTCGTCTTCGCCTTTGACAAGTTCAAATCCTACCTCGTCGGGTCAAAGGTAATCGTTTATACTGACCATGCAGCACTTAAGTATCTTCTAGGGAAGAAGGACGCGAAACCACGCCTCATCCGATGGATCCTTCTCCTACAAGAGTTCGATCTCGAAATCAAAGATAGGAAGGGGTCGGAGAACGTCGTTGCAGATCACCTCTCTCGCATTGTTTTAGAGGATGCAAGACCTATCAACGACTCCTTGAAAGATGACAGCATATGCACAATAGACTCAGGTAAACCCGTTCCTTGGTATGCTGATTTTGTCAATTTTCTTATGAGCGGTATACTACGCCCCGATCTTTCTTTTCATGCGTGCAGGAAGTTCTTTGCGGACGTCAAACACTATTATTGGGACGAACCAATTCTGTACAAAAGATGTGGGGACGGAGTCATTAGGAGATGCATCCCCGAGGAAGAGGTAGAGAGCATCCTATTCCATTGTCATGGCTCGGATTATGGAGGCCACTTCAGCAAGTCCAAAACCGCATCAAAGGTGCTTCAAGCAGGTTTTTATTGGCCAAACCTCTTCAAAGACACCCATAGGTACGTTTCCTCTTGTGATAGATGTCAAAGAACGGGAAATATAGGTAGGAGGAACGAGATGCCACAGAATTACATCTTAGAGGTAGAATTGTTCGATGTTTGGGGTGTAGATTTCATGGGACCTTCCCCATCATCATGTGGCAACCAATACATATTAGTAGGTGTAGATTATGTGTCTAAGTGGGAAGAAGCCATAGCAACGCCAACTAATGACCCTAGGGTAGTGATGAAGTTCTTTAAGAAGATCATATTCCCTCGTTTTGGAGTTCCTAGGTTAGTCATTAGTGACGGAGGTTCACACTTCATTGCACGACAATTTGAGTCCCTCCTTAACCATTATGGCGTGAGACATAGGATAGCTACACCGTACCACCCACAAACCAGCGGACAGGTAGAGGTTTCGAATAGGGAAATTAAGAGCATACTAGAAAAAACCGTGTCTAGGTCCCGTCGAGATTGGTCGATGAAGTTAGATGATGCATTATGGGCCTATAGGACAGCGTTCAAAACTCCAATTGGTATGACTCCTTTTCAGCTTGTTTATGGAAAATCTTGCCATTTACCTGTCGAGCTAGAGCACCGCGCCTATTGGGCGACAAAGCTCCTTAACATTGATCTTAAGAGCGCAGGTGAGAAACGACTTTTGAAGATTAACGAGCTTGACGAGCTCCGTCTTGACGCCTACGAGAACGCTAAGATCTACAAGGAGCGTGCCAAGAGATGGCACGACAAGAAGATCCTACCTCATGATTTTCAGCAAGGTGACTTGGTTCTACTTTTTAATTCTCGTCTTAAGCTTTTTCCGGGAAAACTACGGTCGCGTTGGTCTGGTCCTTTTAAGGTACGAGAAGTATTCCCGCATGGAGCAGTAGAACTTTGGAGCGAGACGAGTGGCACATTCAAAGCAAATGGACAGCGGCTTAAGCTCTACCAAACCGCTCAACCGATCGAGAGTGGAAACTCCATTTCCCTTTCCGATCCACTCGTCGCGCACGCATGAGGAATGGAGACGTCAAAAAAAAAAACACAAAAACACAAAAAAATAACACCACAAACGTGCTTCACTTCCTTCATCCTCCATCGGAGCTTCACGTCGAGGACACCGTTCAATTCAAGTCTGGGGGAGCAGCTCACGTTTGTCAGGTGGTTTTGTTTCACTTTCTCTTGACTTTTTTTAGTTTTTTAGGTTATTTTTGCAATTTCTAGTTTTTCGTTGTTTTCATGAGTCAGAGTCGTCCCAAGGCACTTGTCCGGTGCCACGTTTTGAGATGAACCCCGAACCTAGGATGCTTAAGAAGTTAACCTTTTCCGTGAGACTTTGCATGATTGAGCTAGGTTTTCCTATGCGTTAGAGCTTATTAGTCGGCTGAAAAAACAATAGGTCGTAGTTCTTGGGAATCCTAGTGTTACTTGTGGGGATGTTTAGACGAGGTTGATAGGCTGGTCTGTCGTTTATTTTCTCTACCCAGATGGTCATACTTCGTGTAGACGACACTTTACTTTTGTCATATTGAGGATCATTGGATCGTATAAAATCGAGCTTATTTTGCAGATTAAAAAGCGCACACTAACACTCCGCTGTCGATAGAAATAGTGCCTAATAAGCATGATAAAAAATCGATATGAGTGCATCGACCTTGTTACTCCTTCGGTGGCTCGGGTCTAAGTCGTGGGTTGGCGATCATCTTTCTACGTCCTAAGGGCAAGGCA
>CM071869.1:22660585-22693734 GCA_036759665.1 Gynandropsis gynandra | reverse complement strand
GATCTTCAGCCCGATCGTGTACAACCCACAGGGTTTTCTTGACATGAATGAACCCGAGCGGGCTCACCAAATGCACCCGAGCGGGCACACCTCCCTGGTCGTGTTCCTTGAGTGCCCGAGTCGTGTAAAGCTACGGGGATGTTTGGTAGCAATCAGCCCGACCGGGCAATCCAAATCCACCCGAGCGTGCATGACTTGAGGTGTTGTTTCCGCTCCTTTCGCTCGGTGTTTGAGTGCTTACTTCCATCCGTGGCCTTGCACAAGTTGAACTTTGTCCTTCAACTACGTTTTCGGGGTTAGATTGCCGTAATCTCTCGTGTTTCTCCTCATGTCTTCGTTTCCTACACAAAACACGAAATGTAGATGAAGTCCTCGAATAATCACGATAAATGAGTGAAATCTAATAAATCTAATCGAAACTATACCTAAGAATGACATAAAAACTACAACGGATTACGTGTTATCAGATGCGAGCAGAATTCTACGTGACCCGTGCGCCCCGAACACAATGGAGTGAAATTCAAACAAATGGAGGAGATTCGGACCACTTACTACAAGGGCAGTGTTCAGATCATACACACATGAATATGGTTCGAGTGGACTTGAATTTGGACCAAGAAAACGCTGCAGAACAACCCTTAAACATCAGCGCAATCCGAGCAGATTTTTGTGCAAGCCGGGTTAAGAGTATTGCGGATCAGTACAAAAACACTCCCGAAACGCCGAGAAGCCACACCAAACGCCCAAAAACCAATTGGAGCATTGATGAAGCACCCAAGGTGTATATGAAACTATTACCACAAGGGTTCACGCACCAGCAAAATCCTATGCACGCAAGACGCTACGCACACGACGACGATGATAAGGACGTCCACCTAACGCGTAGAGCATGTTGGTCAGGCTCGTGACCTTAAACAAGTGCTTCTCGGAAGGCAACCCGAGCCTCGTATCCTTTTATTTATTTTGTTTTTCAGAATTTGACTCTTATTTCTTTCAAATGCATGCACTTTACTAGCAACCTTGATGTATCTTACTCAATACTCTCTCTTTCGGATTGTATACTTTTGTTACAGGTTTTCCACTTCAACATCATCCACAACAAAGGAGAGACACATATACCCAGCTGCATCAACTCGGGACAGCAAAAACACACCAGGTGCACACGTTCCTATTTTCTTTATTTTCCCCCGAGTTTTAGCATGTGAGTCATTTTGTTAGATTTTGAACACCGGGACGACGTTCCATTCAAGTCTAGGAAGAGGGGGGGGGGTAGTCTCTTCAAAGGTCATGAGTGTGATTAGGATTAGATGTTGAATTCTTTGTTTTATTTTAACATTCAAGTTAGTTTTGTTAGGATTAGACTGATGGATATCTAGTACAAAAATTTTGAACTTTAGCCATCTTTATGCAACTTTTTCGAATCGGGAACAAAAGTCTAGGCTTGCTGAAAAATACCTTTAGATATCGATTAGTTTAGTAGTTAGCATGAATCTATAACCTATATTTGTATTTCGTCCCCTAGGTTTCAATCCCAAGTACTTATATCTCCGAGTATACCGTTCATTCTTTGATTTGCTTCAATCGTTATATTTCCACGTGCTTACAGACCACTGTCAATAGAATACTTTTTTAACTATTTCAGCCTTACATTGACATGAATGCTTCAATCTTGATGGTTCGGGTCTAAGTGCCAGGTCGAGGCTATTTTTCTACGTCCTAAGGGTTAGAGTCGATGCGTAATCACAATAGTTTAATAAAACAAAAATCTGCAATGTCACAACCTCTTCACTCTGCTAAGGTTACAAGACCTTATGAGTGTGCCATTCGGAAACCTGGGTCTAAGTAGAAGGCTGTCCTCTTCGACTTCGACGTCCTAGAAACCAAGCACGAATTTTCAAAGAAAAAAATGTGTGGAAACTGAGAAGAAGAAAAAGAGAACCGAAAAAGAAAAAAAATGATTGTCTTAAGAATGGTATCTCACGGGAGCATATTAGAATAGGTATGGAGATCGCTTGGATGTAGTTTAGGGGTTAGTGAAAAAAATTTAGGATATGTATGGGATCACACGGCTAGTGGATTTCGGTAGATAGAGGTCTAAACTAGGCACACTTAGATCTATGTTGGCGCGTTGTTGTGTACGATGGCTGATTTTTTGAATTGCTTGTGCTAGTATCCAGTTGTTGTCTTACTCTTCTGGTGATTAGTGATAGTCTTGATCGAGGACGAGCAAAGGTTCAAGTCTGAGGGAGTTTGATAATGTCTATTTTGTTATAATATTTTCGTCCATTTTCATAGTTTGTTTAATCATTCATTTACTTTACCGAGCACTAAGCATCATTTAGTCCTCTTATAGCATTTTCTCGTGTTATTGCAGGCAATGAAATATAGGGGTACAAACATGAGTAAATGAAGCAAAAACCCCACTCTCCTATCAACCATGCACGGTTAGCATCTAAGGATCATGAATCGAAGAAGAAAAATGGAAACAAGAATGGTTGGAACACACATGCTGGCTGTAGGATTCAAAAGGAAACATGATGGCCGCTAGACACAAAAATGGAAATTTGCTGGAGCATTGCTTGGAAGGATACGGCTGGAGAAAAATGAAGTTTGCTGGAACAAGAAGAGGTAAACGCTGGACACAAGAAATAGAAATTCCAGCCAGCAAACAAGAACTAGAAACTCCAGCCGGTTAGAAGAAATAGACTCCAGCCTGCCTAAATAAAAAAAAGGAAACTACAGCCGCAAGGAGGAGAAAGGGAAGTGCACGACCAAAAAGGAAAAAAAGGAGAAAAGGAAAAGAAGAGAAGAGGAAAGAAGGATTAAGGGGTCAAAAGGACAAGGCATGATTCTGACAGAAGAGACAATTGAACACACAACACACACGAAGGAGCAAGGGAGAGAGCAGAACACGTCGGAAGGCAAGAGACGGAGCGAAGAACTCGGAACACAAAAGAGCTGTTGAAGACATCGATATTAGAATATGGAGGAATCTCGTTCTTTATCTATGTTGAATATAGATTTCTTTTGCATTTTGTCTTCTAAGTCCATGTCCGAGTAGATCCATTGCCATGGGTTAGAGAGCTTTGTCGATATGTAATGACGTCTTGTGCTTAGTGCTTTGTGGTTCTTAATGATTTTATTCTTGTATGCAACCTAAATAAATGATTATGGTATTTGATCGTTTTCAGAATGATTGGTTGTTCTTAATGCTTTTGTTCTTGCACGCAACTTGAATGAATGATTGTAGAAGTCTAATGAATCTATGCTAGGAGATTAGACTTTGGACCTTAGCCATGATTTAGGATCTCAACTGCTTTAGAATCTACACAAGGTCAGTCAATTGAATCTTGGGATTAGGATAGCGGTCTTAATGCATCTAGTGGTTGAGATTACATAGTCAGAAGATTGGTAGTATGCACGCTAGGTAGTGGACAAGTCTACGCCAGTAAGATCCTACATTAGAGCTTGAATTCCCTGAACTCGTGATAATATCTAAGACCAATGATCTTGTTAGAACTTCATTGCATTATCGTGCATCTCTCGGAACCTGTGTTGTTTAGTTTTTATAGTTTAATCAGTTAATTAGTTAGTTTATCTTTATTTGCATTCTAATCACTTATTGATTTTACCCGTTCTATTCACTTATTATTACATCGATTCCCCACTGTTCGACCCTGGTACTACATGATCCGTATTCTTTCCGAAACGTTAGTCTAGGTATTTATTACTTGAGATTAACCACATCATGCATATTTGTACTCACCCTATTTATGGGCGGTCGTGGATAGACAATATATGGCGAGGAGAAAGAGCAATGAGATTGAGCATCAGCATCAAAACTCACAACGTACTGATGGAAGAGGAGTGCAAGAGATATCGATAAGCTTTATTTTGTATTTCATACTTATTTTATTTATTTATCGTGACTATGGTTTTTACGTATTTTATTTTTTTATATTGTCCGTATCACTTTTATTTCGGAATAAATCATTTATTTTGTTTTATAAATGTGTTTGAGCTATGATATATGTTGTCATCTCTTGGGGGTGATGGTGGACACTCCTAGTCTCGAGGTAGCTTCAGGAAGGGATGTTACAAATTGGTATCAGAACCTAGTTGTCATTTTCCTATTTATCATTTTCCTTGGATTTCAAAAATATTTTGTGAAATGTCTTAATAACATCACGAGACTGTAAAACACATGTCTTGAAGTGTCTAGTGCTATGAAAACTAATAGTGGTTAATTGTGTGTAGTTGACGGTACTAAGGAGGATGGTTACTAGGACTCTTGGTCACGGGATGAGCGGAGGCTCTCGTTCCAGTAGTCATATGCGGTCTCAATGGTAAGATTGCGTAGTGGGATGGATAAATATTTCATGAGCGAAATGTTGCCAAAAAAGCGGCAAGGAGCTTAAATATCAAGGAATCTGACCAGATCAAGCGATTCGCATCATCTCAGCATTGCGTATGGAATGATTACTAGATCAAGGTTGTGACCTGTATCTTGCCACCATCTCAGTAGAAGAAGTGGGTCCATCTGTGCAAGTCGAGGAGATCCCTATAGCATAAGAGTTTGTAGATGTTTATAAAGAACTACAAGGCTTACCACCAATGCAAGGAGATCCAACTGAAATTAAGCAAGAATCGGGTACTACGTCGATATAAAAGTCTCCAAATTGGATGGCACCAGTGAAAATGCCAGAGTTGAGGAAGCAATTAGATTAGCTGCTCACGAAAGGTTTTGTACGACCAAGTACATCACAATGGGGTGTACCACTCCTACTTGTCAAGAAGAAAGATAGAAGTTTCAGATTGTGCATTGATTATATGGCTTGGAAAAGAGTCAGTGTAAAAAATCGTTACCCACTACCAAGGATCGATGAGTTGTTAGATCAGTTAAGAGGTACGACTTGGTTATCAAAGATAGATTTAGAATCACGATAACTTCAAATTCAATTGAGAAAGGAAACATTAGGAAGACCACATTTCGATCTCGATATGGATAATATGAATTTGCTATTATGCCATTTGGTTTGACTAATGTCCCCATTGTGTTCATGAAGCTAGTGAACTATGTATTTCGAGACTATTTGGATCATTTTATCATTATATTTATCGATGACATTTTGGTCTACTCCAAAACCCAGAGGTACACGAGAAACATCTATGCTTAGTGTTAGAGTGTCTTGGAGAACAACGATTGTTTGCAAAATTGAAAAGTGTACTTTTTGGAAGAGATGTATGTGATTATGGGACATGTCGTACTAGAGGAAGAGTATCTATCAATCCCGTAAAGGTGTCAACGATTGTATGTAGAAAACAACGGAAAAATGCATTAGAGATAAGGAACTTTCTAGGGTTAATAGGGTACTACCGACGTTTTGTTATTAACTTTGCTAACCTAGCGAAGCCGATGACGAGACTTACGAGAAAATATTTACCTTTTTTTTTGGAATGAAGATTGTGAAAAATCATTTGAAAAGCTAAAAGAGAAGCAAATGGAATGATCGTCACATTTTTATACGTATTTCTCGCATAATTTTACAGATGTTTATGATGATAGATGCGATGTTTACGTGTGATTTTGTATCCGTTTTACTCGTTTTCGAGTTTTAATGTTCTTACTGGTTATAATGCATATTTGATTCGTTTTGGAGCTAAAGAACGTACACGAAACGAAGTATTAGCATCAAGGATCATAATGGAACTAACGGGATGAGAAACATCACAGATCGGAGAGGACTTCAGCCCGCACGGACCTTGAGCAGCATCACAGCCCGCGCGGGGCACTCAACGTAGCCCGCACGGGGCACATTTCTTAGCCAGCATGGGGCCATTGGTCCAGCACGTCCAACAGCTTCAGCATAGGTCGGGCAGGCCTTCAGCATGCGCGGGTGCAGTTCAGCAAGGGAGCCCGTGCGGGGCACACTCTCCAGCCCGCGCGGGTCACATCCATCACCTACAGAAACAAGAAAGGAAACTTTCGGAAAACAAGAAAAGGAAGTGGTTAGTTGCCTACAGAAAAAGGAAACATGATTAGAGAAGAGAAATGAGAGTTATATGGCTTGAAAATAGAAAGGAAACGTACCCACTTACTCAAGAACATAAACTTATGCAAATAAGAATGGAAAACTCACAAAACAGCATGCTGCAACAACGAGGAAAGAAGAAGAAAGGAAGTGAACGGCCAAAGAGGAAAAAGAGGAGAAAAGGAAAGAAAGAAAAGAGGAAACTCAAGGAGGAGAGCTAGTGGACGAATTCACTTCAGTTTTGTAGAGAAACACACATTAGAGAGATAGAGACTTGCAGAGGAGACATTCAACGAGCATTGAAGATCGGATAGGGACTTCGGTTTTGTTTGGTTCTTATGTTCCTTAAACTATCTATTTCGATTATTTTGTTTGTTTTCGGATGCATGAGCGACTAGTCGTTTTGTTCTGCGAGAAGGGATTAGCCCATGGCTATCCCGGAACCGCTTTTGATTTATCTTCGAATGCAATATCCCATTTTTGTTTATCTAGTCTTTGTCTGAGTGCTTCATTTACTTGTATTTACGATGGCCACATCGATGCATGTTTTAGGAACTTAGGAGAAGGACCAAAAGGAGAATTCTAATTCCGGATGATCAGGTTTAGAACAACCGAGGTTAGACCACGAAAGTAGGGCAGGAGTGGTTGAGGGTAATAAGGATGAACCATAGAACTTATGGGTTTAGTTCAAGGTATCAGCCACGAAAGTAGGGGATAACTTGACTAGATCAGGTGTCTATGTCTTGAGAGAGGGTAGATATCATATTAGGCTTGTTTTCCTTAGATAACTTGATCAGGATTGCCTGATTAGATAGGTTGATTGTTGGTTTTGGTAGTGTTGTGGTGAAATCAGATTCTTAGAACGTTTGTCTCACTGTTAAAAACTCGTTAATCTATTGTTTTTAGAATTTCATTCTTAAAACTAATATTTCATTCGTTTACAAGTTTGATTCGTAGTTTGGGTTTAGGTTGTGTTGCGTAGTCCTTGTGGGATCGACACCTAGAGTAATACACACGTTTCATGCAGTTGCGAGTAGATTAGGTTAACTTGGAAAGCATCATGTTTTTGGCGCTGTTGCCGAGGACTATTGACAACATGTCCTAGATTCGAGCCTAGACTCATTCTTGTTTTGTTTTTCTTTTTTTTCCTGTTCTTTGTTCTTTCTACCTAAATCTTTTTTCTTTGTCCTTTGCAGAGCCGTCAGATCAAAGAAGAGATGGATTATCAAAACAATATAGTGAACGACCATGGACAACCTCGATAACCTGTCGGTAATTTGGGGCATTTGTAGCAACAGTAACTCGCACCGCGAGAATCATGGGCTCCTCCACCACATCGCCTCAGAGACTACATGGTGCCAAATATGAACAACGTCCAAACAACCATACGGATGCCTGCTGTTGCTAGAGAACATTTTGAAACTAACCCGGTGATGATCAACATGCTTTATCAGAAGCAATTCATGGGTGGAGATTACAAGGATCCCCATCAGCACCTTAGAGACTTCCTAGAGCTTTCTGGTACATTCAAGATACACGAAGTCTCGGAGGACACGATCTTACTGCATCTCTTCCCCTTCTCAATTGGGGGATGAGCAAAAACATGGCTGCAATCGCGATGTTTAAGTATGAGCTTGCACAATTTTAGAGTTATTTACGATGTAGATGCGATGTTTACGTATGATATTGTATTCATTTTACTTGTTTTCGTGTTTTCGTGTTCTTACAGGTTACGTATGATATTGTATTCATTTTACTAACATCGAGGATCATAACGGAGAAAACAAGACGAGTATTGGTGAGGACTAACACAGCCCACGCGGGGCATTCACCCAGCCCCGCGGGCTACAACCTCCAGCAAACTCAGCACGGCTCAGGGAGGTCCTTAGCATGCGCGGGTGTTCATGGAAAACATCTGCCCTCATGGGGCACTTCTCAGCCCGCACGGGGAACTTGGTCCAGCAGAACGAGCATGGGTTAGGCAAGCCTTCAGCCCGAGCGGAACTTCACGGGGAACTTGGTCCAGCAGAAGGAGCACGGGTAAGGCAAGCCTTCTACCTGAGCTAACTCAGCACCAGCAAGGGAGCCCGCGCGGGGCACACACTCCAGCCCGCACAGATCGCGTCTGTCACCTGTAGAAACATGAAAAGGAAACTCGGCCAAACAAGAAAAGGAAGTGGTTAGTTGCCTACTGATGTGCGTTTAATCAAGTAATAAATTACCTAGACTAACGCTTCCGCAAGGATACGGATCGTGTAGCAACTAGGGTCGAACACAAGGAATTGATGCAATTCTAAAGCTATTAGACCAATGAATAAGACGTGATGAATCAAATCGTAGGGGAATGCAAACTAATCTAAATGCAAACTAAACCTAAAGATGGGAATAACTCAGCGACAAATCACCATAGGTATCAAGAGTTGCACAACAATGTATCGAAGTTCTAACAAGATAATTGGTCTAAAGTACTATCATGAGTTCAGGGAATTCAAGCTCTCCTATAGGGAGTTCAGGGAAAAGTTTTAAGAACAACCATGACTGGCATAGACTTGTCCGCTATCTAGCATGCAGATACCAATGTATCCATTGTGCATCTTACATGCATAGACGCATTACGACCGCTATCCTAATCCCTAGATTTAACCGATTGACCTGGCGTAGATTCTAAACCGGCTAAACCCTAAATCATGGCTAAGTTCCGAAGTCTAATGCCCTGGCGTTGGTTTATTAGATTTCTAAGATCATTCAATCAAGTGGCGTACAGGTAGAGAAAGCATTAAGTACAACCATGAGATCTGAAAACATGATAAATACCGATTTCATTCATTCAAGTGGCGTACAGGTAATGAAAGCATTAAGATCCACCATTCGTTAAGCACAAGACTTCTCTACATATTGGCAATACTCTCTAACCTATGGCAATAGATCTACTCGAACATGAACTAAGGAAACGAAACACAAAAGAAATCTAAATTCAACATAGATAGAGAAAGAGATGACTCCCTATGTCTTCATTAGATCCTCCATGCCTCGGATCCGTAGATCCGTCCTTCTCGACCCTTCAAAGTGTGTCTTCTATGGCACTGAATCGTCCTTGAGTCCCCCCCCTTTCAATTCTGCTCGATTCCCCTTTAAATAGATCTGATTTCCCTTGATTTGGCCGAACCAAAACTTAGGAAAGTTGTTGAGATCTAGGGACCCGATCGGGCACATAGTGTACCCGATCGTGCAGGCCATTTACCCGACCGTGTGCATCCATATTCGCCCGAGCGGGCACCTTTGCCCGATCGTGTTCTTCTTCAGCCCGAGTCGTGCAAAGTTACGGCATGTTTTGATGACCATCAACCCGAGCGGGCGCAATATTTCCACCCGATCGGGCACTCATACCCGATCATGTCCCTTTGGCACCCGAGTCGTGTAAGGCTACGGGGTTGTCAAGGCACAAATTACCCGAGCGGGCATCTTCCATTACCCGAGCGGGCATGTCCTAAAATGGCGTTTTCGCTCCTTTCGCTCGGTGTTTGCACGCTCACTTCAATCCACGGTCTTGTATAAGCTGAATCTTGTCATTTTGGGGTTAATTGCCGATTTCTCTCGTGTTTCTCGTAATGTCTTCGTTTCCTACACCAAACACGAAATGTAGATAAAATCCTCGAATAGTCTCGATAAATGAATGAAATCTAATAAATCTACCTAAAACTAGACCTAAGAATGACATAAAAACTACTACGGATTGCGTGTTATCAAACTCCCCCAGACTTAACCTTTTGCTCGTCCTCGAGCAAACCTAGAGTCGAGTACTAGAAAAGCTAAACAACATCGGATACTAGCACAAATACATCAAAGGAATAGCCATCATGCAAAACAACGCGTCACATGAACGCAAGCCTAAGCGTACCAAGTTCAGACTTCTATCAATCCGAAAAGTCTCGAACCATGCAATCCTACCAATGACCTAAGTCTAATCCGTACTCCTAACAACGTCCAAGCGATCTCCATACCAAACTCTTCTAAGCTTGAGATATCATTAAGCTCAAATTCTCGTTCTTATTCTTCTTTTTTTTTTATTTCTTTCTTTATTCTTTTTTATAGATCCACGCTTTGTTCCTAGGACGTCGAAGTCGAAGAGGGTGGCTTTCTACTTAGACCCAGGCTGCCTATGGCACACTCATAAGGTCGCACGGCCTTAGAGGAGTGAAGAGATGCGTCATTGAAACTTATTTTCTGATTTTTTATTTTTTATGAAGAATACGCATAACTCTAACCCTTAGGACGTAGAATAGCGCCTCAACCCACCACTTAGACCCGAACCATCGATCTCGATGTACTCATGTCAATGAAAACCTAAAATAGTCAAGACTTATCCAAGGCGAAAAAATTGACAGCGGAGTATAAGCGTGTAGAGTTTAATGAACGCTAAAAAATCTATCAAACAAGCATCGATTAATCGGTATACACGGAGATATAATACTTGGTACTGAAACCTAGGAGGTGAATGTAACTATAAGTCATGGTTTCAAGCACAATTACTTCAACTAATCGGAAATCAAGAAGACTTCTAAACACACCTACACTTTTATTCACGATTCGACAAAGTCACACAATAATGACTAAAACTTGAAAATTCATGCTAGATACCCATCCGTTTATTCCTAAAAACAAAAATCTACATCTAATCTAAAACAAAAACAAAAAATACTCAACGAGTACCCTCCCCCAGACTTAAATGAAACACAGTCCCTGTGTTCTAAACCTATAAGGGACCTCCAAAACATAAAAATGCGAGAAAGCATGAAAAAGATGCGAATACACCTGATGTGTGCGTGTGACATGCGTGTGACTTTCTCGATGATATGTCTGGATGTAGTGACTCCTGCGCTCTAATGCATATGCTAATGTGAAATACCTGTGACAAGACCATACAATGCAAGAGAGTAGAACAAAGAGCACTAAATAAGTCTGAAGAGCGTACAAGATATCTATCTAAAAACAAGAAAACGATAAAAATAGTCCATGAAAATAAAATAAAAAGAAAAGAAAAGAAATAGGACAAAGGAAAGAGATCGTCTAATCCTCATCCGCTCCATCGCGGGTAGTCGGCATGTCCGCTGGATCCGCTGATGCTCCTTCCCCAGGTGGGAAATAGAACGCCTCCAGCTCGTATGGGATATGAGGACGGTAGGGTATAGCTCCGGAATGGTAGTCCTGCGGGATCGGGATATACGGCTCCTGGTAATGTGTCATGCTCAGCTGCTGGAACCGTCGGACGGACTCGGTGAGGTAGTAGGTATGCTGAATAGATTGCTCCTGGAACTGCTGCTGCCCCGCATCCCTCGCAGCCTCTAAGTCGTACCGCTGCTCTGCTAGAAAGGACTGATACCTAGTCTCCTCTGCTACATACCTGAGGGTGTCGGAGACTCCATCCATCGATGGAAAATCAGAGCGGCTATGGGGGTACTCCGGACGCGCGTGTGAGTGAGTCGCACGTCGGCTGCGCTGCCTCGAGGTGGAAATGTCTAGGAAGTGTCCGATGATCAACGATGCTAAGTCGACGTCCCACTCATCATCAGGAATGTTCGTCTGCACAACCCGCCTCAGGATGCCTAGTTCGGTGTGGTTAACACCGCCTTGTGCTCCCTTCCCTAGTATCGAAGAGACTAGGAAGTAGTGAAAATACCTGAGGGCGGGGTGGCGTATGTGACTCGCTTTCGCTCTCGTCGAGAACTCGCCAAAGGCAATCTGCGACCAAAACTCGGCTTGACGGTTCCGGTTGATCTCTGGAAGCTTCGCATAAACGCTATGCGGAACGTCAAGAATGTCTGCGAATTGCCGTGCGGTGATCCTATAGTTCTGCCCCAGCAGGCGGAACTCCATGAATGTCTTCTCTCGGTCTCCGGATTCAGCAAAGAAAGCAGTGTAAGACGCGAAAAACTCCGCTGTGAGTTTGCGGTAAGTGTATTCCTTAGCACTCCACAAACCCGTCCATCCCAATGTGCGAAAAATGGTGCTCATGTGCTCAAAGATGCCGAGAGCATTCATCGCCTCGGAAGATAGGAATCTGGACGTAAAGATCCGCGACTGAAGTTCTGCGAACCTTGACTTGTGGCGGGGTAAGAAGTTCGTCGTCTTATAGCTGAATTGCTGATGAGAGGGAGTGATTGGCGTGTACGGCGTCAGCTCCGTAATCGTATCCGATCTTACAGGCCATCCGTGCTCTGGGTCATGTGCGTCGGATCTGCGTTTCTTAGAATTCTGGGAAGTTCTGGAGGCCATCTGCAAACAATCGAAAGATAGAAAATCAGTATCGGCCATGGTCTGCTCGATGCCCGATCGGGTCCTAAGCACTGCCCGATCGGGTAACAAATAAGTCGAAATCCCCGTAGAAGTGCCCGACTCGGGCGAACACGTCGCCCGATCGGGTGAATGTATGAATGCCCGATCGGGCTGCTAGCCTTACCCGATCGGGTGGGGTTACGAATCTGCGAACTGAAATCCACAAAATTCGACTAATCCGACCAAAATTACCTCAGACCTTCCTAATCAGACCTAGATCTAACCCATGCTAATCCTAATCTCAAGAAATTTCACAATTTTACCTGGATTATGCAATGAATGGAGGAAAATTTCAGAGTTTTGGAGAAAGGGAGTAAGTTTTCCGAGCAACCGAGCGGTTCTTCCGGCGGTGGTGAAACGGCGGTGACACCAAGGTGATTCCGGCGACCAGATCGTAGTAAGGAGATTGCTTTCTGAAAGTGCACGATCGGGTTTGAAGGTGAAGTGTGTGTGCCGCTCGGGTTACTCGAATTTAACTTACCTCGAAAATATTTACGGTGCCCGATCGGGCACACTGAAGACGCCCGATCGGGTGCTTCAATGTTGACCTACCCGGTCGGGTGCAAGGTCGCCCGACCGATTCTCCAATTCTGAACCGTGCCCGATCGGGTAATGAAATCATGCCCGATCGGGTAATGCTGCAATTTTCTAAAAAAAATTATACACGGAAAACAATACGCAGCAAAAATCATAGATCTCTAAGTCCTTAAATCCTAAAATCATCTAAAACAAAAAAAATACGAAAAATAGTCCGAAAATTCAAAAGTAAAAACTAAAGGATATGCTCGGGTTGCCTCCCGAGGAGCGCTTGTTTAAGGTCTCGAGCCTGACCGAATGCTACCCATTAGATGGACGTCTTCGACGTCGTGGCGTTCGTAGCGTCTTGCGTGCATAGTATGTTCGATAAGGTGTGGCACGCGGAATAATGGAGTTCGTTGCACGATCAATCATGTTGATGTTTTCTAGGTTGGGGGCTAGATCGTGCTGTCCAAAAATGCTTTGTGGTGAAGGTTTCATCTTCACCTTGGGCATTTTATCAACGTCCCAATTATGTGTTGGACGTTTAGTGTAGCTTTGCGGCATTTCGAGATCGTTGATGTACTGATTTCTACCGCATTCAACTCGTGCCATGTGGAAGTTTCGTTCGGTGGATTCCTCTTTCTTTTCATTAACAAGGCGCTCGTTTGGTACTCTGTATGAATCTTCTCCAGCTGTTAAGAGATTCATATCTAGGGATTCCATATTCTGAGTTTCGTCACTAACTTCCTTGGCTAAACTCTCAAAGATGCCTTCGGGGAACACATAATCGATAACACATGGTTGCTCTAATGTGTCCTCCAAACTGAACTCTTCTTCCATATCGGGTTTCGTCATAGCCTTATCAATGCCCATAGCCTTATCCACTCCTATATTAGGTTCATCTCCTTTGTCACTCATTGAGGGATTTGGCTTAACTACCGTCTTTATGCGTTGACGTTGTGGGAACGGCAAGGGAGGTGGTCTAGGTTCCGGTTTTACATATTTGGGTTCCTCCTCTTCCTTAAGCTTCTCCTTAAGCTTATCTAATTCCGCTACTGTGATAGATGTATCATTCCTTTCAAATATTGCAATGGGTCGATACATCGTCAAATAATCCCTTAGGAAAATTTCATTGTCGTGCTCATGAAGATCCGTTTCTAAATTTTCCGTTAGAACCTCTTGTGGTTCAAAGGAACTTGCAGCGAGTTGTGCAACTTGATCGTCCAAGATCTTTACGTGCCTTATTATCTCCTTAAACTCATTATTCATGTCTCTACAACTTGCTCGCATCTCTTCTTGTTGCGTTTTCAACGCTCTAATTTCATTGGATTGATCTTTTTGCACTTGTAAGATTTGGGCAAGCATGGACATAATATCGGAGTTGGCCTCTTGTTGCGGACATGGGGGTGTATATGATGGATAATTCTGAATTTGGGGTTGCATCCATGGCTGAAAATTCCCAAATCCATATTGACTATTCAGCACACCATCGGTATTTCCCCAAACGTCTTGTTCCCATGATTGTTTCGATGGACGGTATGAATTATATGGCATATGACGAGGTTCTGAAAATTGATAGTTCGTTTCAGCTATATCGGCACTCCAAAAGTTGTTGTTGTTCATATTACCTCGCAAAATAAAGAATAAAATTCAATTAAGCTTTGAGAGGTAATAATTCTCTTTTTTTTTTTATTTTTTTTTATGACTCTAAACAAAACAAAACGAAAAAATAAATGAAGACTCCGGAAAGGACTATGTCTTAATCAAAAGTAATAATAACCCTAAAATCGTAATCAACTCCCCGGCAACGGCGCCAAAAACTTGATGTGCGTTTAATCAAGTAATAAATTACCTAGACTAACGCTTCCGCAAGGATACGGATCGTGTAGCAACTAGGGTCGAACACAAGGAATTGATGCGATTCTAAAGCTATTAGACCAATGAATAAGACGTGATGAATCAAATCGTAGGGGAATGCAAACTAATCTAAATGCAAACTAAACCTAAAGATGGGAATAACTCAGCGACAAATCACCATAGGTATCAAGAGTTGCACAACAATGTATCGAAGTTCTAACAAGATAATTGGTCTAAGGTACTATCATGAGTTCAGGGAATTCAAGCTCTCCTATAGGGAGTTCAGGGAAAAGTTTTAAGAACAACCATGACTGGCGTAGACTTGTCCACTATCTAGCATGCATATGCCAATGTATCCATTGCGCATCTTACATGCATAGACGCATTACGACCGCTATCCTAATCCCTAGATTTAACCGATTGACCTGGCGTAGATTCTAAACCGGCTAAACCCTAAATCATGGCTAAGTTCCGAAGTCTAATGCCCTGGCGTTGGTTTATTAGGCTTCTAAGATCATTCAATCAAGTGGCGTACAGGTAGAGAAAGCATTAAGTACAACCATGAGATCTGAAAACATGATAAATACCAAATTCATTCATTCAAGTGGCGTACAGGTAATGAAAGCATTAAGATCCACCATTCGTTAAGCACAAGACTTCTCTACATATTGGCAATACTCTCTAACCTATGGCAATAGATCTACTCGAACATGAACTAAGGAAACGAAACACAAAAGAAATCTAAATTCAACATAGATAGAGAAAGAGATGACTCCCTATGTCTTCATTAGATCCTCCATGCCTCGGATCCGTAGATCCGTCCTTCTCGACCCTTCAAAGTGTGTCTTCTATGGCACTGAATCGTCCTTGAGTCCCCCCCCTTTCAATTCTGCTCGATTCCCCTTTAAATAGATCTGATTTCCCTTGATTTGGCCGAACCAAAACTTAGGAAAGTTGTTGAGATCTAGGGACCCGATCGGGCACATAGTGTACCCGATCGTGCAGGCCATTTACCCGACCGTGTGCATCCATATTCGCCCGAGCGGGCACCTTTGCCCGATCGTGTTCTTCTTCAGCCCGAGTCGTGCAAAGTTACGGCATATTTTGATGATCAGTAACCCGAGCGGGCGCAACATTTCCACCCGGCTACGGGGTTGTCTTGGCATCAATTACCCGAGCGGGCATCTTCCATTACCCGAGCGGGCATGTCCTAAAATGGCGTTTTCGCTCCTTTCGCTCGGTGTTTGCGCGCTCACTTCAATCCACGGTCTTGTATAAGCTGAATCTTGTCATTTTGGGGTTAATTGCCGATTTCTCTCGTGTTTCTCGTAATGTCTTCGTTTCCTACACCAAACACGAAATGTAGATAAAATCCTCGAATAGTCTCGATAAATGAATGAAATCTAATAAATCTATCTAAAACTAGACCTAAGAATGACATAAAAACTACTACGGATTACGTGTTATCACCTACACAAAAGGAAACTTGCCCTCTTATCCAAGAATGTAAGTTAGTGCAAAGAAGAATGGAAAACTTACAAAAACAGCAAGCCGTAACAAATAGGAAAGAAGAGGAAAGGAAGTGAACAGCCAAAGAGGAAAAAAAAAGAGAAAAGGAGAGAAAGAAAGGAGGAAAGAGAAGGAGGAGTGATATGCGTTATATCGAGTAATAAAACCTAGACTAACGCTTCCGCAAGAATACGGATCGTGTAGTAACTAGGGTCGAACACAAGGAATTGATGCGACTTCATAGCTATTGAACTAATTGAATTAGACGTGTGAGGTGACTAAAGTTGTGATTGTGATTGAGCTGAACTAAACTAAATCGAAGAGAATAGACTTTATGGCTAGGCACCATGGATGTCGAGAGTTTGCATACGAATGTAATGAAGTTCTAAAAGGATAATTGGTCTAAGGCACTATCATGGATTCAGGGAATTCAAGCTCTCCTATAGGGAGTTCGGGAAAAGTATTAAGAACAACCATGACTGGCGTAGACTTGTCCACTATCTATATCTAGCATGCCAATGTATCCATTGCGCATCTTACATGCATAGACGCATTACGTCTGCTATCCTAATCCCTAGATTTAACCGATTGACCTTGACCTGATTCTAAACCGGCAAACCCTAAATCATGGCTAAGTTCCGAACCCTAATGCCCTGGCGTTGGTTTATTAGATTTCTAAGATCATTCAATCAAGTGGCGTACAGGTAGAGAAAGCATTAAGAACAACCATGAAATCTGAAAACATGATAGAAACCAAATTCATTCATTCAAGTGGCGTACAGGTAATGAAAGCATTAAGCACCACCATTCATTAAGCATATGACTTCATTACAACATAGCAAATCTCTCTAACCCATGGCAAGGAATCTACTCAGACATAACTACAGACAAAGAAACACAAGAGAAATCTAGATTCGACATAGAAGTAGAAAGAGATGACTCCCTATTCATAAACCGATGCCTTCGGTAGATTCTTCTCGCTCCCGATCCGTAGATCCGTCGTTTTCTTCCTTCTTCTCCTTGCCCTAATGTCTCCCAATCTCCTCTGATGTGTTCTGGTTCGTCCCCCTCTTTTTAGATCTGATTTTCCCTTTTAATTTTGCCGATCTAGATCTTAGGAAAGTTTGTTGGAACGCTGGACCCGAGCGGGCATTCTCTTTACCCGATCGTGCAGGTGACCTACCCGATCGTGCACACACAAATGAGCCCGATCGGGCACCATGCCCGACCGTGTACTTCATCAGCCCGAGTCGTGCAAACTTACGGGGTTTTCTGCCATGAAACAGCCCGAGCGGGCACTCCAAATGCACCCGAGCGGGCACCTATGCCCGAGCATATCCCTTGAGCACCCGAGTCGTGTAAGGCTACGGGGTTTTCTTGAATGATTCAGCCCGACCGGGCACTCTCAATCCACCCGAGCGGGCATGTCTTGAAGTGTAGTTTCCGCTCCTTTCGCTCGGTATTTGAGTACTCGCTTCCATCCGTGGCCTTGCATAAGCCGAACCTTGTTACACAGCTTCGTTTTCGGGTTTAGATTGCATAATCACTCGTGTTTCTCTTCAATCCTTCGTTTCCTACACAAAACACGAAATGTGGATAAAGTCTACGAATATACTCAATAGATGAATGAAATATAAATAATCTACTCTAAACTAGACCTAAGAATGATATAAAAACTATAACAAATTACGTGTTACTCGTGTTTCTCTTCAATTCTTCGTTTCCTACACAAAACACGAAATGTGGATAAAGTCTACGAATATACTCAATAGATGAATGAAATATAAATAATCTACTCTAAACTAGACCTAAGAATGATATAAAAACTATAACAAATTACGTGTTATCAAGGAGAGCTAAGGATTCGTTCACTTCAGTTTTGGAAGGAAGGACACACACGTTAGGGAGTGAGAGTTGCAGAGAGAGAGTGGAGCTGTTCGTGAGTTCTTGCGGAGGAGACATTCAAGGGGCATTGGAGATTAATTCAAGACTTCGGTTTCGTTTGATTTTTATGTTCTTTAGACTTTCTACTTCGATTATGTTGTTTGGTTTTGAACGCATGAGTGAAGAGTCGTTTTGTTCTAGGAGAAGGGATTAGCCCTTGGCTATCCCGGAACAACTTTGATTTATCTTTGAATGTGATTTCCCGTTTTTATTTATCTATTCTTTGTCTGAGTGCTTGATTGACTTGTGTTTACGAAGGCCAAGTAGATGCCTGTTTTAGGAACTTAGGAGAAGGACCGAAAGAAGAATTCTAATTCTGGATAATCAGGTTTAGAACAATCGAGGCTAGGCCACGAAAGTAGGGTAGCAACGGTTGAGGGTAAAATGGACGAATCACATAACTTATGGGTTTAGCTTAAGGTCTCAGCCACGAAAGTAGGGGATAACTTGACTAGATCACGTGTCTATGACTTTAGAAAGGGTAGATATCATATTAAGATTCTCTACATTAGATAACTTAACTGGGATTGGATGATTAGATAGGTTGATTTTTGGTTTCGGTAATTTTGTGGTGAAACCGGATTCCAAGAAGGTTTGTCTCATTGTTAAGAACTCGTTAGTTTATTTGTTTTTAGTATTTCAGTCTCAAAACCCATATTGCGTTCACTTGCAAGTTTGATTCATAGGTTGAGTTTAGATTGTGTTGCGTAGTCTCTGTGGGATCGACACTCAGAGTACTACATACGTGTCGTGCACTTGCGGGTAATTTAGTTTAATATTTGTTTAACTTTGAATTGCTTCAAGTTTTTAGCGGTGTTGCCGGGGACTATTGTCAACACGTCTTAGATTCGAGCCTAGAGTCATTCTTGCTTTATTTTTCTTTTTGTTTTCTTTTCTTTTGTTTCTTTCTACCTGATTCTGTTTATTTGTCCTTTGTTGGTTTATGAGCAGATCTCAAGGTGATTCGAGTCTATTCCAAATCGACCCCGAGATCGAGCGAACTTACAGACAACTGAGAAAGGGCAAGGAAGAAGGTGAAGACGCGATCTTACTGTGTCTCTTCCCCTTCTCAATTGGGGGACGAGCAAAAACTTTGCTGCAATCGCTTCCCGCTGGATCTATCACTACTTGGGATCAGCTCTGCACATTGTTCTTATCACACTTCTTTCCTACGAGCAAGATGATTCAGATGAGGGGGAAATCACAACGTTCAGATGTAGATATGGAGAGACTTTGTTTGAGACGTGGGGCAGATTTAAGGATCTTCTACAATTATGTCCACATCATGGTCTTGAGCAGTGGTACATTATCCAAACCTTTTACAACAGAATCTCAGATGAACACCGAACGACGTTGGATAACGCTGCCAGAGGATCATTTATTGATCTGAGCGTCGAGGAGGCATACGAGCTGATCGATAATCTTGCCATGAACCACACCATGTGGTCAACACCGAGAGGTATGCCTAATAGCACTCGTCGCCTATACGAGCCGAATCAGAGCAGAGCGACGGGCAATGCAGCTAACGCCATGTATTGCTTGAATTGTGGAGATACAGAACACGTGGCTTATCCATGCACGCTGCAAGAGAATGTGGAATATATTAATTATGCCCAGCAGCAAGGAAACACACAATTCGGGAATACCAACAACCCGAATTGGAGGAATCACCAGAACTTGTTTATACTGAATGACTCAACCGATGAAGTATTCGGGATTTCGGCAATCATAGCAGCCATACCAGCTAAATAACCAGCAAGTTCAGCATGCTCAGCAAGTTCCGCAAGCTCCTCAACCTCCTCAAGCCTCTTCGTCAAAACATGAGGGAGTGTCACTCGAATTTATCCAGGAGCAAAGGCAACAATATTCAACGCAAACAAAATTCAAGTGGGGACAGCGATCAACGAGCTCAAAACTCAGATGGAATCCTTGAGCAATCATGTGAAGAGTTTAGAGAACTCCGTAGCACAGCAAGCTGCCTCATGCTCTCGGAATCTCGGACAGCTTCCAAGTAAACCCGAATTGAACCCAAGAGAGTACGTGAATGCTATTTCTGTGTCAGCGGTGATGTGGTTGAGTATTCTCCCTACAAAGAGCAAGGGCAAGCTGCTGGAACATCCATGAAAAGAGGAAAAGGTAGGATTGTGATTATGGGAGGAGTTGAAGCAGATTTAGAGAAAGCATACGTTGCTCCACCGACGTACCAACCTCCGATACCGTTTCCTCAGCGGTTAGTGAGCAGTAAGAACGAAGAGAGAGTGGGCAGATTCGTAGAGGGTCTCAAGAACCTTGACATCAACATCCCATTTTTGGAAGCTCTCCAAAAGATGCCTAATCATGCCAAACTCATCAAAGATGTACTTTCCAAAGAGAGGAATATCGAAAAGAACGAGACGGTAGCAGTCAACGAGGAATGCAGCGCCATCCTTCAAAACAAGCTGCCACCAAAGTTGAAGGACCCTGGAAGCTTCTCCATTCCATACACAATAGGTAATATTGATATTGATAATGCTTTATGCGATTTAGGGGCAGGCGTGAGCATCATGCCACACTCAGTTTTCAAGCGGATGGACTTCGGAAATCTCAAACCGACAAAGATGTGTCTACGCCTCGCGGATCGTTTGGTAAGGTATCCGCTGGGAATTGTTGAAAACGTTCCCACCACGGTAGGTAAGCTTTGCATTCCCACTGATTTTCTTGTACTTGAAATAATGGAAGATGCTAGGAGACCTATTATTCTTGGTAGACCGTTTTTAGCTACTGCAGGTGCCTTGATAGACGTACAACAAGGGAAGCTTTCCTTACGTGTCGGAGATGAGACGATCGAATTCAACCTGTCCAGCCCCATGAACAAACCCTTATCCAAGGAGTATTGCCTTAGAGTTGATTTGTTGGACGAGTTAGCAAAAGACACACAAGATCAAGTAGGTACTTCTGATCCTCTTGTACGATATTTAACACGAGTACACGAAATTCGTGAGTGCTATTGAAGCACTAGGAGACGTCCCATGCAAGGAGATACCACACGATATGCATGCTAGTTTCGCAATGGAGAAGACGTCCAAACTTGAGCCTGAGCCACCTCCGTCTTCTTTTTGGTATGAGCACGTTCAATGCGATATAATATATCCTGCTGTTATGAATGCTAACTTGAGTGCAGATGAGATGAGAAAACAACCCACTCGCGTAAAGAAACGTAAGAGAGTCAGCTCTTTAACGTGTATGCATGGAAATTATACGGAAGACAGCCACAAACCTTCACCCGAAACACAAAGGAGGTTGCACCCGCACTTGCACGAGGTAATGGAAAAAGATGTCATAAAACTTTTCAATGCAAGTATCATTTATCCAACCTCGGGCAGTGGACGAGTGAATGACATGCACACCAACACTCCGCCGTCGATAGAAATAATGCCTAAAACGCATGATCTAAAATCGATATGAGTGCATCGACCTTGATAATCTTTTGATGGCTCGGGTCTAAGTGGTGGGTTTGGCGATAATCTTTCTACGTCCTAAGGGCATGGCACAATAAAACGCCGCCTACTCCACTGCACTCTTGAACGAGATGCATGAGTATATCGTCATAGGTAGTCTAGATCTAAGTAGAAGCTGGATCCCTTCAAATCCGACGTCATAGAAGCCTAGTGTGTATACAAAAAAAAAGCAAAAAAAAAAGAAAAGAAGAAAAGAAAAAGAGGACATAAAAGGAAAATAAAAAGAAAAAAAAAGAGAAAGAAAAGAAAAAAAGGAATAAAGAAAGAAAGAAGCTCGGAAAAGAAACAAGTATCCTCGGTTATTCTAGGTTTAGCATTGTCTGAAGTCTTGTCTGGTGGAGAGAGTTACGGTGGCTTGTTTAGTTTTCCTTTGATTTACTTTCTCATGGGTAGCCTTAGTGAACCTAGGATGATGACTGAAAACTTAATTAGGCCGAATTTGCTCTCGACATGCTAGTTGATCGGTTAGGTTCGCTTTAGCGGTGTTTCTAGGAGAAAGGGGAATTCTCGGATTTTGTACAACCCACGTGTTCCACGTTTATGTTTGCTTAAGGACAAGCAAACATTCAAGTCTAGGGGATTTTGATCATCTCGTTTTCATGCGTATTTCTTGCACGATTTTAGAGATGTTTATGATATATATGCGATGCTTTACGTATCATTTCGTATCCGTTTTACTTGTTTTTGTGTTTTCATGTTCTTACAGGTTTTTATGCGTATTCGGTTCATTTCGGAGCCAAAGGACATGGACGGGACAAAGTACCAACATCGAGGATCATCACGGAACAAACGAGACGAGAATCGGCATGGAATAGCCACTACCCGTGCGGGTAACTCCATAGCCCGAGCGGGCATTTGTTACGGCGATTTTGTCCAGCGAATTTAGCACGAGTCGGGCGAGAAATACAACGCCCGGGGCTTGAGCTCGAGTGGGCAGACCATGAGCCCGAGCGGGCAGCCCTTGTGCCCGAGCGGGCAGCCTCTTTTCCATCGCGTTCTTGCGCGATCTTCCGCGCCGTACCCGAGCGGGTCACTTACTGTGCCGGCTCGGGTCGCGACCGTCACTTGCAACTCTAAATAAGTTAATTTGACTTAAAACAAATGGGAGATTGTTGGGGACTTATACGTTAAGGAAAACGACTTTAGAGAAGAGGAATAAGTGATATTTCTCTGGAGGAACTAATGGAAACATCACCCAACCTATTCAATAATGGAAACTCATGAAAAGACAACGATCGGTGGCTGCTGCAACATAAGGAATAACTGAACGTCCAGAAGGAAAGGGAGGGAGAAAAGGAAAGAAAAGAGGAAGGAAAGAAGAGGAGAGGAGTGAGAGGTCGAGCTCATTCACCAAGTTCCGAGTTCTTGATCAAGAGTAGGGAGAAGGAAGAAGGTTCTTGCGAAGGAGACTTACAAGGAGCATTGGAGATCAACCCCACACTTCGGTTTCGTTTGGTTTTAATGTTCCTTAGACCTTCTATTTATTTTATGTTTGTTTACGGACGCATGAGCGAGTAGTTTGTTTGTTCTAGGAAAAGAGATTAGCCCATGGCTATCCTGGAACCACTTTTGATTTATCTTTGAATGCATCTTCCCGTTTTCGTTTATATATTCTTTATCTGAGTGCCTAAATGACTTGTGTTTACGACGGTCGCGTAGCTGCATGTGTTAGGGATTAGAAGAAGGACCGAAAGGAGAATTCTAGTCCTAGAAGATCAGGTTTAGAACAACCGAGGTTAGGCCACGAAAGTAGGGTAGCAGCGGTTGAGGGTAAAATGGATGAATCACAAGTCTTATGGGTTTAGTTCAAGGTGTCAACCACGAAAGTAGGGGATAACATGACTAGATCACGTGTCAAATTGAGATGAAAGATTCACCTCACGTCTTAGGCAAGCAGCTAAAAAAGAGTTAGGAAGCAAATTGCATAAGAGCACCGCATAATTATCCACAAACAGGCGGAAAATATAAGAGAACTATAAGGACATTTGAGGATCTGTTACAAGCATGTGCATTGGAGTGGCATGGTAATCGGGAGAACCATTTACCCCTTGTTGAGTTCACGTACAATAATAGCTATCATGCTAGCATTGGGATGCCACCATATGAAGAATTATACGGGCGACCATGTCGTACACCCTTGTGCTGGAGTGAGGTGGATGAGAAATCCATCTTCGGAGTTGAGATTGTCGAGGAGACCATGGAGAAGCTGAGAATTGTTAAGATGAAAATGAAGACGCCTTAAGATCGACAAAAGAGGTATGCTGATCTAAAAAGAATGGATGTTGAGTTTAAAATTGGAGATATGATATATTTACGAGTTCAAGCGAGTTAAGGGAGAAAGGAAGGAGCCGAGTGAAACAATCTATCACCATGGTTCACAAGGCCATTCTAAATGATTGAGCGAATTGGAATAGTCGCCTATCGATTGCAGTTTCCCTCATCTATACAGAGGGTACATGTTGTATTCCATGTATTGTTGTTGTGTAAGTGTTTATGAGTTCCAGGTAAAATACTAGGTGAGTCACCAATAACTTTAAATATATACTTAACATATATAGAACGTCCGATGCACATTGTGGATCACCTAGTGCAACAGTTAAGGCGTCAGTAGATTCCTATGATAAAAGTCATGTGGGAACATCATGGTGTGGAAGGAGCAAAATGGGAACTAGAGGAGAAGATGTTGGACAAGTATATGGAGTTGTTTGAAAATGAGTAGTATGGTTCTTCTATGCATTGGATGCAAACGATACAGTAAGAATCAGATGCATAGAATTCGAGGATGAATTCTGTTGTAGTTGGGGAGAATTGTAAAGCCCAATTGGCCAAATAAACAAGACCGATATTAACCAAACATTACGTTAATGTAATTAACAAACAAAATTAATTGTGTTGCATGTGTGAACCGAATGAGAAGAGAATAAAAAAAGAGATGAAAAAAAGAAAAGAAATAAAGAAAGAAGATCCGCCAAATTTTCATCGTGTTCGTTTAGTGGGTGAGTTTAATCGAGATTTTGGTATAATTTTGAATTTCTCTTTATCATTATTTCCTTAAAACTGAATATTTATATAATGGATATTGTTTATTGGATTGAATCTATACTACAAAAAATTGATTCGTTTCATAGTTAGCAATATTATCATGGATAATGAAGTTATCAGAGAAGCTAAGGTGATGATCTTTACCCCTTACAATATCGGTTTGTTGTTGATCTATAAAAGAGATTATTAATTTAAAACGAGGCATGATCACATTAGTAATTCTAGGATCATAATGTAAAATGTGAGATGTTACATGTGAGGATTGGATTAAACCATATAATTGTCGTATGTAAATTGATGACAAGTATATGAGTTGTACAAGTGATTAGAGATGATCTAGAGAATTTACGTTCGACAAAGTGTTGGGGTCAGAGAACATCGATATTTAGGGTTCAGTGTTAAAGCCGAGTGAACTTCTTGTATAGTGTGCTTGATCGAGTGATTTCACACTGGAACCTTCGAAAGAAGGCGTGTATTAGCATGTCGGTGAGAGTTGTCATCTGAGGAGTATTGGATTGACAACGTTAGTATTGTGCCATTTTGATCAGGTTCGGCGTCATATCATGCAGGGACTATGATAACCTTTCGAGTGATAGAGCATTGTAGTTAGTCAGATCAATAGATCTACCAACGTCGTACCGTGTTGAGGTTGTGATAACCTTTCTAGCGAGGAAACACTGTATTGTACTGTTGGTTGGGTACGTTGTGACCTTGCGAGATCTTCAGTGTGCTGGGGTCCTTTGGACTTTGCGAGCGTATGCTCGAGCTAGAGTCGTGTGGTGGACTCTGTGAGTTATGATCTGGTGTGGTAGTAGTCTTAGACTTTAAATACTCGGTCGGACTGGGTAGAGTAGTCTTTATGTCTTTAATGTGTTGATGGATCGTAATTTTATGTTATTTAGTTAAGAGTGGGAGAATACGTGGCATAGAGTATGTACACGTATTGGTCTCATTAAGTGCATATTTCATATTCCATCCTATTTGTGGGCTGTCGTAGATGAATAGGATATGCAAGGAAAAAGAGCAACAAGGTTGAGCAACAACATGAGAGCTCACAACGGATTGATGGAAGAGGCGTGCAAGAGGTCTCGATAAGCTTTATTTTGCATTTTGTACTTTATTTATTTATCATGACTATGATTTTTACGTAATTTTATTTTGATATATGGTCCGGACCACTTTTATTTCGGAATAAATATTTTTTTGACAAATGTATTTGAGCGATGATATATGTGACCATCTCTTGGGGATGATGGTGGACACTTTATGAGTTCTAAGTTATATTAATTAACCTAAACTACCCGCAAATGCACGACACATGTGTAGTACTCTAGGTGTCGATCTCACAGGGACTACACTACACAAACTAAACTCAAACAAACAAATCAAACTTACTATGAATGAATATGGTTTTGAGATCAAATAACTAAAGACAATAAACTAAAGAGTTTTCGGCAATCAAAAAAACGCTCTAGGATTCGGTTTCACCACAAGGCTCTCTGGAACCAACAATCAATCATTCTAATCATGCATTCCCAATCAAGGCATCTAAGATAGATGATCCTAATATGATTTCGACCCTTTTCCAAGGCATAAAAACATGATCTAGTCAAGTTACCCCTACTTTCGTGGTTGATTTCTTAACCTAAACCCATCAATTTCTGTGATTCATCTGATTTCATATCCTCAAATGTTACTATTCTACTTTCGTGACCTAGTCTTGGTTGTTCTAAGCCTGAACGTCCAGGATCAAGATTCTCCTTTCAGTCCTTCTCCTAAATCCCTAAAACATGCATTTACTTGGCTTTCACAAGTACACGACATTCAAATACTCAAATAAAGAATAAAAAAACAAAAATAGGGAATTGCATTCATAAATCAATCAAAAGAGGTTCCACGATTGCGTAGGGTTAATCCCTTCTCCTAGAACAAGGCTACTAATCAGACATGAATTTGAAACAAAAGCATCATGAAAGAAATAAATAGTCTACAGAGCACAGGAGTCAAACAAAACGAGGTCCGAATCGGTTTTCCAATGTTCTTTTAATGTCTCCTTGCTAATATTGCTTCTAAGATGACAAAAAATCTGAGAGAATACCCCTTCAAAAAATGCTTTTGTCGAGCTTGATCGTCTAGTTTAAAACTGCTTCTCCTTTTCTTTTTGTGCAAACAATCTAGTTTCCTTTTCTTTTGCAGCGGTGTGCTGCTTAGCCTTCTTTTCGTTTTTTCATTTTAAGTTTATACATCCAACCGGGCACAACAAGCAGCTGTTCGGGCACTTCTTCAAAAGGGAATTCGCCCGGGCTTCCTTTCCTTTCAATCATTTTGTCTCATACGCCGACCGGGCTGCTTCCACTTGGCCGAGCTCGATCATGCAGCTTGTAAGCTCCGGCCGCGTTTCATTCTCAGCAAAAATCTGCCAAGTTCATGCTTGGTCATACATTTTAACATGTGATAGCGTCTAATTTATCGTAGTATTTTCATCACTTTTTATAGTTACTTTTTTAATGATTTTGGATTTTACCGAGTTATTGAGCAAAATTTAGTCTTCTTCTATCGTTTTCTCATTTTTTGTAGAAAATGAAGACATAAGGATAAAAACACGAGCAAATGCAAAAAAAAATATGCAAAACTCCCTACCTCCAAAACAACCCGTTTCGAACAGTGGATTGTGCCCGAACGAGCACATCCAGCAGCACGGTCCGGTGCTGCTAAAGTCTAGTTCCCGAGCGAGCACTTTAGACAGCCCGATTGGGCTCGCCAACCAAAACAATGTCCTGAAGAGAATGCATGACTCGGGCGCATGCTAAGCCCGATCGATCATGCTTTTATAGAAATGCCCGACCGAGCTTGCTGTTGTGCCCTGTCGGGCATAAAGGAATACGAACTGGAAAGAAAAGGAAAGGCATGAATGCTGAAGAGAAAAGGAAAGGTACGAATGCTGAAGAGAAAAGGAAAACAACATTGTTGGAGAGAAAAGGAAAGAGGCACACCGTAGTGAAGGAAAGATAAACAGGAAGGAGAGGGGAGGAGGCAGACGGTACAGAGGAGCCTCATGGACAGACAGTGTAGAAGGACGAGAAGGCTAGAGACGAGGCGACGAAATCAAAAAACACGGAATAGCTATCGAAGACCGCGATGTTAGAATAGGGTGGCATCTCTTTCTTAGATATTTGATGGTCGTCAGAGGTTTTATTTATTTCCAAGACCACTCTACCGCAAGTATACGGTTTGTGTAGTACAAGGGTCGAACTCCGGGGACTAGTGCAGCGTTAGAACTAAGATTGTCATGAGAAGAAGATCGGTAACGATAAAGATAAAGATAGGTAACGAAGCTAGACTAGGTAATGAGGAGTATCATGGCTGCTGGGAATGCCGGAACATGCAATGGATGTTTCTAAGGATCATGAAATCGGGTTGTATCAATCGATTGGGAGCTAATATCTAATCCTCTATCTAGGGAATCAACGTCACTCATCTCCCGATGTAGCGTGGAACGTCTAGACACGTTAAGAACAGTAGGGAATTCAACCTCTAAAACCTATCGAACCATTCAATTGAACAAAACCGAAATCAAGCATTAATAAATCAAACTATCCATTAAACGGCATCCTTAACCCATGAAACCAGATCTACTCAGAATACATAGAGAAGTAAACAAAAACAAAGTAAGTGTTCATCTCCCCTATCATCCCGAGCGTTGGCTTCGTATGTATCCTTTGGGTTGCCCCAAAGTCTTTACCCGTGTTCTCTCCTCTTTCTCCCGTGTCTCCTGGTGTTTCCTCTGGTCTGTGCCTCGTCTCCCCTCTATTGTTGGCTTCCCCCTCCTGTTCTTTTTAAATTAAGCCCGTTCAAAATTTGAACTAGGTTGTTGAGAAAAAGGTGGACCCGCGCAGGCACACTTTGCACCCGCTCGTGCATAAGGTCAGCCCGTGCGTGCACCATACTCAGCCTGAGCGCGCTCTCTTGCCCGTGCGTGCAATCTATCAGCCCGAGTTGGGCTTGCTTTCGGCGATTTTCAGTGTTCATTGCACAACCTCAGCCCGAGCGGGCTTGCTCCATGCCCGAGCGTGCACACTTCAATTGCTTTTTCCGCTCCTTAAGCTCGATGCTTGAGTGTTCGATTTGGATGCGTGGCCGTGAACATGTTATATCTTGACATTCAATTACGTTTCGGGGTGGAATTGCTGTAATCACTCTTTTTTTCCTTCATATCTTCATTTCCTACACAAAACACGAAATGGTAGATGAAATCCTCGAATAAACTCAATAAATCGGTAAAGTCCAAGAAATCTAATCAAAACTAAACCTAAGAAACATGTAAATACTCTGATGGATGACATGTTATCAAACTCCCCTAGACTTAACCATTGCTCGTCCTCGAGAAAATCTATAGTCGAGTACAAGAAGAGTAAAACAACAATGGACACTAGCACAAACTTTGAAGAATTAGCCATCATGCAAAACAACGCGTCACATGAACGCAAGCCTAAGTGTACCTATTTCAGACTTCTATCAACCGAAAGTTATGAGCCATGCAATCCTACCAACGACCTAAGTCTATTTCATACCCTTAGACAACGTCCAAGCGATCTCCATACCAATTGCCCTAAGCTTGAGATATCATTAAACTCGTATTCTCATTCTTATTCTCTTTTCTTCTCTCTTTTTTTATAGATCCACGCTTGGTTTCTAGGACGTCGAAGTCGAAGAGGGATGGCATTCTACTTAGACCCAGGCTGCCTATGGCACACTCATAAGGTCTTGTAACCTTAGCGGAGTGAACCGCGACGTCATTTAGAATAGTTTTCTCTTTTTATTTTTTTACCAAAGAATACACATCACTCTAAGCCTTAGGACGTAGAATAGCGCCTCAACCCACTACTTAGACCCGAACCATCAATCTCGATGTAGTCATGTCAATGAAAACCTGAAATAGTAAAAAACATATCCAAGAAGAAAAAAAATGACAGTGGAGTATAAGCGTGTGGAATCTAATAATCAATGAACGATAAAATATATCAAACAAAGCAAAGATCAATCGGTATACACGGAGATATGGATACTTGGTATTGAAACCTAGGAGGTGAATGTAAATATAGATCATGGTTTCAAGCATAACTACTCGACTAATCGGTATCCAAAAGACTTCTAAGCAAACCTAGACTATTGTTCACGATTCGACAAAGTCGCACAATAATGACTAAAGCTCGAAATTTCATACTAGATATCTGTCCGTTTATTCCTAAAAAAACAAAATTGTAATCACATGCATGTTACTCGACGAGTATTCCCCCAGACTTGAATGAAACACCGTCTTGGTGTTCAAGACGTAAGAGAATCTCGCATACCAAAACACGGGGAAATAAGGGTTGGAACGTGTGCACCTTGCGTGTTTTACGGTCCCGAGTTTGCGATGCGACTGGACATTGTATGCGCCTCTCTAAAAACAAGAAAAGATAAAATGGTCCATAAAAGAAAAATAAAAGGAAAATGAAATAGGAAAAAGAAGGAAAGAAATGTCTAATCCTCGTCCGCTCCATCGCGGGTACTCGGTATGTCAGCTGGCTCTCCCGTGGCTCCTTCCCCAGGTGGGAAGTAGAATCCCTGTAGCTCGTATGGGATATGAGGATGGTAGGGGATGGCTCCGGTGTGGTAGTCCTGCGGAATCGGGATGTAGGGCTCCTGATAATGCGTCATGCTCAGCTGCTGAAACCACCGGACTGACTCGGTGAGGTAATAGGTATGCTGTATCGACTGCTCGTGAAACTGCTGCTGCTCCGCATACCTCGCAGCCTCCAAATCGTACCTCTGCTCAGCCATAAAAGACTGGTACCTAGTCTCCTCCGCTACGTATCTGAGGGCGTCGGAGACTCCTTCCATGGAAGGAAAGTCGGATCTGCTGTGGGGGTATTCAGGACGCGCGCGCGAGTGTGTGGCGCGTCGGCTGCCTCGCCTCGAGGAAGACGGTCTAGATGGGGCTGCGGGAGGTGGATCCATCTCTGCTACTCTCGGGCCGATGTGCCCGAAGTTCGGGTCAATCCTAAATCGGGATCCCTCCTCGTCTAAACCCGGTACTACTATGTCGCTAATGTCAACCTCTAGGCTCCTACCGTGCTCATCCTTATAACACCAGATGACGTTGTACCTCTCTAACGTGACCGCTCGTCGGTTTCGCAAGTGCTGGAGGTTCAACTCTGGCTCCTCATTAATCCTATCGTCGGCCAGTATCCCAAGATTTATCCCGACCCTACGTGCTATCATAGTAACTATCCCACCGCACATGATCTTTGTCTCCGTACAGACTGCCTCGGTGGATATGTCTAAGAAGTGTCCAATGACCAACGATGCTAGGTCGACGGACAACATATCCACGTCATCATCCGCTACCTCCGTCTGTACTACCCGCCCCGGGTAGCCCAGTTCGGTGTGGTTAACACCGCCCTGTGCTCCTTTTCCTAGAATCGATGAGACTAGGAAATAATGAAAATACCTGAGGGCTGGGTGGCGAATATGACTCGCCTTCGACCTTGTCGACTACTCACCAAACGCGATCTGCGACCAAAACTCCCCTTGGCGGTTCCGGTTGATGTCGGGTAATCTCACATAAGTGCCGTGCGGAACCTCGAGTATCGAGGCAAACTGCCTCGCTGTAATCCGGTAATTCTGCCCCAGCAGGCGGAATTCCATGAACGTCTTCTCTCTATCCTCGGATTCAGCGAAGAAGGCTGTGAATGTGGCGAAGAATTCTGCTGTGAGCCTGCGGTAAGTATGCTCCTTCGCCGTTCTTAATCCCGTCCATCCTAGGGTGTTGAAGATGGTATCAATATGCTCCGTGATGCCTAGGGCACTCATCGCCTCGGATGATAGGAAACGGGACGTGTAGATCCTCGACTGTAGCTCAGCGAATTTCGTCTTTTGGCGGGGGTGGAAAGATGCAATGTTGTACTTGTACTTTTGGTGAGACGCGGTGATTGGTGTGTACGGCGTCAATTCCGTAATCATGTCGGATCTCACGGGCCATCCGTGTTCTGGGTCGTGTGCGTCGGATCGACGTTTCTTGGTGCTCTGGGAAGATTTAGAGGCCATATGCAAAACAATCAAAGAATAAAAATCAATACGTAATCCGAAATGCAGAGTGCCCGATCGGGTAAAGTATGCTGCCCGATCGGGTAAATTTCAGTCGAAATACTCCCGTGAAGTTGCCCGACTCGGGCGAGACGGTCGCCCGAGCGGGTGCGTGGTGTCGCGATTTCGCGATCTGCAGTACGCGAAATTGACAGAATCGACTGAAATTTGCCTAATTCTTCCTAGTCAGACCTAGATCTAACCCATGCTAGTCCTAAGATCGACAAAGTTTACGGGATTACCTTGATTTCGCGAATTGGACAAGGAAAATTCAGAAATTGGAGAGGAAAGGGTTGGGGTTTCTCGAGTAACCGAGGTTTTTCACCGGTGGTGGCGAACGGCGGCGGTATCTGAGTGTCTCCGGTGACTGAAATCGTCGTGAGAAAGTCGCCAATCTAGAGAGCACGATCGGGTTGTTCGTTTTGTGAGGGTAGTGCCGCTCGGTTTACTCGAGGTTTTAACCTACCTGGTAAATATCCGATGCCCGATCGGGTGAGATGAAGGTGCCCGATCGGGTGTCCCAAAAGTGTGACCTACCCGGTCGGGTGTTGTGCGTGGATGCTCGACCGGGTCCTCCAATTTCCTACCGTGCCCGATCGGGTAGCACAAGTATGCCCGATCGGGTATTGCTGCATATGCCAAAAAATTAAACGTGGAAAACAAGACAGCAATAACACGAATCTCAAACTTTCTAATTCCTAAATAAATTGTCCTAAATAAAAATGAAAAAAAATGAAAAATAAGTCCGAAAATTTAAAACAAAAAAGGATATACTCGAGTTGCCTCCCGAGAAGCGCTTGTTTAAGGTCTTTAGCTCGACCATTGCGTCTTCATACGCTGGATGATACGGATAGAGGAGGTGTGCCTCTTCCGTCTTCTTTACGACCAATGAGCTTTGATTCAAAACCGGGTGGACTTCCTATGTGTGATCGTCGATCCGCTTCCCTCGAATTCGTGCTTTTCCCGCATCTCCTACTAAATCGGTTAAGTTTTAGTGTCTCTTCAGTGTTCCAGGCTGGGTATGTAGGTGTACGTGCCACTGAAGATGTCGGAGATGTCGTGCGTGACTCTGGGACTGGGACCGTTGTCGAAGTATCTCTCAAAACGTGGTGCGGTTGGGTCCCTATAGGTACCCGGTCGGGTGCTCTAGGAGTGCCCGGTCGGGGTCGGGTTGTGCATTTTACCCCCGTGGGGTGTGCACGAGTCGGGTGCTGGGTTAGCACGGTCGGGTACTCATCAAGCTTACCTGCCCGATCGGGTTCACTTAACCACCCGGTCGGGTGATTAG
>CM071869.1:22624788-22650219 GCA_036759665.1 Gynandropsis gynandra | reverse complement strand
TGAATTCTTGTGAATTCTTGGCTTGTTGGTGCGTAATATCCAGCAACCTTCGTTGGTGTGTAATATCCAACGGTTGTTTGTCCTTCGTTGGTGTGCAATATCCTTCGGAGACGAATAGGTGAATCGAAAGCCTTTCGCAACTCTCGTGTGAACATCCATTCTACAAACCTTGTGCGACTCGTTGCAGCAAGGCGTATCCCTTCTAACCTAGTCTAAAGCGTCGTTCCAATTGGGATCGCGTCAAGATCTTTATTCCCAGAATGTAGGCTGTTTCTCCTAGATCCTTCACCGAGAATTGATCAGACAACCATGTCTTTGTCTCTTGTATGGCTAGAATATCATTTCCTATGAGCAATACGTCATCCACATAAAGCACTAGGAAAACAACCACGCTCCCACTTATCTGTTTGTACACACAAGGTTCCCCTTCGCATCTAACAAAGTTGAAATATTCAACTACTTTGTTAAAGCGAATGTTCCAGCTCCGAGCGCTTATTAAGTCCATAAATGGTCATTTGAAGCTTGCATACCATCTGACTTTGAGATGGCACTATGAAACCCTCGGGTTGAGTCATCTTAACGGTGATACAAGACTCACAAAATGCATAGGATTTATATTGAAATGACCCAAAAGGTCATCTTTATGCAACTTAGTGATTCTCTTCTCACCGATGTGACCAAGTCTACAATGCGTGAGATATTTCTAGTTTTGGCGATCATCTAACTTTCTCTTTTGATAAGAAACATGCATGTTCAAAAATTCATCATTCACATCAAGTAAGACATAAAGACCATGCTGTAAATAACCATTCACGTGTAAATCAGCACCATGATAAATAGAGAAAATGTTAATCACTGAAACAGTTCGAAGTCCACGTCTATCAAGCATAGAAATAGAAATGATGTTCGAAACAAGTTTTGGAACATAATAAACATCTTCTAAAAGCAAAGTCTTGCCTGTAGGCATACAGAGATTAATAGTTTCCAACCTTCAGACTGAACTCTCCCTTCTTGAACCTCCTAGTTATCCTCAGCCCCCTTTTAACATATTGCAAATGTTAAAACTACTACCAGTATCCAATACCCGTTTAGACGAATCAATAGTAGTTAAGGAAATCATGAAAACGTTTTCCATAAAAGTCTTACCTCGATTTTTTCCGCCAAGAGATGCAAGGTATTCCTTGCAGTTTCTTTTTAGTGCCCCTTCTTCTTATAGAAGAAGCATGATAACACGTAGTGTGTATTCATTTTAGGCTAGAAATTTGCATTATTTCCGCATAGATTACATAGCACGAGTAACAAATCCGACATGAACGTTCTTTATAAACTCCCTTTTTGTTGATTTTCAGATTTTAAGGCGACAAGTCCTAATCGAGCTTTAGAATGCAAATTCTTGGACTCAACTGCACATATTGGAAGCTACAAATCGCTCGGAGCAATTTCGGACCATGGAACCAAAGGAAACACCGATCATAAGCCTCGACAGAAGCTTCAGCCCGATCAGGCTAAATGTTTACCCCGCTCATGCAGTGTGAGAAACACGAACCCGGGCGCACTCTAATCTTAGCCCGCTCGGGCTGAAGTTACTCAGAAGTTCCAGAAAAATTCACATGACTCGGGTAGGAAGGGAACCTGATCGGGTAGATTACTCACAATTGATCCTGCTCGAGCGGATATCTTGACCCGCTCGGGTTGATTGAAGCCCGATCAGGTAGGGCACCTAGCCCGCGCGGGCCGCCTTTCTCGCAACAACCTGTTTCAAGTGTTTGAACGGGCAAAAGAGAGAAAGAGATCGATTCCAGCAACCAGAGGGTGACGGCTAGGGCCAGGAAGGGACTGAAATTCATCAGGAAAGACTCAGGAAAAGCTGGAGAAGGAGAGAAACATCAATCCGGACGTCGGTAACAAGATAGGGAAGATCGAGAAATTGTATTTCTTATTCTTTATCATGTCTAGGGTTAATTTCTCTTGTTTCACAGTAGAAACCATGAGTGAGTAGATTTCTAGCTATGTGTTAGGGATATCGGATTTGTAATGGATGTTTGGATTATGCGTTAATGCTTAGATTTATCGAAACTTTTTTGATATTTGGTTTTACAATCAACAGCGTAAACGTTTTATACTAGTTCTGCCTGCTTAGTAACCTAGGAATTCGTGTTTAGCTAAAAGGTTAAATTATGAATCCCGAACATTTGATTGTAGATTAAGTTTGATTAATGAGAATCTGACCGGTCGTTTAATCGACATAGGAATTAGGATTGCGCGCTTAACGCTACCGTAATCACAAGTTAATCGCTGCTGGAAGGTAGGATTGCACGTAATTATGGTTACGAGGTTTAGGTTCAGTAGAATCATTCTTTATTTCAGAGCATGAATTCCCCGTTGTCAAGATAGTTTGATAAGTTTATGATCTTTTGTTTGTTACATCCTTGCAAATCCCGGAAATCCGAAACCCGTAGTGCTCTTAATTTTCAAATCTTCCGCATCTTTCCATCGCTATCACGATTTACGTTAGTGTTTTAGAGATTCATATCACACCATCATCTATTCAATCCGTCTTAGTTTAGTCATATTCTTAGCTTAGGTTGCATTAGTCCCTAGAGTTCGACCCTTTTATTACACCGATCCATACTCTTGCAGTAAGTGGATATTAGGCATTTATATAGCTTGATATTTCCCACATCAAAGCAACATCCGATTCGGCCTTTTTAGTGTTGCCCTTGGCCTTGGTCATACCGGCCTTTGGAGCACTTTGCTTGGTCCTCGGCCTTTTCTTGCCCTTCTTCTTCTGATAAGAAGATTGACCGACCATCCGTACAGGTCCAGATTCCTTCCTCGAGCTGAAAATCTGTCTCTTATACTCAATGAACATGTTATGCAACTCGTGCAAGTGGACATTGAGCTTGTTTATGTTGTAGTTAAGAACGAACATGGAGAAGGAGTCCGGGAGCAAGTACAAGATCAAATCATGTTGCAACTCCTCAGAGAAGGTACAATCAAGCTTCCCACGCCGTTCTATCACACTTATCATCTTTAGAATGTGTGGACCCACCGGGGAGCTCTCATTCAAACTCGACTTGAACAATGCCCTTAACAATTGAGACCTTGCCGTGCAACTTTGTCATCCAAACATCTTCTTAAGATGCTCGATGATTTTGCTGAGGAGTCATATCCTCATGTTGTTTCTAGAGTTGACAACTCATAGAAACTATGATGATACACTTGACAGTCAAGCTTTGATCTTCATGCTTCATAAAAGCATTCATGGCTTCGTGATCCACGAGATCAGGGAGTGGGGGAGCAGGCTTATTGATCAGATCGATAAGCTTCTTTGAAATCAACACCATCTGCAAGTTGCTATACCATTCCTCGAAATTCTCCATAAAAAGCTTGTGGGTCTTGAGGATGGAACGCAATGACAACTGAGACATTATTCGAGATATCTGAAACAATAAAAATTTTAAAAAATAGTAGTAAGAGTTAGACATCAATAAATATCATAAAGACATGGACTTAATGTATATGATATACTTGCTAATCAATGTTACAATAACATTAGAAATAATATTTCATATTACCATTAACGTACAATTATATGTCTGAGCCCCCTGGTTGTCAAGACGTTTCTCAAACATATAAAGTAGATTCTTTACAAATTTTTTCCCCATAAAATGCATAGATTTATTTAAAATTAGCTCTATATCACATAGTCACCTAGTTGTCAGGTCGTTCCTATTCATATAGTTGAGTTCATCCATCAACGTATTGTTGGATAACAATTAAGTTCATGTCCCTGATAGTCCAGACATATACAAGAACTAAATGTTCCCTCCTATTAGACATCTTATGTCGCAGACACACTAATCGAATTCTTCAACAACATGCCTTCTCCTGGTCAGGCATACCATATAAACAAGAATCGATTCACACGTCCACTCAAAAGCAAAAGCTTAAATGACAAATGATTTATCATTTGGAACTCAATAATTATCATTATTATTTTTTATGTCAAGTTGCAGAAGGTCCATTCGATCGAGTCATCATATGGCTCGATCGAGTCAAACCTCTATACTCAATACTCTAACTCACTCGATCGAAACATCATTCCACTCGATCAAGCTAGACTCCCAGGAGACTCAGTCAAGTTATAAATTAACTTGATCGACTTGCGGTTCCACTCGATCGAGTCGACATTCCGCTCGATCGAGTCAAACCAACTAAGAACGTACACATGCGACGTGTGGCTTGATCGAGTGGTGATACGAGCTCGATCGAGTCGAGTTCTTTCGGAATATAAAAAACCACCTTTCTACTCGGAATACGAAAAGTCACCTTTCTACTCGGAATACGAAAGGTCACTTTTCTAATCGGAATACGAAAGGTCATCTTCCATTCGATCGAATCGTCTCACGACTCGATCCAGTTAGACAATCCGAGCAGGGTGGTATTGAAATGAAAAAACACTGGATCTAGTGTTTGACGAATCAAACACAAAGAATACACGTACCACCTGAACATTCGAGAAAACACCTGGGCGCGTAAAACATGGATTTTGATCCGTTGTTTCGCCTAAAATCGATCCCATATCCTAGAAACAGATGACGAGATGTTGTGATACAACTGTTAGGTTTTCTACGTGGGTGCGGTAGTGTATTTTATTACCCAAAGTGTGTGATCTAGATATGTATGGATTAGGTTCGGGGTTATTCACCAAAAACACAAAGAACGGAGTCCTAGATTACCTGTTTCTGATGAATCTGATTGAGTGGATCTGAGGAACGAACCTACGATCACTCTACGTTTATCCACGCCGAAATGGGAGGCTGCCTTCAACGTTTGATAACAATCCGGTGATGAACGAGTTTTCAGCCAAAACGTCGTTTTTCGTCTTCGAGAGAGAGAGAAACGTATTTGATTCGGATATTGTGAATCAGTTTATAATAAAACTGTTTTTTTTTAATTTATATTTTACTAATCTCTTTTAGTAATTACACAATGATCCAAAACTTTTTAATATTACATAATTGACATGTAACTATCACTATTTTGTTATAGTGTTTTAGTCCATTTTGATAGTTCGTTAAACCATTCATTTAGACGTTACCGAGCATTAAGCATCATTTGGTCATCTTCTAGCATTTTTTCGTGTTATTGCAGAAAATGAAATATCGGGATACAAACATGAGGAAATGAAGCAAAAACCACTCCCCTATCAACCATGCACGGTCAGCAACTAAGGATCTTGAATTGAAGAAGAAAAATGGAAGCAAGATTTGCTGGAATACACATGGATACACGACTGGAGCAAAAATGGAAAATATTAGCCGCTGGTCTTCAAAAAATTGGAAACTTGCGGTTCAAACAAAATGGCAACCTTCGGCTGGAATGAATGGGAAGTTTTCAGAAGCAGAAGATGCAACTGCTGCAAGTAAATGGAAGTTCCAACTGCTGCAAAAAAATATAGAAAACTTCAACGGGCTGGAAAAAGAAAAGGAAATAACACCGCTGGAGCTGAAGGAATTGGAAGGACGGCCAAAGCGGAAAGAAGGAGAAAAAGAAAAAAAGGAAAGAAAGGAAAGAGGAAAGAGGACGAAGGGGATCAAGAGAAAAAACTCAATTTCGGACAGAACACACATATATCACACAACACACACGAGAGAGCAAGAGAGAGAGAGAGAGAGAGCAGAACGCCGGAAGGCTGAGACGGGGCGACGAACTCGGAATGCGGAGGAGCTGTTCAAGACATCAGTATTATAATAGGGCGTAAAATCATTCTTTATCTATGTTGAATATAGATTTCTTTTTCTTTTTAATCCTTGTCCGAGTAGATTAGTAGCTACGGTTTAGAGAGCTCTGTCGATATGTACTGAAGTCTTGTGCTTAATGCGTGGTGGTTCTTAATGAATTTATTCTTGAACGTAACCTGAATAAATTATTTTGTTAGTTTATTGTTTTCGAATAATTGGGTGTTCTTAATGCTTTTTTTCTTGCATGCAATTTAAATGAATGATTGTAGAAGTCTAATGGATCTACGCCAAGGGATTAGACTTTGGAACATAGCCACGATTCAGGATCTCAATTGATTGAGAATCTACGCAAGGTCGACAATTAGATATAGGGATTAGGATAGTAGTCTAATGCATCTAGTGGGTGAGATTAAGCGTTAGAAGATTGGTAGTACACACGCTAGGTAGTGGACAAGATTACGCTAGTCAGTTCCAATTTTAGAGCTTTAATTCCTTGAATTCGTGATAATATCTAAGGCCAATAGAACTTATTTACATTATCGTGCATCTCTCGAAACTTGTAGTGTTTAGTTTATTGAATTTACCACCGTTTAGATTAGTTCGAATTCAATCATTAATTTGTTAAACATCCTATTCATTAGCTTACTAGCTTTGGAGTTGCATCGAATCTCTAGTGTTCGGCCCTGGTACTACCCAATCCGTATTCTTGTGGAAGTGTTAGTCTAGGTAATTATTACTTGAGATTAACCACATCAAATTTTTGGCACCGTTTCCAGGGAATTGATTTCGGTTTTAGAGTTAGGATACTTTTGGATTAGGACATAGTCCTTTCCGGAGTCTTTATTTATTTTTTGTATTTTTTTTCTTTTGTTTTCTTTTTTTTTTAGTCAATATTTTTTTTACCTCTCGGAGCCTATCTGATTCTTGTGTTTTTATTGCGTGAGGTACTTTATCGCGCGAGAGGGAAGAAGAATAAATGACAATTACAAGTTGCGTTACCGTATGGATCATAGCCGCAGCCGGAGGTTCCTTGAGTAACCTCACATAACAACAAATCGTAGACTTGATCAAACGTATGGTGGATAAGGGCAGCAATTTGCTGGAGAATATAATCACAACACTCAAGCAAGGGTGGCTCATAAGAACGACTCACATGTTCTATACGTCGGTTTAGCCGAAGTAAAGGATCAAGTCGCGGGGATTTACAATCTTTTGTCGGAATTGCATGGTCCACATTACTCAGAGCAGTCATGGGAACAAGAAGTTCGAGGGTATGAGGAAGTGAACTATGTGGGAAACAATCAGCCTCTAGGGAACACATACAACCCCCGATGGAGGGATCATCCAAATTCTCGTATATGAACTCAGATGGTGCGTTGAATACCAACAGCTATCGGGAAACTTTCAGCAACAAATGATGCCAAGGAACCAGAGCTTTCAGCCAAGGATGCAGCCCCAAACCCAAAATTATCAGCCATGTGCGCCCCTACCTCCGCAACATGAAGCTAACACCGATATTACGTCTATGCTCGCTTAAATCTTACAAGGACAAAAAGATCAATATGTCGAACTGACAGGAATGAGAGCGAATCATTACGATGTAAAGAAGCAAGTTTTGGGGATTCAAACGCACCAAAAGATCTTAGACAATCAGGTTTCACAACTTGCTGCAAACTCCTCCAAACCGCACGGAGTTCTGCCAGGAAGGCTGGAAGCGAATCCCCGTGAGCACGTCAACGCCATATATCTATGGAGTGGTAAGACGGTGGATCATACCGCCCCTTTAATGTTTGAAAGGGATGAAGTATCTAGTATGGCAGTGGAAAAGGGCAGCAACGTTGAAGAGCACAAGAAGAAAACCGAGGACGAAAAAGAGCCAAAATACGTAAAATCCAAACCAAGACCGCATCCTTTGCTGTTTCCACAACGTCAATGCAAGAAAATGGTAGATCAGGCAGCTCCTTCAACATTTGAAAAGGTTGAAACGTCTGGTACATTAGTGCAAAAGGGCAGCAACGTTGAAGAACACAAAAAGAAACCCAAGGAGGAGGAGGAGCCGAAATACGTAAAACCCGATCCAAGACCACCTCCTTTGCCGTTTCCCAACATCAATGCAAAAAGTACGAGGATGCTCAATTTGCTAAGTTTTCTGAGATATTGAAGAAGATACATATCACCATTCAATTTCTCGAAGCATTGAAGAAGATGCCTTCATATGCTAAGTTCTTGAAAGAGGTGCTTGCGAACAAACGAGACGTGCAGATGGAAACCGTGATGGTGATTGACGTGTGGAAACGCGAGTTATAAATAACCTAGTCCACTTCACCGCAAGTATACGGATCTTGTAGTACCAGGGTCGATCTCAGGGACTAATACAACTAAACTAAGAACAAAACTAAACTAGGAAGAAAGGTGATAGGAGGGGATATGGTTCTAATGGTCCTAAATCTATCCTAATGGAGACAACGGAACGAGGGTAAAGATGAACTAGATATGATGAATACTACGGGTGTACGGGATACCGGATATTGCATACATAAACGACTAAGGATCATAGATCTATAACCTACTCTTGACAACGGGAAATTCATGCTCTACAGTTGAGGAGTGATTCTTCCGAGCCTAAACCTCCTAACCATGGATACATGCAACCCTGCCTTCCGACAGCCGATTAACACGCACCATGGCAGCATTAAGACCGCAATCACTATCCCTAAGTTGGCTAACCGACCGGTCAGATTCTCATTAGCCAAAGCTTAATCTACTACTTAGCGGACCGGATTCGTTCCTTAACCGTCCAGCAAGGTTCGATATCCATTGTTGTTGAGCGGTCAGCACTAACATATGATTGATATTGCTAACCATAGAACCGTAAATCAAGAGTAAAAATCATAAAACTAAGCATTAAAGAAGATCATCGTTCATACATACAAATCCGATAACCCTACCCGCAGTAGGGACTCTACTCACTCATGGAATACATGAAAACAGAAGATAACACAGCCCAATACATGATAAAACCCTAAGGAACTCGATGCCTCGACCTTCCCTAATGCGTTACCGGTGTACGGATTGGTGCTTCTCTTCTTCTCCGATGCTTCCCGAGCTTTCCCAGATGTTTTTCCAGTGCTTCCTTCCCCTGTTCGTCGCCCCCTTTGCCCTAGATCTATTCCTTTCCTTTTATTAGAATTCGCCCGATCGGGTAGTGATCACCCGATCTCCTTGTTCATGTGCCCGGTCGTGTATTCTTGCATGGATAAACCCCGTAGGTGTTACCCGAGCGGGTGGAGAATAGTGCCCGATCGGGCACCCTTGTGATCTTGATTTTCCTCTTTTCCGCTCGTTGCTCGGGTGTTCCTTTGGGTTCTGGAGCTCGGTCTCGGCTCTGAGTAGATTTTCCTTCAAATCTTGTGGTTTTCGACAGGAATCCTTCATATTGAACTCATTTAGGCCTTGTCGCCTAGAAACCTGAAAACCAATAAAACGGGTGTGTGAAGCTCAAAATAGAATCGGATAAGTAAGAATCGATGTAGGAATCATGCGAAAATGATATAAAAACCTATCCTAATAATGATACACTTTCAGTGTTATCAGTGATAAATTCGATGCTGCAACCAAACCTACCCAAGAAGATGCCCGATCAGGTATATTCGTGATCCTTTGTAAAATATGTGATTATGAAATTAACCATGCACTTATCGATGTCGGAGCCAACGTAAGCGTACTACCATTTCGTTATATGAAATATTGCATCTTAGGGGCAGAATGGATCTTCAACCTACACGAATGGCGCTCACCATGTCTGGTCAAAGTGTTAGGATACGTGAGGGCTTGCTGGCAGACGTGCCATTACAAGATGGGAAGTTCTTCGTCCTAGTCAACTTCGTCGTCTTGGATATGGAGGAGGACAAGAAAATCCCAATTATCCTCGGTAGGTCGTTTCTCTTACAGCAAAGATGATCATACACTATGCTGAAGGAAGACTCATGCTCAAGTTCGGAGATGAAAAGTGGAGTTCAATCTGAAAGACATACTCAAGGAGCCTTGCATGGTGGATTCGGTATTCTACATCGACGTCCTAGAGAAACTAGTGAGGAAGTTCTTGAAGAATTCGAGAATATATATTCCCGTGAGATGGATTTCTTAGAAGCTGAAAAAGATATATTTAAAGTCCCAAACAACGTAACATACTATACGAAGCTGCTGGACAAAGAAAAGACGAAGGAGATCCCAAACATCGAGCTACACACGTCCAGAACAGACCTTAGCGCGACCCCAACAACATGCAGTGCGAGTAAAACCACTCTCAAGACGCCTAACAGCCACACAAAACGTCCACCACCAAATTGGAGCATCAATAAGGCACCAAAGGTGAAGATGAAGCCTTCACCATAAGGGCTCATGCAGCAAAAAATTCTGGAGACGTTGAAAGAAACGAGAGATGAACGCCTAACCGGTTTCATAGAGTGCACAACCGGACTTATGGACAGCTCGACCAAACTATTTGGAGTGCACGACCTGGCCCCCAACTTAGGGAACAACACGACCAAGCTTAGGGAGGACATCACAGATTGTTCATGGAATCCAACTGATCCGTGTGCTATACCCATTCGAGCATCCTATGCACGCGAGACGCACACACACGACGATGTCGAGGACCCCCACCTAATGAGTAGCATATCTTGGTCAGGCTCGTGACCTTAAACAAGCGCTTCTCGGGAGGCAACCCGAGCCCCGTATCCTTTTATTTATTTCGTTTTAATTTTTGTCAGAATTCGACTCTTATTCTTTTCACACGCATGCACTTTACTAGCAACCTCGATGTATCGTACTCACTCTTTCGGATTGTGTGAGTTTTATTACAGGTTTTCCACTTCAACATCATCCACAACATAAGGGGAGATGCATACTCCCAGCTGCATCAACTCAGGATAGCAAGCACACATCAAGTGCACACGTTCCTATCTACTTTATTTTTCTCCGAGTTTTTGTATGCGACTCCTTCCCTTCTCTTCGACGTGTCATGATTGTGATTAGGATTAGATTCTGAGTTCTTCGTTTTATTTTAGCTTTTACGTTAGTTTTGTTAGGCTTAGACAGACTAATATCTGGTACGAAAAATTTCAAGCTTTAGACATCTTTATGCAACTTTGTCGAATCGGGAACAAAATTGTAGACTTGTTGAAAAATTCCATTAGATGTCGATTACTTAGTAGTCGTGCATGAATCCCATAGACTATAGTTGTATTCCGCCCATTAGGTTTTAATCCCAAATATTTATATCTCCGAGCATACATTTCATTCTTTGTTTTGTTTCGATCGCTATATTTCTACACGCTTACACTAGGCTGTCAATAGAATAAGTTCTTTAACTATTTTAGCCTTACATTGACATGAGTGCATCAATATTGATGGTTCGATTTAAGTGCTATGTGTCGAGGCTGTTTTTCTACGTCCCAAGGGTTATACTCAATGCATAATCACAATAGTTTAATCAAAAGAAAAAATATCTGCAATGACGCAACCTTTTCACTCCGCTAAGGTTACAAGACCTTATGAGTGCATCAATCGGCAGCCTGGGTCTAAGTAGAAGGTTGTCCTCTTCAACTTCGATATCCTAGATATTGAGCGCGAATTTTTGAAGAAAGAAATTTGTGGAAACCGAAAAGAAGTAAGACAAAATCGAAAAATAAAAACGATTCTCCTAAGAATTTTATCTCAAGAGTAAAAGCTCAATTTCGGACATAACACAAACATATCACACACCACACACGAGAAACCAAGAGAGAGAGTAGCACGAAGGAAGGCTGGAGATGGGGCATCGAACTCGGAATGTAAAGGAGCCATTGAAGACATCAATATTAGAATAGGGAGTAATCTCGTTCTTTATCTATGTTGAATATAGATTTGTTTTGCATTTGTTTTTCTAAGTCCATGCCCAAGTAGTTTATTAGCTACAGGTTAGAGAGCTTTGCCGGTATTAAATGAAGTCTTGTGCTTAATTCTTGGTGGTTCTTAATGCTTTTATTCTTGTATGCAACCTAGTATAACTGATTTAGGTATTTGATCATTTTCTGAATAATTGGTTGTTTTTAATGCTTTCGTTCTTACATGCAACTTGAATGAATGATCGTAAAAGTCTAATGAATCTATGCCATGGGATTAGACTTTAGAACTTAGCCATGATTTAGGATCTCAGTCTATTTAGAATCTATGCAAGGTCAGTCAATTGGATCTAGAGATTAGGATAGCGGTCTTAATGCATCTAGTGGGTGACATTACACAGTTCGGAATATTGGTAGTACGCACGCTAGGTAGTGGACAAGTCTACGCCTGTCAATTCCAATGATAGAGCTTAAATTCCTTGAATTCATGATACTATCTAAGACCAGTCATCTTCTTAGAACTTCTTTGCATTATCGTGCATCTCTTGGAACCTGCAGTGTTTAGTTTATTGAATTTATAACCGTTTATATTAGTTATTCTCTACTTCGAATACAATCATTAATTTGTTAATTGTCCTATTGATTTGCTTACTAGCTTTAGAGTTGCATTGATTCCCTACTCTTCGACCCTGGTACTACATGATCCTTATTCGTTCGGAAACAATAGTCTAGGTAGCTATTACTTGAGATTAACCACATTAAATTTTTTGCTAGTGGGTGACATTACACAGTTCGGAATATTGGTAGTACGCATTGATTCCCTACTCTTCGACCCTGGTACTACATGATCCTTATTCGTTCGGAAACAATAGTCTAGGTAGCTATTACTTGAGATTAACCACATTAAATTTTTTGCTTCGTTTCCGAGAAATTAAGTATGGCTTTAGAGTTAGGATACTTTTGGATTAGGACATAGTCCTTTCCGGAGACTTTATTTGTTTTTCGTAATTTATTTTCTTCTGTTTTCTTCCTTTTTGAGTCAATATTTTTTTTAACTCTCGGAGCCTAATTGATTCTTGTGTTTTTATTGCATGAGGTACTTATTGCGCATGAGGAAAGAAGAATAAATGGCAAAACGTCGCCATCTAAACGTGTCACCAATGCAAGTAGCAATAACCGATTGATCAAACATGGCTCCTTCGCATACAAAACACTTGTCTTGCATTGTTAGAAGGGACTCTTGCGTCGAATTACAACCAGCACTCATTCAAATGCTCGACAATGCAGCATTCAGAGGGAGACCCATGAGGATCCAAATTAGCATCTTACTGATTTCAAGATGCTTTGCCAAACTATTAAAATCGAAGAAGGAGTCTAGGATGAGGATATCTTGCTCGTTTCTTTTCCATTCTCAGTGAAGGATAAAGCGCAAGACTGGTTGTATTCCCAACTCGAGAATTCTATACGATCATGGGGACAGCTAGAGGAGAAATTTATGATGTCGTTATTCCCTTAGAGTAAAGCTCAACTCGCTAAAAATCAGATTAACAAGTTCTTCCAAGGAGAAGCTGAGAGTTTATACGAAGCGTGGGAAATTTTCAAAGGTTATCAACGCCTTTGCACACATCACGACATGGATCAGAGTAATCTCGTACACAATTTTCTGCAAAAACTCATGGATAAGCAAGGATTCTGATCATAGCGTAGCTGGAGGTTCCTTGAGTAACCTCACATTCGCACAAATCAAAGACTTGATCGACCATATGGCCGATGAGGGCAGCAATGCTGCAGGAGAATATAGTCACAACACTCCAGCAAGGGTGGCTCATATGAACGATTCACATGTTCTATACGCCGGTTTAGCTAAAGTAAACGATCAAGTGGCAAGAAGTTCGAGGGTATGAGGAAGTGAACTACGTGGGAAACAATCAGCCTCTAAGGAACACATACAACCTCGGATTGAGAGATCATCCAAACTTCTTGTATAGGAATTCCGACAGTGCAATGAATGTGCAACATCAATCGGGAAACTTTCAGCCGCGAATGATGCAAAAGAAATCAGACCTTTCAGCCAAGGACGCAACCCCAAACCCAGAATTATCAGCCACGTGCGCCCCACCTATTCAACAAAATGCTAACACTGATATTACATCTATACTCGCTCAAATGATAAAAGGACAAAAGGATCAATACACCGAGCTTAGAGTGATGAGAGCGGATCATGAAGACATAAAAAAACAAGTTGTGGGGATTCAAACGCACCTAAAGATCTTAGACAATCAGGTTGCACAACTTTCTGCAAACTCCTCCAAACCGCATGGAGTTCTACCGGGAAGGCCATAAGCGAATCCCAGTGAGCATTTCAACGGCGTATATCTAAGGAATGGCAAGACAGTGGATACAGTCTGGCCCTTTGATGTTTGAAAGGGATGAGGCATCTAGTACAGCAGTCGAAAAGGGCAGCAACATTGAAGAGCATAACAAGAAAACTGATGAGGAAGAAGAACCAAAATACGTAAAACCCGAACCAAGACCGCCTCCTTTGCCATTTGCACAACGTGATCATCTCGTTTTTGTACGTATTTCTCGCATGATTTTAGAAATGTTTATGATGATAGATGTGATGTTTACGTGTGATTTTGTATATGTTTTACTTGTTTCGTGTTTTCGTGTTCTTACAGGTTTTTATGCGTATTTGGTTCACTTCGGACCTAAAGAATGTGCACGGGACAAAGTATTAGCATCGAGGATTATAATGGAATAAACGGGACAAGAATCGGCAAGGACTAATACAGCCCACACGGGGCATTCACCTAGCCCGCGCGGGGCATGACCCTAGCAATTTCAGTATGGCTTGGGGAGGACTTTAGCCTGCACGAACCTTGAGTTCCATCAAAGCCCGTGCGGGGCACACTCCTTAGCCCGTGCGGGGCTATTGGGCCAGCACATCCAGCACAAGTCGGGCCACTCCACAGCACGCGTGGATCACCCCTCCAAGTGAACCCACGTGGGGCACACTCTCCAGCTCACGCGGGTCGTGTCCATCACCTGCAGAAACAAGAAAAGGAAACTCAGCCAAAGAGGGAAAGTAAGTGGCTTGTTGCCTACACCAAAAAGGAAACATGGTTAGAGAAGAGGAATGAGAGCAATTGGAAGATGATAACATGTAATCCGTCATAGTATTTACATGATTCTTAGGTTTAGTTTTCATTAGATTTATTGGACTTTACCGACTTATTGAGTTTATTCGAGGATTTCATCTACCATTTTTTGTTTTGTATAGGAAACGAATACATGAAGCGAAACATGAGTGACTACGACAATTCCACCCCGAAAACGTGATTGAATGACAAGATACAACATGTGCACGGCCACGGTTCCAAATCGAACATTCAAGCATCGAGCAAAAAGAGTGGAAACAGCAAATGGTGACTACACGCTCGGGTATGGAAGAGGCCTGCTCGGGCAAAACTTGCGCAAATTATCCCAGAAACACAACACGACTCGGGCACAAAGTGAACATGGTCGTGTGACCATGCCCGCTCGGGCTGAAAAAGGGGACCCTCTCGGGCTGCAATTAGGACTGAAAATCTCCAAAACAGAACATGACTCGGGCTGTTAGACCACACGGTCGGGTAAGCAAGCCCGCTCGGGCTGAGAAGTGTACACGCTCGGGCTTGCCTCCTGCATGACCGGGTGCATGTTGTACCCGCGCGGGCCGCCAATCTCGGAACTAACTTATTTGAGTGTTTGAACATGCCATTAAAGGGAAAATAAGCCATCCAGGGCTAGGGGACGAACCAGAGACGACAGGAGACACTCAGAGACACACACGGATAGAGAGAAGGACGAAGGAAGGAAGCCGGAGCGTGGAGGAGCTATTGAAGACGTTGGTAATAGAATAGGGAGGGATATGTAAAGCATAGACATGTAAAAAGGGTATAAACATAATTTTTGTAATTAGGTATAATCTTGTAATTAGGTCTAATGTTCTCTTTTGTACATATAGCCGTTTAGGCTCATTCTAATGAAATTATTCAGAATTCAAATTATCATGGTATCAGAGCCGATTAGGTCTAACGACAACCCTAACCCTAATTTTTGAATTTCTCGACCGGCCCCTCCTCCTCCTCAAAGCGCCGCTGCCCCTCCTCCTCCTTCGCGGCCGCCGTTCGTCTTTCCTCTTTTCCTCCGCCCGTTCACCCTCTTTTTCTCCTCCCTCGCCATCGTTCCAACCCTCACAAAAAGCCTCCAACCTAGAATCCCTGGCCATCGTCCTCGCCTTGTGCCTCCCTGGTCATTGTTCTCGCTTCGCGGCTCGCGTCTAACATAGCCTCTCGCCGCTCGTCTTGCGCCGCGTCTCTTAACGTGTGCCTTGCCCCGTGACTTAAACTTTCGATCCATAACATCCGCTCAGCACTCTTCTCACGGTCAACATGACCAACATTACCAAGCTGACGCCGACCAACTTTCTCACATGGAATGTTCAGATTCGAGCCCTCCTTGAAGGCCACAATCTCCAATGCTTCATCGAGGACAATTCCATTGTTCCTCAGGCCAAGATCCACCGCGATGGTGTGTCCGTTGACCACCCTAATTTCCAGCCATGGAAGCAACAAGACCGCCTCCTCTTCTCAGCCCTCTTCGGAGCCATATCGGCCTCCCTTCAGCCCCTTATTGCACGCACCCCTTCCACCTACGAGGCGTGGAAGACGCTCGCCAACACCTATTGCAAAGCGTCTCCGTCCATCTTCTTCAACTTCGTGACAAAATCAAACGGTGCTCCAAGGGATCTCAATCCATTGATGAATACTTGCGTGCCTTGGCCGTTGCTCCCATCACAGCCAACCCCACGGCCGCACGGTCACAGAATTGGTCCCGCCCAAATTCTCGCTCGTCCGACCAATCCAATTGGCTATCAAGAACGGTGTCAAGCGTGTGGTGTTCACGGCCACAGCATTCAACGCTGTCCGAATTTTTGCCTTGTCTCCTCACTCGGTATCCTTGAGAACCCGCCGATGCAACCATGGCAGAATACATCACCAAATTGGCAGCCACGTTCGCAAGCTCATCATGCCGCTGCCTCTTCCTATGATGCAACCTCGTGGCTACTGGATAGTGGAGCGTGTAATCACATCACGTCGGACCTCTCTAACCTTGCCATTCACTCTCCTTACCGCGGCAGCGATGATGTAGTTGTCGGTGATAGCAACGGTTTAACCATCACACACACACAGGTTCCATCTCTATACCCCTTAACACTAGACCGTAATCTTTATGGAATGTTCTATGTGTGCCTAAGATATGCAAGAATCTGATTTCGGTTAATTAGTTGTGCAAAAATAATGATGTATCCGTTGAATTTTCTCCTTATGATTTTCTGGTGAAGGATCTCAGCACGGGGGCACAACTTCTAAAAGGAAGCACTAAAGATTGAGTTTATGAGTGGCCCGTCCCATCTAGTACCTCCTCTCCTTTTTATGCATTTTATAGTGTCAAGACCACTTCGTCCGAGTGGCATTCCCGTTTAGGTCTTCCGTTGTCTTTCATTTTGAATAAAGTTATCAGAACTTTTGATTTACCATTGTATCGGGATTCCCCTCATGTGTTTTGCAATGCTTGTTGTTGTAATAAAAGCCACAAATTGTCTTTTTCAACTTCCACTCTTATCTCTTCTCGTCCACTTGAAGTGATCTTTTCCGATGTTTGGACATCTCCTATTTATTCCGTTGATGGTTTTATCTATTATGTCCTATTCGTAGATCACTTTACACGTTATTCACGGCTGTATCCACTCAAAACCAAATCCCAAGTCCGTGACACATTCATTCAATTCAAATAATTTGTTGAAAACAAATTCGACAAACGCATTTCAACACTTTATTCCGATAATGGAGGTGAATTCATTGCCTTACGTTCATTTCTATCCTCTAATGGCATTTCTCATTTCACATCTTCACCACATACCCCAGAACACAATGGCATCTCTAAAAGACGACATAGGCACATCGTAGAAACCGGTCTTTCCCTTCTCACGCATTCCTCCATGCCCTTATCCTATTGGTCTTATGCATTTTGTGCAGCGGTTTATCTCATTAACCGCCTCCCGACACCTACTCTTAGTATGTCCTCCCCTTACAAGTGTCTCTTCCAACAACCACCAAACTACACTAAGCTTCGCGTCTTTGGATGTCTATGTTACCCATGGTTACGTCCTAATACCGCCAACAAATTAGAACCCAAGTCTGATCCATGTGTCTTCCTCGAGTACTCATCCACCCAAAGTGCATACGTTTGTCTTGATCCTCTTAGGTCGCGCATATTTATCTCACGTCATGTTCAATTCTTTAAGTCTATCTATCCCTTTGCCGACCCTACCAAATTCTTCCCACAAACCAAAAAGCCATCCACCGTTGCCAACCCTAAACCTAGCATTAGCCCTATACCATCCTTCTCGCCGCCGCTCATTGCTCCATTGCCGTCTCAGCCCCTAAGCTCGGATCCTTCGCCGCCGCAATCCTCGGATATTGTCTCTCGATCTCCGACTCCTACAAATGTTGCGCTACCAACATCATCACAGTCTCCTGAGCTCATCATCTTGGACGTGCCACCACAACGTCCTAGAACCAATTCTCTCTTGTTGCTCAGGTAGAAAGTGAACCGGCCAATATCACTCAAGCCTTAAAGGATCCTAGATGGCATGCAGCAATGGATGCCGAGTTACAAGCCTTACATCGCAATCAAACGTGGCAGCTTGTTCCAGCCACTCAAGCAAAGAATATCGTTGGTTGCCGATGGGTGTTTCGCATCAAACGAAAACAAGACGGATCTGTGGAAAGATTCAAAGCTCGACTTGTTGCAAAGGGGTTTCACCAAAGACCGGGCATCGACTATCATGAGACATTCAGCCCGGTTGTGAAGCCTACCACCATTCGTGTCATCTTGAGTACTGCTATCTCCCACGGATGGTCTCCACGACAACTTGTTGTCAATAATGCTTTTCTACAAGGCCGTCTTTCGGAGGAGGTATACATGTCTCAACCCCGGGTTTCATTGATCAAACTCAACCTCATCATGTGTTCAGACTTCAACGAGCAATCTACGGGCTTAAACAAGCCCCTCGAGCATGGTATTTGGAGCTTCGCACATTTCTTCTAGCTCGCGGTTTCACAAACTCTCTGGCGGACACCTCCTTGTTTATTCTCAACATAACCGCGCTACAATTGTACGTGCTGGTCTATGTTGAAGATATTGTTGTTACAGGCAATTCCGCATCACGAGTACAACAGTTCATTGATGCCCTAGCCGCACGTTTTTCCATCAAAGACTTGGGCCACCTATCATTCTTTCTCGGGGTAGAAGCAACACGGACATCTGATGGCCTACTTTTGACTCAACGTAAGTACATCAATGATCTTCTCCACCGGTGTCTCATGCATGAATCAAAGCCGGTTCCTACACCCATGCCGTCCACCTCACGTATGACACTTGACATCGGTACTTCCCTCTCCAATCCAACGGAATACCGGTCCATTGTTGGAGGACTACAATACCTCTCTCTCACACGAACAATATCTCTCTCTCACACGACTGGATGTAGGCTTCATCGTCAACCAAGCTGTCCAATTCATGCATGCTCCCATGGATGTTCATTGGCAAGCTGTTAAAAGACTCTTACGCTATTTTGCTGGCACGAAGGATCGAGGGGGCGTGTAAAGGATATACATGTAAAAAGGGTATAAACGTAATTTTTGTAATTAGGTCTAATCTTGTAATTAGGTCTAATGTTCTTTTTGGTACATATAGTCGTTTAGGCTCATTCTAATGAAATTATTCAGAATTCAAATTATCAGGATATCATTCTTTAACCATGTCGAATATAGTTATCTTTTGCGTTTCTTTTGCTAAGTTCATGTCTGAGTAGATCCACATCCATGGGTTAGAGAGCTTTGCCGATGTGTAATGAAGTTTTGTTCTTAATGCTTGGTTATAATATTTGATCATCTCGGATTGATTGGTTGTTCGTAATAATTTTGTTCTTGTTGGCCACTTGAATGAATGTCTATAAAAATCTAATTGCATTGGGAGATGAAATGGATTTTAGAACGTAGCCATGATATTAAGTCTCATTTGATTTAGAACCTTGGCCGGTCGATTGATTGAACTTAGGAATTAGGATAGCGATCTTAATGCATCTAGTAGGTGAGATTCCACAATTGGGAGATTGGTAGTACGCATGCTAGATAGTGGGTTTAGACATCGGGAGAGTCATTCCCTAAGAAAGAGCTTGAATTTCCCGAATATGTAATGATATTTATAACCATGATCTTGTTAGAATTTCGTTGCAACATCGTGCATCTCTCGAAACCTGTGGTGTTTAGTCATTGAGTTTATCCCGTTAATTAGTTTAGTTTAGTTGCATTCGCATTCCCATCACTTATCGATTTCACACGTCTTATTTGATGAGCGGAAACTCGAGTTATATAATTTCATAGACCACTTCACCGCAAGTATACGGATCGTGTAGTAACAGGGTCGATTTCTAGGGACTAAAGCATCCAAAAACTAAGAATAATATTAAACTAAGACGAATGGAAGTAGATGAAGGTGTGGTGCGAAATATCTAAAAAACTAAGCTAAGTGGTGACAACGATAATAGGTTGGGTTAAACTCAGATATGACGAACACTACGGGTGTCGGGATACCGGAATCGTATGGATGAAACAAATAAAGATCATAAACCTATCGAATTATCTTGATAACGGGAAATTCATGCCCTAAGGTGAGGAGTGACTCTTCCGAGCCTAAACCTCCTAACCATGAGTACGTGCAACCCTACCTACAAGCAGTGATTAACCCGTACTATGGCAGCTTTAGGAACGCAATCCTAATTCCTAAGTCGACTAACCAACCGGTCAGATTGTCAGTAGTCGAACTTAACCTACAACTCAACAGATTCGGATTCATCCAATATCAAGATAAAATCAATAGATCTAAGCATTAACGCATAACATTGTTTATCCGTTATCCCTAACCCATAGTTGGGAACCTACTCATTCATGGAGAATACAAACCAAGAAGATAACACAACCCTAAACATTATAGACTCTAGGAAACTCGATGCCTCAATCTTCCCTATTGTGTTACCGATGTGAGGATTGATGCTTCTCTCCTTCTCCAGCGTCTCCCGAGCCTTTTCTGATGTTTTCCAAGCCTTTCCTTGCCCTGTACATCGCCCCTTTGCTCTAGATCCTTTCTGGTCTATAAATTAGGTCGTTTGAATGCAAGATATAGGTTGTTGCGAGAAACGCGGCTCGCTCGCGCACCAGTTTGACCCGGTCGTGCAGAGGCGCGTCCAGTCGTGTAATCCTTCATGCTCAATCGGGCATCAGCACCCGATCGCGTGGTTGAGCGGCCCGAGTCGTGCAAACTCTGGGGGATTTTTGGGACGAATTAACACCCGAGCAGGTACCTTGACTGCGCCCGATCGGGTATGGCTACCCGATCATGTTGCCTTCGTGCTCGGGTCGCGCAAGGTGTGCAAATAAACCCCGTAGGTTTTACCCGAGCGGGTAGACCATAGTGCCCGACTGGGCACCCTTGTAATCTTGATTTTTCTCTTTTCCGCTCGTTGCTCGGGTGTTCCGTTGAGTTCAGAGGCTTGATTTTGGCTTCGAGTGAATTTATCTTCAAAGTGCGTAGTTTTGCTCAGGAATCCGTCTATTTATGCTCATTTAGGCCTTGTCGTCTAAAAATCTGAAAACCAAGAAAACGAGCGTATGTAATGGATAATCGTATCGGAAATGTAAATCTATCTATGAAATATATGCGAAAATGATACTAAAACCTAGCCTAAAATCGATACACGTTCAGTGTTATCAAACTCCCCAGACCTAAACCTTTGTTTGTCCTCAATCAAAACTAAAGTCAAGTACAAGAAGAATCTAATAACGATGGATACTAGCATAAAAATATCGAAGAGTTAGTCATTCCGCAAATCAACGCGTCACATGGACAAAAGCCTAAGCGTACCGAGTATAGCCTTATATCTATCGAAAGTGCTGAGCCATGAAATCCTACCAAAAATCGAAGTGTACTTCACAACCCTAGACAACTTCCAAGCAATCTCCATACCTATTTCCATAACCTTTTGATATCATTAAAATAACTTCTTCTCATTCTTATTCATTTATTTTCTTTTCGATACTTAGATCCATGCTTTGTTCCTAGGACGTCGGAGTTGAAGAGGGATGGCTTTCTACTTAGACCCAGGCTGCCTATGGCACACTTATAAGGTCGTGTGACCTTAGCAGAGTGAAGAGGTGCGTTATTGAAGATCTTATTTATTTTTTTTTTCATTTTTTTCTTTTCTTGGTTACATAACACTCTAACCCTTAGGACATAGAAGAGCACCTCTACCCACCACTTAGACCTGAACCATCGAATATCGATGTACTCATGTAAATCCTAACTCGGAATAGTGAAAAACTTATCCTAGATGACAATGGAGTATAAGCGTGTGGAATCTAACTCTTGAACGGTATAAATATATCAACTAAGCTAAGGCTAGACGGTATACACGGAGATATGACTACTTGGTACCGAAATCTAAGGGGTGAATTCAACAATCGATCGTGGCGTCAAACACAACTACTCGACTAATGGGTATCAAAAGGCTTCTACCAAACCTAGACCATTATCCACGATTTGACAATGTTGCAAAAAATGACTAAAGCTCGAAAAAATTTCGCTAGGTATCCATCTTATTCCTAAACCTAATCCTAAGCCTAATCCTAAGTGCAAATATGTCGCTCTAAAATAAAATCTGTATCACTAAATGAAGAGTACCCCCCCAGACCTGAACGGAACACAGTCCCGCTGTTCGAGACCTATGAGGGATCCCCGCATGTAAAAACTCAAGAAAATATAAAGGAATACGAGTACACCTAGTGTGTGTGTGGCTTTCTCGAATTGTGATACATCCTGATCGAGTGACTCTTTTGCTCTAATGCATGTAATAGCGTGAAAGACCTGAGATGAAAACCATGCAATGCAAGACATAGAACAAAGAGCACTACATCAATAAGTCTGCAAGAGCATACATAATCGCTAAAACTAAAAACAAGAAAAATATAAGAAAAATAGGTCCACAAAAGAAAAAAAAAAGAAAGAAAGGAAAAAGGAAGGGTGATCTAATCCTCATCCTCTCCACTGCGAGTGGCCGGAAGGTCTGCTGGCTCCGCGGTGATAATTTGAAATCAGATTAATTGATTCAAATGAGCCAAAACGGCTAGATTACCGGAGAGTATTCGACTCGACCAGGCGCAGACGAAGAGATAGTCAAGAGCTAAGTGTTTTATTCGGGAGTGAAAGACGGGCTTAGCACTGAGGTATGTCGCTCCAATGTTGTCGTAGTAGATGGTGGGTGGTGATGATGACTTGATTCCAAGTTCCGATAGTAAAGCAACGACCCAGAGAACTTCCGCGGCCGTGGACGCAATAGATCGGTATTCAGCCTCGGTAGACAAACGGGAGAGTCCGGTTTGCTTCTTAGACGACCAGGCAATAGGATATGCACCAAGGAAGAGGAGATACGCTCCAGTGGACTTGAGATCAAGAGAGTCTCCAGCCCAATCTGCATCGGTAAAGGCATGTAAGGAGAGGGTGTTCTTGGTGGATAAGAAGATACCTCGATCCTTTGTGCCAGCAAGATAACGTAGGACTCTTTTGACTGCTTGCTAATGAACATCCGTGGGAGCATGCATGAATTAGGACAGCTTGTTGACAACAAAGCTAACGTTCGGTCGTGTGAGAGATAGATAATGTAGTCCTCCAACAATCGACTGATATTCCGTTGGATTGGAGAGGGAAGTCCCCGTGTGAAGTGTCATACGAGATGAGGACGACATGGGCGTAGGAACCGGCTTTGCTTCATGCATGAGACAACGGTTGAGAAGATCCTGAATGTACTTTCCTTGAGTCAAAAGAAGGCCATGAGATGTCCGCGTTGCTTCTACTCCGAGAAAGTATGATAAGTCTCCCAAGTCTTTGATGGAGAAGCGGGTGGCTAGGGCATCAATGAACTACTGTACTTTCGATGAGGAATTGCCTGTAACAACAATATCATCAACATAAACCAGCACATACAATTGTAGCGCGGTTGTGTTGAGAATGAACAAGGAGGTGTCCGCCAAAGAGTTGCTAAAGCCGCGTTCAAGAAGAAATGTGCGTAGTTCCGATACCATGCTCGAGGAGCTTGTTTGAGTCCATAGATTGCTCGCTGAAGTCTGCACACATGAGTAGGATGAGTTGGATCAATGAAACCCGGGGGTTGAGACATGTATACCTCCTCCATGAGACGGCCTTGAAGAAAGGTGTTATTAACATCAAGTTGTCGGAGAGACCATCCACAGGAGACCGCAATGCTCAAGATAACACGGATGGTTGTAGGTGTTACAACCTGGCTGAATGTCTCATGATAATCGATGCCCGGTCTTTGGTGAAACCCCTTTGCAACAAGTCGAGCTTTGAATCGTTCCACTAATCCGTCTTGTTTGCGTTTGATTCGAAACACCCATCGACAACCAACAATATTCTTTGCTTGTGCTGCGGGAACAAGATGCCACGTTTGGTTGCGATGTAAGGCTTGTAACTCAGAGTCCATTGCATCACGCCATCGAGGATCTTTTAAGGCTTGAGTGATAGTAGCCGGTTCACCTTCTACCTGAGCTACAAAAGCAGATCGGTTATTTTGTTTAGCAACATGACTCTTTTGAGCGCATAACCATTTGGTGCGAATTTGTGCGAGGACGTTGCGGTGGCACGTTCAAGATAATAAGCTCAGGAGACTGTGACGACGTTGGGGGCTCAACATGGGGAGGAGTTGGAGACCGAGAGCCAATATCCGAGGATTGCAGCGGTGAAGGATCCGAGCTTAGGGGCTGAACCAGCAATGGAGCAATGAGTGATGGCGAGAAGGATGGTGTAGGATTGACGCTATTTGAAGAGGTGGCTACAGTAGGTGGCTTTTTGGTTTGTTGAAAACAATTAGTGGGCTAGGCAAAGGGATAGATAGACTCAATGAAGTGGACATGATGAGATGCTCCACTGTCCAGTATGGAGAGTGGATGGCAAGATTGGAGAGATCCGGATGTGATATGATGAGATGCTCCACTATCCAGTATCCACGAGTTGGCATCATAGGGTGAGACAGCAGCATGATGAGCTTGCGGTCCTGGCTCCCAATGCGAGGAGGAATGCTGCCATGGCTGCATCGGGGGGTTCTCTAGAATACCGGGGGAGGAGACAAGACGGAAGCGTGGGCAGCGTTGAACTATGTGGCCTTGAACACCACACGCTTGACATTTGCCTTCATAGCTACGACGTGTTAGTGAACGTTGACGAGGGCGTCGAGACCAATTGGATGAACCGAACGAGCGAGAATCCGGACGAGACCAATTGGATGAGCCGAACGAGCGAGAATCCGGACGAGACCAATTGGATGAGCCGGACGAGCGAGAATCTGGGCGAGACCAATTGGATGAGCGTGTGGCCGTGGGGTTGGCCGTGATGGGAGCAACGGCCAAGAGAGGATGCGATTCAGCAGTAGCCAATTTGGCCTCATGATTAAGAAGTTTTTCGTGAACTTCTTCAACGGATGCAGCGGTATCCTTTGCACGAATGACGTCCGCAATCGGCTTATACTCTTCGGGAAGACCGTCTAGGATTGCATCGAGGACATCTTCGTGATCAAGCGGCTTTCCCAAGAGGGCAAGCTCATCAGCAGTAGTCGTGATAGC
>CM071869.1:22581107-22612200 GCA_036759665.1 Gynandropsis gynandra | reverse complement strand
TTTGAGTGGTTTTTCGGGGCCCACCGGCATGTCAATGTGTGCTCCGTCTTCCCCTAGCTCTCCATCCACTCTCGTGCTTGTCTCGCCTATGCTAAGCTCGTCTTCGTTGTGATCCATGCTCGGCTCATCCTTGCTCCGCTCCTCTCCTTCGTTAGAGTCGTAGCTCGTTGGAATGCCCTCATCAGCGGGGGTTTGCCTCGGGTTTCCCGTGAAGCTGTCCGGTGTTGTCGGTTCGAACCTTGGGCTAGCTGAGCTACTTGCGATTCGAGGAGCCGCACGTGTGTCTGAAATCCGTCCATTCTCTTCTTCATATCCTCTTGCTCAGCCCTAATCCCTCCAAGTGCACTCTTATGCTCTTGGTGCATCAATTGGAGCATCGAAAGAATTTCGAAATCACCCGAAGATTGTGCTCGTGGCTGATATCCGTAATCTTGGCCACTTCCTCTCGGTTGGAAACCTTGGTTCTGGTTTCTCGCCATTATCCGCGGTTGGAAGTCTTGCGGATTCGCTATGTTGTTCGTGTTGCCATACGAGAGGTTGGGATGGCTCTTGATATAATTCTGTTGGTAGCCCCGATTGGAAACGTAGTTCACTTCCTCCATCCCTTGGCCTACAGATGTGTCATGTTGATCCACATGAAGTCCAGCTATCATCTGATGAATCTCGCCAACTTGCTGCTTCAAGTCCGTCAATTCCGAGTTGGCGATGCGAAGCTCGTTCACTGCAGCTTTAGATGGGTAATCACGATTGTACTCCCTTACCTTCTTGCCTCCTTCCCTCGCCATGCTCTCGATCAAGTTCTCGAGCTGATTGAACGTAAGGTTGCTGAGGGAACCACCACCCGCTGCCACGATCATGAATCGGGTGCTTTCTTGGAGACCTTGGATAAAACTCGTGATAAGATACTTCTTATCCATTCTGTGGTGTGGGCATATCCGCTGGTAGTTCTTAAATCGCTCCCATTTGTCGTGTAACGTCTCGCCTCTGGAAGAATTGTTGCATGAACCGTTGCTCCAAATCATCCCACGACGTGATTGGTGCAGCCGGCAAGTTGAAGAGCAAACTTGCGCCGCATCTTTGAGTGAGAATGGGAACGCCATCAAATAGAGATCCTCCCGAGTAACTCCGGTTCCAACCTTGGTAGTGCTGCAAAGCATCTTGAAGTCCGTAAGGTGGGAGTTCGGATCTTCGTTCTCCATTCCTCTAAAGGCCGAATTGTTGAGCATTTGTATGAAGGCCGGTTCTAGCTCAACCTGGTATCAATCGTGCGGGCCATGCACGAAAGTAAATGTGTGTGCTTCGGAGCGGTGTATGCTCCGTAAGTCTCGTCGGCAGCAGCCATGTCGGGATTACTTGCGTTGTCCTCTCCTCTGCTTGCGTCTTGGGTTTCTTCGTCCTCAGAGGCGTATGACTCGTGATTGCTCGTTCTTTCTACCTCGGATTCGGAATCCGCTATTCCAATCCTTCTCTTCTTGCGCAGGCTCCTTAAAGTGCGTTCAACCTCGGGATCGTAGATGAGAAGTTTCTGAGTAGAGCTTCTCATACAAAGCTCCTGCACAACAAGAAACAAAACACCAAAGTGTAAATCCGCGGTAGATAGAATAGACTCGATAAAAGGGGAAAACGAAAAGCAAATGCGAAAAACAAACAAAAGAAGACTCCGGAAAGGATTAGATCTTAATCTAGCTAATTCCTATTCTAGGCCGTTATTAGTCCCCGGCAATGGCGCCAAAAACTTGATGAGGGGAAACTCGAGTTATATAATTTCCTAGACCACTTCACCGCAAGTATACGGATCGTGTAGTACCAGGGTCGATCTCTAGGGACTAAAGCAGCCAAAAACTAAGAATAACACTAAACTAAGACGAATGGAAGTAGATGAAGGTGTGGTGCGAAATACCTAAAAAACTAAGCTAAGTGGTGACAACGATAATAGGTTGGGGTAAACTCCAATATAACGAACACTACGGGTGTCGGGATACCGGGAATCGTATGGATGAAACAACTAGAGATAATAAACCTATCGAATTATCTCGATAACGAGAAATTCATGCCCTAAGGTGAGGAGTGATTTTTCCGAGCCTATACCTCCTAACCATGAGTACGTGCAACCCTACCTTCCAGCAGTGATTAACCCGTACTATGGCAGCTTTACGAATGCAATTCTAATTCCTAAGTCGACTAACCGACCGATCAGATTTTCATTAGCCGAACTTAACCTACAACTCAATAGATCCGGATTCATCCTTTAACCTTCCAGCAAAGTCTGAATTCCTTTGTTACTGAGCGGTCAGCACTAGTATAAGAGTGATAATGTTCGATGTAGAACCGAATATCAAGATAAAATCAATAGATCTAAGCATTAACACAAAACATTGTTTATCTGTTACAATCCGATATCCCTAACCCATAGTTGGGAACCTACTCACTCATGGAGAATACAAACCACGAAGATAACACAACCCTAAACATGATAGACTCTAGGAAACTCGATGCCTCGATCTTCCCTATCGTGTTACCGATGTGAGGATTGATGCTTCTCTTCTTCTCCAGCGTCTCCTAAGCCTTTCCTGATGTTTTCCAAGCGTTTCCTTGCCCTGTACGTCGCCCCCTTTGCTCTAGATCCGTTCTGGTCTATTAATTAGGTCATTTGAATGCAAGATCTAGGTTGTTGCGAGAAACGCGGCCCGCTCGGGCACCACTTTTACCCGGTTGTGCAGAGGCGCACCTGGTCGTGTAATCCTTCATGCCCGATCGGGCATCAGAACCCGATTGCGTGGTTGAGCGGCCCGAGTCGTGCAAACTCTCGGGGATTTTTTGGACGAATTAACGCCCGAGCAGGTACCTTGACTGTGCCCGATCGGGTATGGCTACCCGATCATGTTGCCTTCGTGCTCGGGTCGTGCAAGGTGTGCAAATACACCCCGTAGGTTTTACTCGAGCGGGTAGACCATAGTGCCCGACCAGGCACCCTTGTAATCTTTATGTTTCTCTTTTCCGCTCGTTGCTCGGGTGTTCCGTTGAGTTTAGAGGCTTGATTGGGCTCTTAGTGAATTTATCTTCAAAGTGCGTGGTTTTACTTAGGAATCCGTCTATTTATGCTCATTTAGGCCTTGTCGCCTGAAAACCTGAAAACCAACAAAACGGGCGTATGTAATGGATAATCGTATCGGAAATGTAAATCTATATATGAAATATATGCGAAAATGATACTAAAACCTAGCCTAAAATCGATATACTTTCAGTGTTATCATTTATTCATTAGTTTACTAGCTTTAGAGTTGCATCGATTCCTCGTGTTCGACACTGGTACTATACGATCCGTATTCTTGCGGAAGCGTTAGTCTAGGTAAATTATTACTTGAGATTAACCACATCAAGTTAGCCTAAAACGATATACTTTCAGTGTTATCATTTATTCATTAGTTTACTAGCTTTAGAGTTGCATCGATTCCTCGTGTTCGACACTGGTACTATACGATCCGTATTCTTGCGGAAGCGTTAGTCTAGGTAAATTATTACTTGAGATTAACCACATCAAGTTTTTTGGCGCTGTTGTCGGGGAATTGATTACGGTTTTAGAGTTAGGATACTTTTAGATTAAGACATAGTCCTTTCCGGAGTCTTATTTGTTTCTTGTTCGTATTTTTGCTTTCTTTGTTTTGAGTCAAATTCGTTTACTTCTTGGAACTCACAGAACTTTTGTGTTTTGTTTCTTTATCTCGTGCAGCTCACTTATTCATGAGAGGTACTGGAAGTGCTGATCTAGTTTACGACCCAGATGTTGATAGAACGCTCAAAAAATTGTAAAGGGTACATGTATAGGGGTATATACGTCTTTTTGTAATTACATCTCTTATTGTAATTTAGGTCTAATACTCTTGTACATATAGCCGTTCGGCTTGATTCATGCAATCTATTGAGATTCAAATTCTTCATGGTATCAGAGCGAAAAGTCTAACGACGCAACAAACCACCCTAAAAATCCGGCCGCCTCCCTCCTCCTCTCTTCAGCCGCCGCCGCCAGTCTTTCCTGCGGCCGCCCGGCCACCTTCCTCCCATCTCCATAGATCTACAAACCCTAGATCTACCAAACCCTAGATCTATCAAACCCTAGATCCACCGCCTCACACTACCGCCCGCCCCTTGTCCCGGATCGCCCCTCGTCCGCGTCCGCTAGCCACTCCTTTGCGGCCACCGCTCCTCTTCCAACCTACCCTAGATCTAATCTAAGATCTAACCCTAGATCCACAATATCAAACCCTAGATCTACAACTCTTGATCATCTCCCCCAAAACCCTAACAATGGCCGGCCAAACAAGCCAACCTACCGCCCGTGTCTCCGATGCGGCCCCGACCTTCGATCCACAACATCCGCTCAACACTCTCCTCACCGTCAATATGGCCAACATCACCAAATTGACGCCAAGCAACTTTCTCACGTGGAACATTCAGATTCGTGCCCTCCTTGAAGGACATAATCTTCAATGTTTCATCGAGGATAACTCAATTGTTCCTCCGGCGAAAATTCAACGTGATGGAGTAACCGTTGACAACCCTAACTTTCAACCGTGGAAGCAACAAGATCGTCTCCTGTTTTCAGCCTTGTTTGGGGCAATTTCAGCCTCTCTCCAGCCCCTAATAGCACGTGCACCGTCCACCTATGAAGCATGGAAGACGCTTGCTAACACATACGGCAAAGCGTCTCGCGGCCACATTCTCCAACTCCGTGACAAGATCAAGCGCTCATCAAAGGGATCTCAATCCATTGATGAGTACCTCCGTGCCATCACCACTACTGTTGATGAGCTTGCCTTATTGGGAAAGCCACTTGATCACGAAGATGTCCTCGATGCGATTCTCGACGGTCTTCCCGAAGATTATAAGCCGATTGCGGATGTCATTCGTGCAAAGGATACCGCTGCATCCGTTGAAGAAGTTCATGAGAAACTTCTAAATCATGAAGCCAAATTGGCTACTGATGTAACGCATTCACTTTTGGCCGTTGCACCCATCACGGCCAACCCTAGCTCCATGCGCTCTTCCAATTGGTCTCGCCCGGAATCTCGCTCGTCCGGCTCTACCAATTGGTCTCGTCCGGATTCTCGTTCATACGGTTCATCCAATTGGTCTCGACGTCCTCGTCAACGTTCACCAACACGTCGTGGCTATCAAGGCAAATGTCAAGCGTGTGGCGTTCAAGGACACAGTGTTCAACGCTGTCCACGCTTCCGTCTTGTCTCCTCCCCCGGTATTCTAGAGAATCCCCCGACGCAACCTTGGCAGCATTCCTCTTCACATTGGGAGCCACGACCGCAAGCTCATCATGCTGCCGTCTCATCCTATGATGCCAACTCGTGGATATTGGACAGTGGAGCATCTCATCACATTACATCGGATCTCTCCAATCTTGCTCTTCACTCCCCGTACCGCGGCAATGATGATGTGGTTGTCGGTGATGGAAATGGCTTATCCATCACACATACGGGTTCTATTTCTTTACCCCTTGATACTAGGCCGTTAACATTAAGTAATGTTTTATGTGTGCCTAAGATATGCAAGAACTTGATTTCGGTCAATCAACTTTGCAAGACTAATGACGTGTCCGTTGAATTTACTCCTTGTGATTTTCAGGTGAAGGATCTCAGCACGGGGGCGCAACTTCTGAAAGGAAGCGCTAAATGTGGAGTTTATGAGTGGCCCGCCCCATCTAGTACCTTGCTTTCTCCCTACGCATTTCATAGTGTCAAGACCACTTCGTCCGAGTGGCATTCCCGTTTAGGTCATCCGTCGTCTTTGATTTTGAATAAAGTTATTAAAACATTTGATTTACCATTGTCTCGGGATTCCTCTCATGTGTTTTGCAATGCGTGTTGTCGTAATAAAAGTCATAAATTGCCCTTTTCCACTTCTACTCTTACTACATCTCGGCCACTTGAAGTAATTTACTCCGATGTTTGGACATCTCCGATTTATTCTATTGATGGCTTCAAATATTATGTCATTTTTGTGGACCATTTTACACGTTATTCTTGGTTGTATCCACTTAAAACCAAATCTCAAGTTCGTGACACCTTCATTCAATTCAAAACACTCGTTGAAAACAGATTTGAAAAACGCATTTCAACACTCTATTCGGATAACGGAGGTGAATTCATTGCCTTACGTTCTTTTTTATCATCTCATGGTATTTCTCATTTCACCTCTCCACCACATACTCCCGAGCACAATGGTATATCGGAAAGACGACATAGGCATGTTGTAGAAACCGGTCTTTCACTTCTCATGCATTCCTCCATGCCCTTAACCTATTGGTCGTATGCTTTTTGTACGGCAACTTACCTCATTAACCGTCTCCCGACACCGACCCTTAACTTGTCTTCCCCCTATGAGTGTCTCTTCCAAAAACCACCAAACTATACCAAACTTCGTGTCTTTGGATGTCTATGTTACCCTTGGTTACGTCCCTATACAGCGAACAAATTAGAACCCAAATCCGATCCATGTGTCTTCCTAGGGTACTCATCCACTCAAAGTGCATATGTGTGTTTTGATCCGCTTAGGTCGCGTATTTTCATCTCCCGTCATGTTTACTTCATTGAGTCTATCTATCCCTTTGCCGAACCAACTAAAATTTTCCCCCAACCCACCAAAACACCCACGGCAATCACCTCTACACATAGTGTCACCCCTACTTCCTCATTCTCGCCACCACTCATAGCTCCATTGCAGGTTCAGCCCCTAAGCTCTGATTCTTCACCGCGGGAATCCTCGGATATTGGCTCTCCGTCTTTGGCTTCTCCTCATGATGAGCCCTCAACGTCGACACAGTCTCCCGAGCTTATTATCTTGGACGTGCCCCCACCACGTACTCGTGTCAATTCACATCCGATGGTTACTCGTTCTAAGAGTAATGTTGCTAATCGAAATAACCGATCTGCCCTTGTAGCTCAGGTTGAAAGTGAACCGGCTAATATCACTCAAGCCTTGAAAGATCCTCGATGGCGTGCTGCAATGGATTCTGAGTTACAAGCCTTACAACGCAACAATACGTGGCAGCTCGTTCCCGCAGAACGAGCTAAGAATGTCGTTGGTTGTAGATGGGTATTTCGAATCAAACGCAAGCAAGATGGATCCGTGGAACGTTTTAAAGCTCGACTTGTTGCCAAAGGCTTTCATCAAAGACCGGGCATCGATTATCATGAGACATTCAGCCCGGTTGTCAAACCTACAACCATCCGTATTATCTTGAGCATTGCGGTCTCCCGTGGATGGTCTCTCCGACAACTTGATGTCAATAACGCCTTTCTTCAAGGGCGTCTTATGGAGGAGGTATACATGTCTCAACCCCCGGGTTTTCTTGATCCAACTCATCCTACTCATGTGTGCAAACTTCAGCGAGCTATCTATGGCCTCAAACAAGCTCCTCGAGCATGGTATTCGGAACTTCGCACTTTTCTTCTTGCTCGCGGCTTCAGCAACTCTTTGGCGGATACCTCCTTGTTCATCCTCAACACCACCGCGCTACAATTGTATGTGCTGGTGTATGTTGATGATATTGTTGTTACAGGTAATTGCTCATCGCAAGTCCAACATTTCATTGATGCCCTAGCCGCCCGCTTCTCCATCAAGGACTTGGGTGACTTATCATATTTTCTCGGAGTTGAAGCAACGCGAACTTCTCATGGTCTTCAATTAACTCAAAGGAAGTACATTCAGGATCTTCTCAATCGTTGTCTCATGCATGAACCAAAGCCGGTTCCTACGCCCATGCCGTCATCATCTCGTTTGACACTAGACACCGGGATTTCACTCTCTAATCCCACGGAGTACCGCTCCATTGTTGGCGGCCTACAATATCTATCTCTCACAAGACCGGATGTTAGTTTTGCTGTCAACAAGCTGTCTCAATTCATGCATGCTCCCACGGATATCCATTGGCAAGCCGTCAAAAGAGTTCTACGCTATCTTGCTGGCACGAAAGATAGAGGTATCTTCTTATCCGCCAAGAACAACCTCTCTTTACATGCCTTTACCGATGCAGATTGGGCTGGAGATTCACTTGATCTCAAGTCCACTGGGGCGTATCTACTTTTCCTTGGTGCACATCCTATTTCCTGGTCGTCTAAGAAGCAAACAGGACTCTCCCGTTCGTCTACCGAAGCTGAATACCGCTCCATTGCGTCCACAGCCGCGGAAGTTCTATGGGTACTTGCTTTACTATCCGAGATTGGAGTCACGTCATCATCACCACCTACCATCTATTGTGACAACATTGGAGCAACATACCTCAGTGCCAAGCCCGTCTTTCACTCCCGAATGAAGCACTTGGCGCTAGACTATCTCTTTGTCCGCGGCCTAGTCGAGTCGAACACTATTCGGGTCACACATGTTCGAGCCGCGGATCAACTTGCTGACATTCTCACAAAGCCTCTCTCGAGGCTTCCGTTTCAGCTTTTGTGTTCCAAGATTGGACTCACCGAGGGTGCTCCATCTTGAGGGGGCGTGTAAAGGGTACATGTATAGGGGTATATACGTCTTTTTGTAATTACATCTCTTATTGTAATTTAGGTCTAATACTCTTGTACATATAGCCGTTCGGCTTGATTCATGCAATCTATTGAGATTCAAATTCTTCAAAAATTATAGAGACAAACGAGAGCTAGTGCAAGCCAACCGTTCGATAACACACAAGTGCACCTAGACCTCCACACCGAGATAGTAATCGAACCACATATTGTAGACAAGAGCGAAGAAGAGTTAATGGCAGAACGTCGAGACTTGAACGCGCCACAAATGCAACCAAACGTGTCCCAAATGCAACAAGTGATAACTTATGGATCATACACGGTCCTTAAGCATAAACAACTCTTGTCCTGCATCACTAGGAGAGACACTCACGTGGAATTACAGCCGGCATTCATCCAGATGCTCGGTAACGCAGCGTTTAGAGGGAGACTCGTCGAGGATCCGAACCAGCATCTTACTGACTTTAAGATGCTCTGCAGAACTCTCAGAACCGGAGACGAAATCTCGGATGAGGACGTCATGCTCAATGCCTTCCCATTCTCAGTGAAGGATAAAGCACAAGAGTGGTTGTATTCCCAACCGACAAACTCTATAGGATCATGGGGGCAGCTAGAGGAAAAGTTCATGACGCAATTTTTCCCTAAGAGTAAAGCTCAGCTTGCCAAGAATCAAATCAACACGTTCGTTCAAGGGGCAGCTGAGAGTCTATACGTAGCGTGGGAACCATTCAAAGCCTATCAACGCCTTTTCCCACATCATGGCATGGATCAGGGTTATCTCATAAATAATTTTCTGCAAGGACTCATGGATAACACGAGAATTCTGATCATAGATGCCGTTGGAGGTTCCTTGAGTAATCTCACGTTTCCATAGATCGAAGACCTAATCAATCGTATGGCTGATGAAGGCAGCAACACCGCTGGAGAATACAATCGCAACACTCCAGCAAGGGTAGCTAACTTGAACGACACGCATGCCTTATATGCCGAGATAGCTGAAGTAAAAGATCAAATAAGTGGAATTTACAATATGATGTCTGAAGCACATCGATCGAAGTGCTTTGAGCAGTCTGAAGAGCAAGGAATTCAAGGGTACGAGGAGGTAAATTATGTGAGCTACAATCAGCCTCTAGGTAACACTTATAACCCTGAGTGGAGAAATCACCCTAACCTTTCGTATAAGAATTCCGATGGTGCATTCAATGCACAAAATTTATCGGGGAATTTCCAACCACGGATGATGCAACGAAATCAAAACTTTGTGGCAAGGATACACCCTTAAACTCAGAACCATCAGCCACGTGCGTCTCTGTCACAGCCTATCCAATCCGAAGCAGCCCCTGATATCAATGTCATTTTCACTCGTCTCCTTCAATTCCAAGAAAATCAAGGTAAATTGATGCTGGAAATACAACAAAGTCAGAGTAATTTGGTGAGGAATCAAGATAACACCAAGAAATAGCTAGAGAGCTTTCAAACTCATCTTAGACAATTGGAGACGCAAGTTGCGCAACTTGCACAAGGGGTAGCACGATCGCAAGGAGTTTTACCGGCACGACCGGAAGCAAATCCTTGTGAGCAAATAAAGGACATTCACTTAAGGAGTGGTAAGACATTGGATCAGCCCACTTGTTCAACGTTTGAAAAGGGACAATCATCTAGGACAATAGCGAGAGAGGGTAACAACGTCGAAGAGCACAAAGAGGAGGAAGAGGAGCCTAAATATGTCAAACCCGAACCGAGGCCTCCTCCTTTACCATTCCCTCAATGCCAACGCAAAAAGAACAAAGTTTGCTCAGATGTTGAAGAAGATGCAAATCACTATTCCATTCCACGAAGCGTTGAAGAAGATGCCTTCATACGCCAAGTTCCTCAAAGACGTACTTACAAACAAGCAAGATGTGGAGACGGAAACCGTTATGGTGACTAACTCGATGCTGCAGCCAAACCTACCCAAGAAGATGCCCGATCTAGGTATATTCGTGATCCCTTTCGGTACATTCACCTATCGTCGGATGCCCTTTGGTTTGTGTAATGCACCTGCTACATTTCAGCGGTGCATGATCTCTATCTTCTCCGATGTAAATGGTGAAATTATGGAAGTGTTCATGGACGATTCTCGGTTTATGGACCTTCCTTTGATGTTTGTCTAACCAATTTGTGTAAAGTGTTAGACAAGTGCGTAAACTGGTGTTGAATTGGGAAAAGTGTCATTTTATGGTTCGCGAAGGCATTGTGTTGGGGCATAAGATATCAACAAGGGGAATAGAGGTGGATAAGGCAAAAATATAAGTCATTGAGAAGCTGCCACCTCCTACGAACATTAAGGCCATCCGTAGCTTTCTAGGTCATGCGGGGTTCTATAGACGGTTCATCAAAGATTTCTCGAAGGTATCTAAACCCCTCACTGATCTATTAGGCAAAGACGTACCATTTGAGTTTACAGCAGAATGTCGAGCTGCATTTGAAAAGTTGAAGAAGGTGTTGGTTTCTCCACCCATCATACAACCGCCAAATTGGGAGCTTCCGTTTGAGCTCATGTGTGATGCGAGTGATTTTGCGGTTGGCAAAGTGTTGGGTTAGCAAAAATATCAGATGTTGCACGCCATTCATTATGCTAGTCGAACATTCGACAACGCCCAATGCAATTACTCCACAACCGAGAAGAAGTTACTTGCAATCATATTTGCGTTTGAAAAGTTCCGCCCATACCTAGTGGGCTCCAAGGTAATAGTTTACACGGATCATGCTGCCTTACGTTACCTACTCACCAAGAAAGACACAAAGCCGAGGCTTGTTGGATGGATCCTACTGCTGCAAGAGTTTGATCTTGAAATACAGGATAGGAAAGGAACCGAGAATGGGGTAGCTAATCATCTTTCACGTCTTGAAATCCCCGAGTGCACTCCTATCGACGACTATCTCCGAGATGATGCGGTAATGTCCTTGACTTGCACTTCCATTCCATGGTATGCTGACTTTGTGAACTATTTAGCTTGTCGAATATTACCGGAAGGGCTGAATTACAATGCGAGAAAGAAGTTTCTCCATGACGTCAAGGCATATTATTGGGATGAGCCGTATCTTTTCAAAAGAGGTATAGACGGAATCTTTAGGCGCTGCATCCCCGAAGAAGAAGCTCCACATATACTGTCACGTTGTCATTCCTCAAGCTACGGAAGACACTTTGCTGCAGCCAAGACAGCTGCAAAGGTGCTGCAAGCGGGCTTCTATTGGTCTACACTCTTCAAGGACGCCCACAACTACGTCACATCATGCGACAATTGCCAAAGGAGGGGTAATATTTCTAGACGCCATGAAATGCCATAACAATATATTCTAGAGGTCGACCCATTTGATGTATGGGGAATAGACTTCATCGGCCCCTTCCCATCCTCGTGCGGAAACCTCTATGTACTAGTCGCGGTGGACTACGTAACGAAGTGGGTAGAAGCTTTGGCAAGTCCAACTAACGACTCCGAACCAGTAACCAAGATGTTCAAACGTGTCATATTCCCACGTTTTGGAGTCCCGAGGGTTGTGATCAGCGATGGAGGTAAGCATTTCGTGAACCACATCATAGAAGGGTTGTTGAAGATGTACGGTGTTCGACATAGGATGGCAACGCCATATCATCCTCAAACCAGCGGCCAAGTTGAAGTTTCTAATCCAGAGATCAAGTCGATTTTGGAGAAGACGGTCTCTAAGTCTAGGAAGGATTGGGCACTGAAACTCGACGATTCATTATGGGCTTATCGTACAACATTCAAAACGCCATTCTGAATGACTCCGTTTCAGCTAGTGTACGGTAAGGCATGTCATCTACCGGTCGAGCTAGAATATCGAGCATATTGGTCGATCAAAACACTTAATTATGATTACAAGTCAGCTGCTGAGAAACGGATGCTATAGCTCCGTCATCTTGAGGAGATGCGCCTCCATTCATACGAGAACGCAAAAATCTACAAGTAGCGTACGAAGAAGTGGCATGATATACACATAGTCCAGCAGACATTCGAGGTAGGTGATAGAGTACTTGTTTTCAATTCACGTTTGAAACTTTTTCTAGGAAAACTCAAGTCACGCTGGTCCGGGCCGTTCACAATAAAAAACGTCTCACCGCATTGCACTATCGAGCTGATGGGAAACGACAGCACATTCAAAGTGAACGCCCAACGTTTGAAACTCTACAACACGGACAACATGGAAGGCAATCGAACTGTCTTCGCTCTTTCGGAGCCAACACATGAGTAGAGTGTTTTGGTCAGGCTCGCAACCTTAAACAAGCACTTCTCGGGAGGCAACCCGACTTTTGCATTTTCTTTTTATTTCATTTTCGGACCTATTCTTATTCTTTTCACATTGATGTACTCGGTGGGTTAGTATTCCTTTTTTAGACTGGGTGATTCTTTTTCACAGGTTTTTCAACGTCGATATAATCCTTCAGGAGGAGACACAAACAACGTCCAGCCGCATCACCAACTCAGGATTGCAAGATACACAAGGTGCACACGTTCCAACCCTTATTTTTCCCGTAGTTTGGTATGCGAGATTCTCTTAGGTCTTGAACACCGGAAAGGTGTTTCATTCAAGTCTGGGGGAGTACCCGTCGAGTATCATGCGTGTGATTAGGATTAGATGTTTATTTTTTGTTATTTTTAGGAATAACGGATGGATACCTAGCAAGCATTTTCGAGCTTTAGTCATTATTGTACGACTTTTTCAAATCATAAACAATAGTCTAGGTTTGCTTAGAAGTCTTTTGGATACCGATTAGTCGAGTAGTTGTGATTGAAACCATGATCGATAGTTGTATTCAACTCCTAGGTTTCAGTGCTAAGTATCCATATCTCCGTGTATACCGATTGATTTTTGCTTTGTTTGATATATTTTATCGTTCGTTAATCATTAGATTCCACACGCTTATACTCCGCTGTCATCTTGGAAAAGTTTTTAACTACTTCAAGTTTTCATTGAGGCGCTATTCTACGTCCTAAGGGTTAGAGTTGATGTGCTATTCTACGTCCTAAGGGTTAGAGTTGAAGCGTAATCTAAAAAAAAGAGAAAATTGTTCTTCAATGATGCAACTCTTCACTCCGCTAAGGTTACAAGACCTTATGAGTGTGCCATAGGCAGCCTGGATCTAAGTAGAAAGCCATCCCTCTTCGACTTCGACGTCCTAGAAACCAAGCGTAGATCTATAAAAAAAATAAAAGAAAAGAGAATAAGAACGAGAATATGAGTTTAATGATATCTCAAGCTTAGGAGAATTGGTATGGAGATCGCTTGGACGTTGTCTAGGAGTATGAAATAGACTTAGGTTATTGGTAGGATTGCATGGCTCGTGACTTTTGGTTGATAGAAGTCTGAACTAGGTACGCTTAGGCTTACGTTCATGTGATGTGTTGTTTTGCATGATGGCTAATCCTTCGAAGTATTTGTGCTAGTGTCCATTGTTGTTTACCTCTTCTTGTACTCGACTCTGGATTTGCTCGAGGACAAGCAAAGGTTAAATATGGGGGAGTTTGATAACATGTAATTCGTCGTAGTATTTACATGATCCTTAGGTTTAGTTTTGATTAGAATTCTTGGACTTTACCAACTTAATGAGTTTATTCGAGGATTTCATCTACCATTTCGTGTTTTGTATAGGAAACGAAGACATGAAGGAAAACACGAATGATAACGACAATTCCACCCCGAAAACGTGTTTGAATGAGAAGATACCTCATGTGCACGGCCATGGAAGCAAACGGATCACCCGAGCATCGAGCGAAAGGAGCGGAAACAGCAAATGAGAGTGTACACGCACTGGCATGCAGCAAGCCCGCTCGGGATCACGAATATACCTGGATTAGGCATCTTTTTGGGTAGATTTGGCTGCAGCATCGAATTAGTCACCATGACGGTTTCCATCTCCACATCTCGCTTGTTCGTAAGTATGTCTTTGAGGAACTTGGCATATGAAGGCATCTTCTTCAACGCTTAATGGAATGGTATCGTGATTTGCATCTTCTTCAACATCTCCACAAACTTTGCAAATTGAGCGCCATCGTTCTTTTTGCGTTGACGTTGAGGGAATGGCAAAGGAGGCGGTCTTGGTTCCGGTTTCACGTATTTCGGCTCTCCCTCCTCCTCGAGTTTATTTTTGTGCTCTTCGATGCTACTGCCCTTTTTCATTACTTTATTGGACAGTTCACCTTTGTCAAATGTCGAGGGAATGGTCTGATCCATCAGTCTCTTACTTTGACGTTGTGGGAATGGGAGAGGAGGCGGTCTTGGTTCCGGTTTCACATATTTCGGCTCTTCCTCCTCCTCGGTTTTCATGTTTTGCTTTACAACGTTGTTGGCATTTTCCACTGCTGTACTAATTGCTTCATCCCTCTCAAACATCAAATGAGTGGGTTGATCCACCATTTTACCACTCCGTAGATATATGGCATTGACGTGTTCACAAGGATTTGCTTCCGGTCGCGCCGGTAAAACTCCTTGCGGTCGTGCTGCCTCTTGCGCAAGTTGTGCAAATTGAGAATCCAAGATCTTTAGATGCGTCTTCATCTCCATAAATTGTTTCTTCATCTCTTGATATTCTGCTCTCATCAATCTAAAATCGTTGGATTGCTCCTTTTGTCCTTGTATGATATGAGCTAGCATCGACGTAATATCGGGGTTAACTTCTTAACTCATTGGATTGATCTTCTGTTTTTGTAAGATTTGAGCTAGAATCGACGTAATATTGGGGTTAACTTCTTGTTGTGGAGGAGCAGGAGCACGTGGTTGGTAATTCTGAATTTGGGGCTGTGTCCTTGGTTGAAAATTCTGATTGTGTTGCATCAAACGCGGTTGGAAGTTCCCCGATGCACGTTGTGCATTGAATGCACCATCGGAATTCTTGTACGAGAGATTATATAGTAGAGGCCACTGATTTTACCATTCAATTCAGCTAGTTCGGCAAATATGGAATGCGTATTATCCACATTAGCTACCCTTGCTGGAGCGTTGCGATTGTACTCTCCAGTGGTGTTGTTTCCTTCGTCAGCCATACGATCGATAAGGTCCTCGATCTGTGGAAAAGTGAGGTTGCTGAAAGAACCTCCAGCAGCGGCTATGATCAAGATCCTCGTGTTTTCCATGAGTCCTTGTAGCCGTGATGTGGGCAAAGGCGTTGGTAGCCTTTGAATCGCTCCCACGCTTCGTATAAGCTCTCAGCTGCCCCTTGAACGAATGTGTTGATCTGATTCTGGGAAGCTGAGCCTTACTCTGAGGGAAGAACCGTGTCATGAACTTCTCCTCTAGCTGTCCCCACGATGCAATAGAATTCGCCGGTTGTGAGCCTTACTTTGGGGGAAGAACCGTGTCATGAACTTCTCCTCTAGCTGTCCCCACGATGCAATGGAATTCGCCGGTTGAGAATACAACCAGTCTTGTGCCTTGTCTTTCACCGAGAATGGGAAAGCAGCTAGCATGACGTCCTCGTCCGAGACTCCGTCTCCGGTTCTTATAGTTTGGCATAGCATCTTGAAATCAGTGAGATGCTGGTTTGGTTCCTCGGCCGATCTCCCTCTAAACGCCGCGTTACCGAGCATTTGGATGAATGCCGGTTGTAGCTCCACACGAGCGTCTCTCCTAGTAATGCACGATAAGAGTTGCGTGTGTCTAGGAACCGTGTATGACCCATAGGTCATTGCTGGTTGTACTTGTGGCACGTTCAAATCTCGACGTTCTGCCATTAGCTCTTCTTCACTCTTATCTACACACGGTGGCTCGATTACTTCCTCGGTTTGGAAGTCTAAGTGCACTTGCGTGTTATCAACCGGGTTGCTTGCACTAGCTCTCGTTTCTTTCCTTAAATTTCTGACCGTTTTATCAATGTCGGGGTCGAAAACTAGATCCGCACTTCCGGTATTTCTCATGCACAAGCTAGCTGCACGAGAAAAAGAAGATAAACACAAAAATTGCGTGAGTTCCGAGAAGCAAACGAACTTGACTCTAAACAAACAAACAAAAAGACTAAAAATAAACAAACAAGACTCCGGAAAGGACTATGTCTAAATCTAAAAGTTTCCTAACTCTAAAGCCGTAATCAACTCCCCGGCAACGGCGCCAAAAACTTGATGTGCGTTAACTCAAGTAATAAATTACCTAGATCTAACGCTTCCGCAAGAATACGAATCGTATAGTAACTAGGGTCGAACACAAGGAATTGATGCAACTCTAAAGTTATTAGACTAATTGATTAGACGTGCAATATGACTAATGGTAGGTTTGGGAATGAACTAAGCTAAATTAATTGACGAGATAAACATATGACTAAGCACCATAGGTATCGAGAGTTGCACAACGATGTAACGAAGTTTTAACAAGATAATTGGTCTTAGATACTATCACGAATTCAGGAAATTCAAGCTCTCCTACAGGAACTGACTGGCGTAGACTTGTCCACTATCTAGCATGCGTATACCAATATATCTATTGCGCATCTCACTTACATAGACGCATTAAGACCGCTATCCTAATCCCTAGATTCAATCGATTGACCTGGCGTAGATTCTCTGAAAACATGATAAAATACCGAATTCATTCATATCAAGTGGCGTACAAGCATGAAAGCATTAAGATCCACCATTCATTAAGCACAAGACTTCATTACATGTTGGCAATACTTTGTATCCTATGACAATAGATCTACTTGGACTTGAACTCAGGAAACGAAACAAAAAAGAAATCTAAATTCAACATAGAAAGAGAATAAGAACGCTCCCTATTCATCAACCGATGTCTTCAATAGATCCTCCTTGTTCCCGATCCTTTGTTCTGTCCTTTCTTCCTTTCTCAATCTGCCCTAATGTCTCTGAATGATCCCCTTTCGAATCTGGTTCGAATCCCCTTTTTCCAGATATGATTTCTCCTTATTTGGCCATTCTAAACTTAGGAGTTGGTTGAGAAAAACAAGGACCCGATCGGGCACAGCTTCTACCCGCTCGTGCAGGCCTTATGCCCGATCGTGCACACTCATCTAGCCCGAGCGGGCACTCATGCCCGAGCGTGTAGCTCTTCAGCCCGAGTGGGGAAAACTTGCGGCGAATGTTGGCAACAATTAGCCCGAGCGGGCACTCCCTTTCCACCTGAGTGGGCACACCTTCTCGATCGTGTTTCTTGAGCACCCGAGTCGTGCAAAGCTACGGGGTCTTTTGCCTCAATGCCCGAGCGGGCACACCTTCCATGCCCGAGCGTGCAGGTCTTGATTTTTTGTTTCCGCTCCTTTCGCTCGGTGTTTGATTGATTCATTGTACATAAAAAATCTACATAAGGAATATGTTTTACGAAAAGGAAACAACAATCATGCCATGTCATGGTTCCATCAATTAGACATAATAGACAGTTGGTCACCAAGAAATTCAACTAAGATCTTCTTTTGGAAGTTTAAAATTGCACTCGATCACAAGTATTTATTATTCGTGAAACACAACCAAAACATACGCTTAAATTATGTACCTGAGCGAGATTCCACCCGACAAGTCAATCAATATCATTTATATGATTATAGATGAGGAGCGTGTGCTCCTTTTCCGGAAAACATCAGAAACAAGAAATCTGAAAAAAACATACATTTTTATTCCAAGACAAGATATTTGTTTTTAGAAGATAAGGGAACAAAGATTATGCAATTTCGTTTACTAGTAAGCGCCCATTTATCCATTTGATTGAAAGTATCACGTGAACACTTGGATGTGAGGTATAACAAATTAAAAAACCTTTAGGAAAACCTATGAGCTTAACACTATATGACTATAAAATACACATGTATGCTCATACATGCTAGTCAAGCAAAAGATCACTTATCAACTCATTATGAAACTACCCAATACGAAAAACAATATCATGATCGTCTCCTAACCATTAGATTGGAATTTAAAAAGAAATAGAAGAGGTACAAATATGATCTTTGTGACTTTTGTGAGTGTTGTGATCTTTGTGACCATTTTGATTTTTGTGACCTTTGCGCATGTATCCTAATGTTCAAAGTATTTGGAGAAAGCTTCATTGCATTATCGTGCATCTCTCGAGATGTATAATGTTTAGCCTATTGAGTTTATCTCGGTAGTTAGTTAGCTTAGATTCATTCGCATACAAAACACTTATTGATTTTTACGGTCCTATTCATTAGTTTACTAGCTTTAGAGTTTCATTAATTCCTTGTGTTCGACCCCGGTACTATACGATCCATATTCTTGTGGAAGTGTTAGGCTAGGTATTTTATTACTTTAGATTAACTACATCATTCAAGATACATGCAGACCTATTGCGTCTCTTCCCCTTCTCAATTGGGGGACGAGCAAGGACATGGTTGTAATCACTTCCCACTGGTTCAATGACTCTTTGGGACCAGCTCTGCAAGTTGTTCCTATCACGATTCCTTCCTCCTAGCAAGACGATTCATACGAGGTGAGAAATCACTACGTTTAGATGCAGAGATGGGGAAACGTTGTTTGAGGTGTGGGGAATATTTAAGGATCTTCTACAGATGTGTCCACACCATGGTCTCGAGCAGTGGTATGTTATCAAAATCTTTTACAATGGAATTTAAGACAAACACCGAACGCCGTTTGATAACGCTGCTAGAGGATCATCTATGTATCATACTGTTGAGGAGGCATACGAGCTGATAGATAACCTCGCCATATACCACACCATGTGGTCCACACCAAGAGGTATGCCTCACAGAACTCGAGGTCTATATGAGCCAAATCAGAGCAGAGCGATGGGCAATGCAGCGAACGCTTTGTACTGTGTCAATGCACGGTGCATGACGACATCAAACAGATGAACTACGCCTAGCAGCAAGGAAACACACAATTCGAGAAATTCCAGCAAGCTCTGCAAGTTCCGCAAGCTCCTCAACCTCCTCAAGCTCCCTCGTCAAGCCTTGAGGGGGTGACTGCGATCAACGAGCTCATCAAAGAGCAAAGGCAGCAACAATCACTCCAAGCTAAGATCAATGCGGACATGAGAACTGCGATCAACGAGCTCAAAACACATGTGAAGATGTTAGAAAACTCCATAGCGCAACACGCTGCCTCATCTTCTCGGAATCCCGGACAGCTTACCGGAAAACTCGATTTTAACCCGAGAGAGCACGTGAACTCCATCACTTGTGCAGCGGTAATGTGATCAAGAATCCGCCCCTGAAAGAGCAAGAGAAAGCTGCTGGAAAATCTTTGGATAAAGGAAAGGGTATTGTGAACGAGGAAGGAGCTAAGTTAGAATTGGAAATACCGTATGTTGCTCCACCGGCATACAAACCCCCAGTACCGTTTCCTCAACAGTTGGTGAGCAGCAGGAACGAAGTAAGGTATGGACGGTTTGTAGAGATTCGCAAGAAGCATCACATCAACATACTGTTCGTATAAGCCCTCCAAGAAATGCCCACTTATGCCAAATTTCTGAAAGAAATTTTGTCCAACAAACGACGTATCGAAGAAAGTGAGACGGTAGCACTCACCGAGGAATGCAGGTCCACTCTTCCAAAAAGACTTCCCCCGAAGTTGAAGGACCCCAGAAGCTTATCAATTTTGTGCACAATAGTTAATCTTGATAATGACAAAGCATTGTGTAATTTAGGAGCAAGCGTGAGCCTCATGCCACATTCGGTCTTCAAACGAATGAACTTCGGTGATCTGAAACCTACAAAGATGTCTCTCCACCTTGCTGATTGCTTGGTAAGATTTTTGATAGGGATTGTTGAAAACATTCCCAACAAGGTAGTAATCTTTGTGTACCGCTGACTTTGTGGTGCTTGATATTGAAGAGGACGCTAGGATACCTATTATTCTTGGTAGACCGTTCTTAGCTACAACAGGTGCAATGATAGACGTACAACAAGGAAAACTTTCTCAACGTGTCAGAGATGAGAAGATTGAATTCAACTTGTCCAAATTCATGAACGGACCCTCCTTCAAGGAGTCTTGCTTTCGAATTGACTTGCTAGACAAGTTAGCAAATGACACGTTTGAAGAAGTATATTTGATCCCCTTATGAGATGCTTAACTCAAGTTTGCAAAGATGCAGGATTTACCGACGAAGAAGCCGAGGCCTATGCAAAATTTATGAGTTCTGTTGAAGCACTAAGACACGACCCATGTGAGGAGATACCACACGAAGCACACACTGATTTTGTAGTGGAGAAGGCGCCCAAACTCGAGTTGAAGCCTCTTCCTTCTTCTCTTTTGTATGAGTACCTTGGACATAATGATACATACCCCGTTATTGTGAATGTTAACTTGAGTGCTGATAAGTCGTAAAAACTTCTTGATTGCTTCAGGAAGCATAGGAGAGTGATCGGATACACCATCAAGGATATCAAGGGACTAAGCCCTTCGTTATGCATGCATTGAATACTCTTGGAGGACGGGCACAAACCATCCATCGAAGCACAAAGGCGGCTGAATCCCAACTTAAAAGATGTAGTGAAAAAAGAGATACTAAAACTTTTGGATGCATGTATCATATATCCTATCTCGGACAGCGAATGGGTAAGCCTCGTGCATGTTGTACCAAAGAAAGGAGAAATGATGGTAGCACGCAACGAGCTGATTCCAACAAGAACCGTCATGGAATGGAGGATGTGTATAGACTACCGCAACCTCCACAAAGCTACAAGGAATGATAACTTCCCTCTCCCATTCATCGACCAAATTATAGAATGGTTTACGAATCATGCTTATTTTTGTTATTTGGACAAATATTCGGGTTTCTTTTAGATTCCCATTAATCCTCAAGACCAAGAGAAGACGGCTTCACATGTCTTTATGGGACATTCGCTTACCGTCGTATGCCTTTTGGCCGCTCCGGCTACTTTCCAGCATTGCATGATGGCAATATTTTCCGATTTAATTGGGCATATTATGGAAGTGTTTATGGATGATTTTATCGAAAAACTTCCTCCACCAGTTTCAATTAAAGAAATTTGTAGCTTCCTAGGGCATGCAGGTTTATATCGGAGGTTCATCAAGGACCTCTCAAAGATTACAAAACCATTGACGGAGTTGCTGGCCAAAGATGCCACATTCAACTTCTCTCAAGAGTGCCACAACACCTTCAACACGATCAAGAGAGTATTGGTTTTAGCGCCCAATCGGGCAATGCTTCCCGATCATGTGGTCTAACAGCACAAGTCGTGTAAACTCTCGGGGATTTTCAGGACTAATTGCCGCCCGACCGGGTTCCGTGTTGTCGCCCGAGCGGGCATGATTACCCAATCATGTTGTCTTCGTGTCCGGGTCGTGTAGATTGTTGTAATTAACCCCGTAGCTTTTGCTCGAGCGGGTAGCCTCAGTGCCCGAGCGGGCACTCTTCATTTCATGCCTTAGCTCTTTTCCGCTCCATGCTCGGGTGTTCCATTAAGTTCCGTGGCTTGAATTTGGCTCCGAGTGAATTGTATCTTCAATATGTGTGGTTTGATTCAGGAATTTGCCTTTTTACGCTCATTTAGGCCTTGTCGAAATTGTAATTCGTGCTATAAAGAACAATCGTATCGGAATTGTAACTCGTGCTATAAATCATTTAGGCCTTGTCGGAATTGTAACTCGTGCTATAAAGAACTCGTGCTATAAACAACAATCGTGTCGGAATTGAAAACCAATAAAAAGGGCGTATATAAAGAACAATCGTATCGGAATTGTAACTCGTGCTAAGAAATCTATGCGAAAATGATGTGAATATCTAGCCTGAAAGTGATACACTCTACGTGTTATCATCCGTCTTAGATAACTTGATTGGGAATGCATGATTAGGTAGATTGATTGTTGGTTTCAAAAGTCTTGTGGTGAAACCATATCCTAGAATGTTTGTCTCAATGTTAAAGTACTCGTTACTTTATTGTTTTTAGTAATTTCATTCTTAAAACGAATATTTTGTTGTTTGCAAGTTTGATTCGTAGTTTGAGTTTACTTTGTTTTGCGTAGTGCCTGTGGGATATACACCTAGACTACTACACACGTGTCATGCACTTGCGGATAGTTTACGTTGTTTTAGTTTAACTTGGAACGCATCAAGTTTTTGGCACCCTTGAAGGGGACTATTGGTCAACACGTCTTAGATTTCGAGCCTAGAGTTATTCTTGTTTTGTTTTCGTTTGTTCTCTTTTCCTTTGTTTCCTTCTACCTAATTTTGTTTATTTATCCTTTGTTAGTGAATGACCAGATCTCAAGGTGCTTCGAGACTATTCCATGTCGACCCCGAGGTCGAGCGAACTTACAGACACTTGAAAAAGGGCATGGAATAAGGGAAAGCAGAATCTTCCATTTGACAGGAGATGGATAACCAAAACAACATGAACGGTCACAGAAAGCCTCAATTACCCATAGGTAATTTAGGACATTTGCAGCAACATCAACTCGCACCTCAACCGCGAGAACCATAGGCTCCTCCACCACGTCGCCTTAGAGTCTACATGGTACCGTATATGAACAATGTTCAAGCCGCCATACGGAAGTCTGCTGTTGCTAGAGAGCAATTTGAGATTAAGCCTACGATTATCACCATGATTTATAAGAAGCAATTCATGGGTGGAAATCACAAAAATCCCCATCAGCACCTCAGAGACTTTCTAGAGCTTTGTGATACGTTCAAGATACATAGAGTCTCGGACCTAACGACTCAACCGATCAAGTATTCGGGATTTTAACATAAACCACAACAACCGTACCAGCAAAGTAACCAGCAATTCCACCAAGCTCAGCAAGCCCATCAAGCACCTCAACCTCCTCAATCTCCTTCGTCAAGCCTTGAGGGGGTGATGCTCGAATTCATCAATGAGCAAAGGCAGCAAAAATCGCTTCAAGCTAAGCTCAATGCAGATATGGGGAATGCGATCAACGAGCTCAAAACACATGCAAAGATGTTAGAAAACTCCATAGCACAACAGGCTGCCTCATCCTCTCGGAAAATCCGGTCTTAACCCGAGAGAGAACGTGAACGCCATCACCGTGCGCAGCGGTAATGTGATTGAGAATCAGCCCCTGAGAGAGCAAGAACTAGATTTGGAAAAACCGTACATCGCTCCACCGGCGTACAAACCCCCTATATTATTTCCTCAACGGTTGGTGAGCAGCAAGAACGAAGTAAGGTATGGACGGTTTGTAGAGATCCTCAAGAAGTTTCACTTCAACATACCGTTTGTAGAATCCCTCTAACAAATGCCCAGATACGCCAAATTTCTCAAAGAGATTTCATCCAATACACGACGTATCGAAGAGAGTGAGACGGTAGCACTCACCGAGGAATGTAGTGCCATTCTGCAAAACAAGCTGCCCCCAAAGTTAAAGGACCCCATAAGCTTTTCCATTCCATGCACAATAGGGAATCTTGACATTGACAAAACCTTGTGCGATTTAGGAGCAAGCGTGAGCCTCATGCCACATTCGGTCTTCAAGCAGATGAACTTCGGCGATCTCAAACCTACCAAGATGTCTCTCCAACTCGCTGACCGTTGCGTAAGATATCCGGTGGGAATTGTTGAAAACATTCCCACCAAGGTAGGTAATCTTTGTATACCCATTGATTTTGTTGTACTTGATATTGAAGAAGACGCTAGGATACCTATTATTCTTGGTAGACCTTTCTTAGCTACTCCAGGTGCCATGATAGACGACAACAAGAAAATTTTTCTCTACGTGTCGGAGACAATAAGATTGAATTCAACTTGTCCAAATCCATGTACGGACCTTCCTTCAAGGAGTCTGCTTTAGAGTTGATTTGCTAGACGAGTTAGTGAATGACACGTTTGATCAAGTAACTATTTTTCGATCCTCTCGTGCGATGTTTAACAAAGGTTTGAAAGGATGCAGGACACACCAATAAAGAAGCCGAGGTCTACACATAATTTTTGTGTGCTATTGAAGCACTAAGACACGCCCCATGTGAGAAGTTACCATGTGAGGAGATACCAAAAGAAACACACGCTGATTTTGAAGTGGAAAAGGCGCCCAAACTCGAGCTAAAACCTCTTCCTTCTTCTCTTTGGTATGAGTACCTTGGATGTAATGATATATACCCCATTATTGTGAATGCTAACTTGAGTGTAGATGAGACGCAAAAGCTACTTTATTGCTTAAGGAAGCATAGGAGAGTGATGGGATACATCATTGAGGATATCAAGGGACTGACCCCTTCACTATGCATGCATGGAATACTCATGGATGACGGGTATAAACCATCCGTCGAAGCACAAAGGCGGATGAACCCCAACTTAAAAGAGGTAGTGAAAAAAGAAATACTAAAACTTTTGGATGCAGGTATTATATATCCTATCTCAGACAGTGAATAGGTGAGCCTCGTGCATGTTGTGCCAAAGAAAGGCGGAATGATGGTAGTACGCAACAACAACAACGAGCTGATTCCAACAAGAACGGTCAAGGGATGGAGGATGTGTATAGACTACCACAAGCTAAACAAAGCTACAAGGAAAGATCACTTCCCTCTCCCATTCATTGACCAAATGTTAGAACGGTTAGCGAATCATGCCTATTTCTGTTATTTGAACGGATACTCGGGTTTCTTTTAGATTCCCATTCATCCTCAAAACCAAGAGAAGACGACGTTCACATGTTCTTATTGGTCATTCGTTTACCGTCGTATGTCTTTTGGCCTTTGCAACGGTCCGGCTACTTTCCAGCGTTTCATGATGGCAATCTTTTCAAATTTAATTGAGCATAATATGGAAGTTTTATGGATTATTTTTCTGTTTATGGCTCTACATTTGATGATTACCTCGTTAACCTTTCTAGAGTGTTGCAGCGATGTGAAGAAGCAAATCTCGTTCTTAACTGGGAGAAGTGCGACTCAATGGTGAAGGAAGGTATTGTTCTCAGACACATGATCTCATCGAGAGGGATAGAAGTCGACAAGGCCAAAATTGAGGTAATCGAAAAACTTCCTCCACCTGTTTGAGTTAAAGAAATTCGTAGTTTTCTAGGGCATGCAGGTTTCTATCGGAGGTTTATCAAGGACATCTCAAAGATTACAAAACCGTGGACGGAGTTGCTGGCCAAGGATGCTGCATTCGAATTCTACAAAGAATGCCACAATGTCTTCAACACGATGAAGAGAGCATTGGTTTCAGCACCTATCATTCAACCACCGGACTGGAGCTTACCATTCGGGATTATGTGTGACACTAGTGACTATGCTGTTGGGGATGTTTTAGGAAAGCGGAGAGACAAGCCATCTTATGTCATCTCCTACGCTAGCAAGACACTAGACGATGCCCAAATAAACTATGCCACAACCGAGAAGGAGCTCCTTGTCGTCGTCTTCGCCTTTGACAAGTTTAAATCCTATCTAGTTGGGTAAAAGGTAATCGTCTATACTGATCATGCAGCGCTCAGATACCTTCTAGGGAAGAAGGATGTGAAACCACGCCTCATCCGATAGATCCTTCTCTTACAAGAGATTGATCTCAAAACTAGAGATAGGAAGGGGTCAAAGAACTTCATTGCAGATCATCTCTCTCGCATCATTGTGGAAGACAAGAGACCTATCCACTATGCCCCGAACCTTCTTTTCATAAGCATTAGAAATTCTTTATGGACGTCAAATATTACTATTGGGACGATCCAATTCTGTACAAGAGATGTGCGGATGGGTTCTTTAGGAGATGCATACCCGAGGAAGAGGTAGAGACCATTCTTTTCCATTGTCATGGATCAGATTATGGAGGCCATTTCAGCAAGTCCAAAACCACTTCAAAGGTGCTACAAGCAGGTTTATTGGACGAACCTCTTCAAGGATTCCCATAGGTACGTTTCCTCTTGTGATAGATGTCAAAGAACGGGAAATATAGGTAAGAGGAACGAGATGTCACAGAACTACATCCTTGAGGTGGATTTTTTTCATGTTTGGGGTGTAGATTTCATGGGACCTTTTTCCTCTTCGTGAGGCAACAAATATATTTTGGTAGATGTAGATTATGTATCTAAGTTCATAGAAGCCATAGCTACACCGACTAATGACTCTAGGGTAGTGATGAAATACTTTAAGAAAATCATATTCACTCGTTTTGGTGTTCTCAGAGTCGTCATTAATGATTGAGGCTCACACTTTATTCCTACACAATTCGACGCCCTCCTTAAGTAGTATGGCGTTAAAAATAGGGTAGCTACACTATACAACCCACAATCTAGCGCACAAGTGGAGGTTTCAAAATAGGAGATTAAGAGTATACTAGAGAAAACTGTGTCTAGGTCCGGTACAGATTGGTCGATGAAATTTGATGATGCTTTATATGCCTATAGGACTGCGTTTAAGACTCCCATTGGCATGACTCCTTTTCAGCTTCTTTATGGCAAGTCTTGCCACCTACCCGTCGAGCTAGAGCACCGCGCCTATTGGGTGACAAATCTCCTTAATTTTTATCTTAAGAGTGCATGTGAGAAACGACTTTTTCAGGTCAACGAGCTAGACGAGCTTCGCCTTGATGCATACGAGAACTCTAAAATTTACAAGGAGCGTGCTAAGAAATGGCATGACAAGAAGATCCTATCTCATGACTTTCAGCTAGGTGACTTAGTTCTACCTTTTAACTCTCGTCTTAAGCTTTTCCCGGACAAACTACGGTCCCGTTGGTCTGGTCCTTTTCAGGTACGAGAGGTATTCCCGCATGGAGTAGTAGAACTTTGGAGCGAAATGAATGGAACGTTCAAAGCTAATGGGCAGCGAAGCATTACCAAGCCGCTCAACCGATCGAAAGTGGAAATTCCATTTCCCTTTCCGATCCACCCGTCGCACACGCATGAGGCATGGAGACGTCAAGATTAAAGACGTTAAATAAGCCCTTTATGAAAGGCAACCCAACACCTTGTTTTCCATTTTTCGTAGTTGTTTAGTTTAAAACTCTGTTCATTTAAAAAAACCACAAACGTGAGTTCACTTTCACTACCCTCCATCGTAGTTCTTAGTTTAGGTTTTAATTTGTTTTTGTTTTCATGAGTCAGAGTTGTCCCAAGCACTTCTCTGGTGTTGTCCCAACTGGTGTCACGTTTTGAGATGAACCTTGAACCTAGTATACTTAAGAAGTTGGCATTTTCCATGATATTTTGCATGTTTGAGCTAGGTTTTTCCTAAGCGTTAGAGCTTATTAGACGATTTAGAGGAGGATGCTAGGCTAGTTTCTCCTTTATTCTATCTATCCAGATGGTTATACTTCGTATAGATAATGCTCTACTTCTTTTGATATGATTATTAGATCATATAAAAATGAGCTTGTTTTGCAGAATAAGAGCGCACACTAACACTCCGTGGTTGATAGAAATAATGCCTAAAATCATTATCTAAAATCGATATGATTGCATCAAACTTTATACTTTTTCGATGGTTTGGGTCTAAGTTGTGGGTTGGCGATCATCTTTTGAGGTCCTAAGGGAATGGCACAATAAAAACGCCGCCTACTCCGCTACACTCTTGAGCGAGATGGATCAGTATACGGTCATTGGTAGTCTAGGTCTAAGTAGAGGCTGGATCCCTTCTCATCTAACTTCCTAGGAACCTAGTGTGTCTGCACAAAATAAAGAAAAATAAAGAGAACAAAGAAGAAGAAAGAAGAAAGAAAAAAAATAAAGAAAGAAAGAAGCTCGTAAATGAAACAAGTATATCCTCGTTTGTTCTATGTTTAGCATTTGTCTGAAGTTTATTTGGGAGGAGAGAGTTATGGTTGCGTGTTTAGTTTGCCTTCGAGTGGCTTTCCCGTAGGTAGCCATGGTGAAACTAGAATGAAGACTAAAAATCATTAGGCCAAATTTGTTGTCGACTTGCTAGTTGATCGATTACGTTCACTTTAGTGGTGTTCCTAGGAGAAAAGGGAATTCTCGGTTTTTGTATACCCCACGTGTTCCACATTTAAATTTGCTTAAGAACAAGCAAACATTCAAGTCTGGGGGATTTGATCGTCTCGTTTTCATATGTGTTTCTCGCATGATTTTAGAGATATTTATGATGATAGATGTGATGTTTACATGTGATTTTGTATTTGGTTTACTCATTCTTTAGTTTTCGTGTTCTTACAGATTTCAATGCAAATTTTGTTCATTCGGAGCTAAAGAACATACATGGGACAAAGTACTAGCATCGAGGATCTTAACGGAGCAAACAAGACGAGATACGGCGAGGAACGGGCAAGATGTGAACATGCCCGGCCGACCATCGTGCAATGCACGACCGAGCCTTCTAAGCAAAAAACATGCTCGGCTGATCACACTCACAATGCACGGTCGAGCACTTCAGGGAGAAGCATGCACGGTTGGGCTAGAGAGCATGCATGGTCAGGCACTAATGTCACCATTTACCCTTGAGAGCATCGCACGACCTGGGCTCTTGCACTACACGGTTGGGCATGGCCTTCACCTTGAGCATGGTCGGGATTCACCTTGAGCACAGTCGTGCTCCCTCAAGTGCACGGTCGGGCTGCAAGCTACAAAATATTCCTGAAACTTCAGCACAGCTTGAGCGCCTTTTATACACGATCGAGCAGCAACATTGAAGAACAAGCCTTATCGGGATTCACCTCCTGCATGGCCAAGCACCAGCATGCACGATCAGGATTGTCTTGACGCACGGTTGGGCATGAAGGACGAGCGTATCCCTGCAACAAAAAGGAAACTTTTTAGCCGGTTAGACACATATGTTAATGCACGAACAAGAATGGAAAAGACAGAGTAAAAGAGGAATGAAGAAGAAGAAAAGGAAAGAGAGAAAGAAGGAAGGGGTGAAGGGGGCAAGAGAGGAGGATCAGTTCGTGAATTACGGATGTTAGAGTTAAAGAGAATGGCAGAGAAAGAGTAGAGAGAGAAGGACTGCTTCGTGAGTTCTCTAGGTAGAGGAGACATTCAAGGAGCTTTAAACTATTTACTTCATTTATGTTGTTTTTGTTCGAACGCATGAGCGAGTAGTTGTTTTATTCTAGGAGAAGGGATTAACCCAAGGCTATCCCGGAACCTCTTTTGATTTATCTTTGAATACAATTTCCCGTTTTTCTTTATCTATTCTTTGTCTGATTGTTTGATTGACTTGTATTTACGAAGGCCAAGTAGATGCATCTTTTAGGGACTTAGTAGAAGGACCGAAAGGGGAATTCTAATCCCAGATGATCACGCTTAGAACAACCGAGACTAGGTCACGAAAGTAGAGTAGTAGCGGTTGATGGTTAAACGGATGAATCATAGAATGGATTTAGTTTAAGGTGTCAGCCACGAAAATAGGGGATAACTTGACTAGATCACATGTCCATGCCTTGAGAAAGGGTAGATATTATATTAGGATTGTCCGCCTTAGATAACTTGATTTGGAATGCATGATTAGGTAGATTGATTGTTGGTTTCGGAAGTCTTGTGGTGAAATTGTATCCTAGAACATATGTCTCAATGTTAAAGAACTCGTTAGTTTATTGTTTTTTAGTAATTTCATTCTTAAAACCATATTTTGTTCTTTGCAAGTTTGATTCGTAGTTTAGGTTTAGTTTGTGTAGCATAGTCCCTGTGGGATCGATACCTAAAGTACTACACACGTGTCTTGCACTTGCGGGTAGTTTAGGTTAATTTAGTTTAACTTGGAATGCATCATGTACTTCACTCAGATCCCTAATATCATTCAACTATTTGGCCTTCATAATTACATGACGTTTAAGCGCATAGACAAAGGATCAAACGGGGATAGAAATTGCAATTATAGATAGAAATCAATGCAAGGGTTCTGGGATAGCGTAGGGCTACTCCCTTCTCCTAGAACAATTGATAACACTGAAAGTGTATCAATATTAGGATATGTTTTAGAGTCATTTTCGCTCATATTCTTTTGGATCAACTTGCTGACATTCTCACAAAGCCTCTTCCTAGGCTTCCGTTTCAGCATTTGTGTTCCAAGATTGGACTCACCGAGGGTGCTCCATCTTGAGGGGGCGTGTAAAGGGTACATGTATAGGGGTATATACGTCTTTTTGTAATTACATCCTTTATTGTAATTTAGGTCTAATACTCTTGTACATATAGCCGTTTTGGCTTGATTCATCAATTCAATTCAGATTCCAATTCTTCAACTACTACTCCACCCGCTCGGGCAAAACCTACGAGGTTTTGTCCACACATTTAACACGACCCGGGCACAAGGCAACGAGATCGGGTAGCAATACCCGATCGGGCGCAAGAAGAATACCCGCTCGGGCTATTAGTCACCCAATTTGGCCCGAGAGTTTACACGACTCGTGCCCGCTTGACCACGAGATCGGGTGATGTCCACCCGATCGGGCACCAGACAGCAACACAACCGGGCAACACCTGTGCCCGAGCGGGCCGCGTATTTCGCAACAACCTAGATCTCGAATTCAAACGAGCGGATTCAATGAACAGAACAGATCTAGGGCAAGGGGGCGACAAACAGGGCAAGAAAAGACTGGAAAAACATCTGGAAAGGCTCAGGAGGTATCGGAGAAGAAGGAACATAATAGATCTAGGGCAAAGGGGGGCGACGAACAGGGCAAGAAAAGACTGGAAAAACATCTGGAAAGGCTCAGGAGGTAT
>CM071869.1:22534550-22554836 GCA_036759665.1 Gynandropsis gynandra | reverse complement strand
GCAAATGGAGGATTAGATCGATTGAGATTGACCTTGCTGCGAGTTACCATGGGATGCACGTTTCGATTGGTTGGTTCCACAACAGTAGCACGGGTCGCGTCCATAGGCAACGCTGGAGCACGTGCCGCGTCCGAAGACGACGCGAGAGTACGGGCCGCGTCCGAGAAAGACACACGAACCGCGTCCGAGAAAGACGCAGGAACCGCGTTCGAGAAAGGCGTAGTAGCTGCATCCGAGAAAGACGCAGGGACCGCGTCCGAGAAAGGCGCAGGAAGCGCGTCCGAGAAAGACGCAGGAACCGCGTCCGAGAAATGCGCAGGAGCCGCGTCCGAAAAAGACGCAGGGGTCGCGTCCGAAGGCGACGCAGGAGGGCAGACCGCGTCCGAAGTCGACGCCGGAGAAGAGGAGACCGCAGCGTTGCTAGTGTCCGTGTCACTCTCAACTATGATTAGGGAAGAATCTAATCTTGGGGGCTGCGGTGGTGAAGATGGAGCGTGGGCCACGGTAAAGGGCTCAATGGGTGAGAAAGAAGGACCATGGGACAATGAAGAGGCAGCGGGTATGTTAGGATGTGTGACATATTGGGAGAGATTAGCAAAGGGCAAAACGGATTCATGAAAGACAACATGACGCGAGACAAAGACGCGAAGTTTGGATAGGTCAAGACAAAGATACGCGCTTTGGGTGTTGGAGTAGCCAAGGAAGACACATGGAGCGGATCTAGGGTCGAGTTTGTGGGAGGCATAGGGACGCAGCCAAGGGTAGCACAAACAGCCAAAGATTTTGAGTTTGTGGAGGTTCGGTGGAGTTTGGAAGAGAGCTTCATAGGGCGAGGCATAGGAGAGGAGAGGTGTGGGCATGCGGTTGATGAGATAGACCGTGGTCGTAAAGGCGTAAGACCAATAGGGTAGTGGTAGAGAGGAATGCATATGAAGAGATAATCCGGTTTCGACAATATGACGATGTCGACGTTCGGATATCCCATTATGCTCGGGAGTGTGGGGTGGAGTTGTGTAGTGTGAGATGCCATTGTCCGATAGAAAAGAATGGAGGGCTATGTATTCTCCACCGTTGTCGGTGTAAAGATTGACGATTTTAGCGTTAAACTTGTTTTCGACAAGAGATTTGAAGGCAATAAAAGTTGCTCGAACTTGTGATTTTAGTTTGAGCGGATAAAGCCAAGAATAACGTGTAAAATGATCAACAAAAAGAACATAATACATAAAACCATCCGTTGAAATAATCGGAGATGTCCATAAATCGGAGAAAACAAACTCAAGGTTTTGCGGAGCCATCAGCAATGGTGACCTCTTCGCCACCGTGATTAGGATTGTGGAGTGATAGGTTCTGAAAGTCGGAAGTGATGTGATGTGAGGCACCACTGTCAAGCAGCCAACTCGAGGGATTATACGTGGGATACGTAGCACCGTTTGCAGTAGGTGGCCAAGGACGTGGAGGAGGGGTCCACCGTTGTGAAGTCGGATCGGAGGAGTTGTTTGCGGATATGAGGCGGAAGCGGGAGCAGAATTTTGCGCTGTGTCCTTGAGTCCCGCAAGCTTGGCAGCGGCCTCGGTAACCACCCGTGGAGTTCCGGTTGTTGTTGCGACTCCATTGAGGGTTAGGGTTGCGTGGTCTTGAACGGGCAGCAGCAAGATGAGCCGTGACCGGTAGGGCAGCGGCGGCGGATGGGAGATCTATGGCCAATTTTGCCTCATGATTGAGGAGTTTTTCGTGCAGCTCCTCAATTGAAATTGCGGTGTCTTTGGCATTGATCACATCAGCTATAGGCTTGTACTCCTCGGGCAGTCCATCAAGAATGGCTTCAAGAACGTCCTCGTGATCCATCGGTTTCCCGAGGAGAGAGAGTTCATCGGTTTTGGTGTTGATGAACCGTAGGTATTCTTCCACCGATTGAGATCCTTTGGCACATCGTTTGATTTGATCTCGTAATTGTTTGATATGACCACGAGAGGCTTTGCCCTAGATGTTGGCTAGGGTTCGCTACGCTTCTCGAACGGAAGTTACTCGGGCAATGACCGGTTGTAGCGGGAGAGAGAGTGCGCCGAGCAAGGAGCTGAAGATCAAACGATCTTGATGTTTCCACGGGCTGAAGGCGGGATTGGGTTGCTGGATCCCATCAACGTGGATCATGTTTGACGGTACAATAGAGTCTTCAGTGATGAAGCACTCGAGATTGTAACCTTCGAGGAGAGAGCGGATTTGAACGCTCCAAATGAGGTAGTTCGTTGGGGTGAGTTTCGTTATGCTTGACATGTTGCAAGCGAAAAGAAGTTTCTGTGGCTGTTGCGGATCGAACATGCTCACAGACTCGGTGCGCTCCGGGATGTCCGACATGAGGGCAAGACGAGGCGCGGGAGACTAAGGAAGTTGTTGGAGGACGCGGCCGGTTTTGGTGGGGTTGGTTGGGACGCGTCCGAGAATCAAGGAATGCAATTGGGTGACGTGGCTTGTGTGAGATCTGGGTCTTTGGTGGGCAGATCCATGGTGGTGAGACGACGGGGCCAAGAGAAAGTCGCCAGAATAGGATTCAGACGGCGGTGCAAGAAAGTAGGAAAAGCGGATGCGTGCCCGATCGGGTGGAATTGGAGTGCCCGCTCGGGTTAATTGTCATCAAGATGCCCCGGCTGGTGGGGCGACGGAAGAGCAGCTGATCCGAGGGGTGAGACGTCGGAGCAGCGGCGGAGGGTGGGCTAACTGCGGCGGTTGGACCGGTGATGGTGCGGCGGCTAGGGTTGGTCGAGGAAGAGGAAGTGAGCGGTTAGGGTTTCGTCGTGAGACGATTTGTGCTCTGATACCATGTGAATGGTAATCTGAATTATTGATTACTGAAAAGCCATAAACGGCTATATATACAAGAGGTTAATGATATGACCTAATGAGGGAATAGTAAATTACAAATATACCCTTAATACAATAATATCCTAATATCCTTATAGGTCAGGCTTCAACCGATGCACGAGGGGGGAGGAATCAACCAATGCATGGTCGGGCATAACCTTCTGCATGGTCGGGCTAGAGGCTGATAAAAAAGCACAGTCGAGCTTCAATACCTGCACGATCGGGCTCTTGAGACAAAATCACCCCCGTAGCTTATGTACAACCCGTGCTTGCTCCATGCTCGGTGGGGCACGCAAGGGAGAATGCATGCACGGTCGGGCTTCTACATGAGTACGGCTAGGCTTGCATGCCAACAACCAATACGACATACAGAGACACCATAATTTGAATGAGCATGAGTCTTAAAATCAAACCAGAAAGAACACAAGAAGACGGACCAGACCAGAACACAAGAAGACGGACCAGACCAGAGAAGAGAAGAGAGGAGAGAGCATGATTATAGAAGGAGACTACAGCCATCCGAAGGATTCGTCCGAGGCCACGCTTGGAGGATAGGGAAGATGAATATTTATATTTGTTTCCCTATGATTTCTGTGTAGTTCTCTTTATCATGGGTTAGGGATGCTATGTAATGGATAGTTTGGTTCTTAATGCTTGATTTCAGTTTTGTTCACTCGTATGGTTCGATAGGTTGTAGTGTGCGTAATGCGTTCATACTTTATTGATTTCATGTTTGAATGAGGCTAGATGCATTCGAGTGAGATTAGACACGTTTGAATGAGATTAGAGATTCGTCAAGGCATTAAGAGAGTTAGATTTGAGTTTCGGACTTAGCCTTCGAATGAATTAATTTAATGAGAATCTAACGATCGGTTAATCTATTTAGGAACGGTAGAACTCCCATTGTTCTTCATGTGTTTAGGATATAAGTTTACTTCATCAAGAGGTGTGTACGTTTATCTCCTAGATACTGTATTTAGGCATCGAGAGAGTCACTTCCGTCAATAAAGGTCGAGTTCCTATTGTTTTTGGTTGTATAGGTTAGAGTTCCCTATTGTTCTTCATGCATCTAGACGTTCCGCACTGCATCGAGAGATGAGTGACGTTGATTCCCTAGGTAGAGGATTTAGGCATCGAGAGAGTCATTTCCGATAGTTGAGTTAGAACTCCCCACTAGTTCTTCATGCATCTAGATGTTCCGCGCTGCATAGAGATGAGTGACGTTGATTCCCTAGGTAGTGGACTTAGATTTTAGTTCCTCATCGATTCATATAAACCTATTTTATGTTCTATGGAAACATCCATTGCATGTCCCAGCATTCCCGAAACCCGTGGTACTCTATCTTGTTCTGTCTAATCCCATCATTGTTTTATTCTTTAATTTCCAGTTTGATAATAACCTATTGATTGATCTTCTTCTCGTGAATTCTTAGTTCTAACGTTCACACTAGTCCCTAGAGTTCGACCCTAGTACTACACATACCGTACTTGCGATAGAGTGGTTTAGGAAATTAAAACCTCTGATTTCCGATCATCAGAGGGTTTCCTTCTTTGGCATCTGGAGAAGATGAATGGAAGTATAAGTATTATGAAGGTCTATCACAGAACAAAAGCTCGAGTGATTGTGGTGTTTATGCCTTCAAATTCTTAGAAGCCTCAGTTAGCGCTAGCCACATTCGTGCAGCTTCCACCTTGCGACGACAATGTTCCTTCCATGCGTGAGAAGATGACGAATAATATATTTAAGAATGGAACATGTATCCCTCCACCCTGAGACTAACTTGATACATTATTATTTTTTTGGGAATGGAAGATGTAAATATTTGGTACATTGTTATTTTTAAAAACTTTCTCCATATTATTTTGTTATTTTTATTAAAATTTCTTCATAATAATAAAAGAGTCGCATGGGTCTGAGGGTCGTAGAGGTACAAGGGTCGAAGGGGTCAAAGGGTCGCAGGGGTCAAAGGGTCGAAGAGTTACAAGGGTTAGAGAGGATCCAAGGGTCGCAGGGGTAAAAGGATCGAACGGGTAAAAAGGTCGCAAGGGTCAAGGGTCGAGAGGGTAAAAGGGTCGCAGGGGACAAGGGTCGCAGGGGTCAAAGGGTCGCAGAGGGACAAGGGTCGAAAGGGTCAAAGGGTTGTAGGGGTCCAAGGGTCGAAGAGTTACAAGGGTCGCAACGGTAACTCTGCGACCCTTGGACCCCTGCGACCATTGTCCCTCTATGACCCCTTCGACCCTTGAACCCCTGCGACCCTTCGCTTTATTATTAAACAATAAAAATTATTTACAAGTAATACGAATAAATTTTAAAACAAAATAACAATGTACCAAGTTACATCTTCCATTCCCAAAAATTAAAAATTATTTACAAATAATATGAATAACTTTTACAAAATTACAATGTACCAAGTTACATCTTCCGCTCCCAAAAATAAACATTATTTATCAAGTTATTTACAAACGACCCTTGTACTCCTGCGACCCTTGTACCCCTCCAACCTTTGTACCCCTCTGCGACCCTTGTACCCCTACGGTCCTTGTACCTCTGTGACCTTTGTTCCCCTCTGCGACCCTTGTACCCTTGTGACCCTTGTACCCCTGTGACCTTTGTACCCCTGCGACCTTTGTACCCCTCTACGACCTTTGTACCCCCTCTGATGCAAGCGCCACCACGACTCATGGGCCTTAAAACTGTTGACCATGACCTTTCACAATCGAGGAACATTAGTATCTTACATCGTCTACGGCAAAGATAGTTCACCCTCGCAAACCCTATCGGAAGTGTCTGTGACATCACCCAAGTTACATCAGTATAAATGAATAAAATTCGAATAAATAACCACATTATATATGATGAATCGGTTTGAGGTCATTTACCAATGCATCTACGGCCAGATTTGAGCGAGTGACTGGTACCTTGAAAAACCTCTGAACAGGAGTGGCCATGGTGACGTTAAAGACCATGTCACCTTCGTGACGGAAAAGTACGTAATCCCCAATACGAAAGTTTTGATCGTTGGAGAAATCTTTCCAGCCATCATTGAATTTGGTGCCATCCAACTTGACTTCCCATGTTCTGTTAGATGCACTGGATTTAAGCGCTGTCGTGTTGTTGTCCATCGTTTTCCTGTAAATATACTCATCGAAGAAGATCTTTGGAATGTCATGTAACAAAAAACGAAAACAAAGTCATATATGTACATTCTCTACATGTAACATACCGACAGAGAGACAGATGAAGAAGATTACAATGTAGTACTCCAGATATCTAATGGACGGAAATCAGAGTTTTATTATTTCCAAGACCACTCTACCGCAAGTATACGGTTCGTGTAGTACAAGGGTCGAACTCAGGGGACTAGTGCAGCGTTAGAACTAAGATTTTCACGAGAAGAAGATCGATGAATAGATGATTAATGAACTAGAAAATAAAGATAAAGAAAGGTAACGAAGCTAGACTCGGCAAGATGGAGCATCATTGGTATCGGGAATACCGGAACATGCAATGGATGTTTCTATGGATCATGAAATCGGTTTGTATCAATCGATGGGGAACTAATATCTAATCCTCTACCTAGGAAATCAACGTCACTCATGTCCCTATGTATTGCGGAACGTCTAGTCGCGTTAAGAACGATAGGGAACTCAACCTCTAATGCTAGAAATGACTCTTCCAAGCCTAAATCTTCTACCTAGGAAATCAACGTCACTCATATCACTATGTAGCGCGGAACTTCTAGATGCATTAAGAACAATGGGGAACTCGACCTCTAATGTCGGATGGGAACTCAACCTCTATAGACGGAAATGACTCTCCCAAGCCTAAATCCTCTATCTAAAATATAAACGTACTCATCTCCCGATGCAATAAATCTACACTTAGATGCATGAAGAACAATGGGAATTCTAGCTCAAATATTACCGTTCCTAAATAGATTAACCGATCGAGCAGATTCTCATTAATCTAATTAATTCGAAGGTTCATTCATGAGACTCAAGCCTAACTCTCCCAAGCCTAGACGAATCTCTAATCTTCCTCAAACGTGATCAGTAGAATAGATCTAGTCTTATTCAAGCATGAAATGAATAACATATGAAGACATTACGCACATATCTATAACCTATCGAATCATTCAATTGAACAAAACCGAAATCAAGCATTAATAAATCAAACTATCCATTACAAAGGCATCTCTAACCCATGACAACAGATCTACTCAGAATACATAGAGAAGCAAACAAAAACGAAGTAAGTGTTCATCTCCCCTATCATCCCAAACGTTGGCTTCAGATGAATCTTTTGGGTGGCCCAAAGTCTTCAACCGTGTTCTCTCCTCTTCTTGGTGTGTCTCTTGGTATCTCCTCTGGTCTGTGTTTCGTCCCCTTGCCCTAGATGGCTTCTTTTCTCTTTAATTTCCCGTTCAAACATTCAAACTGGGTTGTTGCAGATAAATTTAAAAAAAATGCTTGGCGACGATTTTCGATTAGTTGGCCATCCAAAAGCCGCTCAATCACCAACCACATAATGCACCAATTTTTCTGATTTGTAGATGATGATCCTAGGGGTGGGCAATTCGGGTTTCGGGATAGGTTCCTCGGGTTTGGTCTGGGTTCGGGTTCCTTAGGTTTTAAAAAATTTAAAGCCAAAAAACCCATTTGGTTTTTGGGGCGGATTCCTCGGTTTCGGTCCGGGTTTGGATTGTTCGGGTTTTGAAACATTGAACCCAAAAAAACCCGAATTGTATTTGGGTTCTTTCGGGTTCTTTCTTTTGTGTGTATCATTCTCAAAAAGTTCTCTTGCATTTTGGTTTATTGTTTTCTTCAATATTCCGATGGGTTTGTTTGGAGAGGACATAAGGATGCACGTATCATGGTACTGCTTTTTGTGTGCAAGAATTGGGTGAGAATTTAGAAATCAACTCTGACTTCACTGAGTTCGCCTACTTTTACCTATTTAGTATTATTGTTCTAGGAGTTGTATATTGGTTGTTTTCAGAAGTTTGTCTTTCACATTTACATTGTTTTGTGTGTATCATTCTTTTGTGAACCACTTTGTTGAAGCTGCATGTGGATGCCTACAACCGATAATCTGTTGTATGTGAACAAGTTTTTCGGTGAAAGGTTTATATGTTTTTTTTTGTTATCATTTGCATGTCAACACTTGGTCAATCTTTGCTTGATTCTTTTTTTTTTCATATTGATTCCCATGACAAGGAGCTGAAATAATTTCTATTTTATGTAGGCATGCAGTGGTAATGATTACATGCAGAGTTATGATATTCTTTTCTTAAAGTTTATGTTTCGTGACTACAGAAGAGAATGCTCGTAGGTAATCCCCGATGAATCAACTTAGTTCATTTGAGAGAGGGAGCTGCAGAAGAGAACGTTTGTGTGAGTGAGAGAGTGGGAGAGAGGGAGCTGCGACGTCGGACTCACGGTTTAGGAGAGTTAGGGTTTGTTTGTTTAGTTTTTTTTTCGGGTTCTTCGGTTCTCTCGAACCCGTACCCGGACTGACCCGAACTCATTTGGGTTTAGATATTGAACCCATATGAATTTTCTACAAAACCCACTTATCTCACGGGTTAGATTATTTGGGTTGGGTCGGTCCCAGTCGGTCCGGGTTACCCGAAATGCCCACACTAGATGATCCAACGCGGAGCGAATAGTCGACCATCCAAAACGATTTTTCATAACACTAAAATTAATTAATACTCAATTTAAGAACTAATAATAAAATATTAAACCAAAAAATCGGTTGCACTTAATGTTACTTTTTACATCCAATTTTGTCATTGAAAACCTATAGGATATTTATAGGAAAAAGAGCCTATTCCCCCCTTGATTTTCATGCTTTAGTCCTATTCCCCCTTCGATTTTGACCTTCGTCCTATTCCCCCCTCGATTTTCAGTTTCAGCCTATTTCCCCCTCGATTATCATGTTTTAGTTCTATTCCCCTCTCGATTTTGATCTCATCATATTCCCCCCTCAATTATCACAAATCTACCTAAAACCCCCTCTGATTTTGACCCAATTTTGACCACATTTTGATTTCAATTTTGACCCAATTTTGAACAAATTTTGATTTTAATTTTAATTTTGATTTTAATTTTGATTTTAATTTTAATTTTGGTTTTAATTTTGATTTTAATTTTAATTTTAATAATAATAAATTATTATCTCAATTTTGACTTGATTTAATCCTAATTAATCCAAATTAAGTATAAATTAAAAATTCGATTTAATCCGAATTAAGTTAAATTGAGTCCAAAATTGAGTCAAAACTATGTCAAAATTGATTTTAATTTTGACCAAATTTTATTTTTAGTTTTGATTCAAATATAACTCAATTTTGACTTGATTTAATCCTAATTAATTCGAATTAAGTATAAATTGAAAATCCGATTTAATCCGAATTAAGTTAAATTGAGTCCAAAATTGAGTCAAAACTATGTCAAAATTGATTTTAATTTTGACCAAATTTTAATTTTAGTTTTGATTCAAATATAACTCAATTTTGACCTAGTTTTGACTCAATTTTGACTCGATTTAATCCCAATTTAATCTTAATTTTGACAAAATTGGATTTGATTTTGGGTTTAGGGTTTAGGATTTTGCCACTTAGTTATTGGTCATGAGATAATAATTCCATGCCACATGTTGGCATCTTAAATATTGGTTCCATCACCTCGGAGTGTTGTATAAGATTTTATTGGATATTTTTACTTAATTTATAATAATAATATAATTATAGACTTACCGTTGTTATCCCGTTTATCATAATTTAAATGGTCGAATTCCAATTTAATTAATCAAATTTCGATATTAAAATCAATATAAAAAATATATGTGTAAAAATATTTATTAATATTATTTACTGATACATCAAAATAAATGATATAATTGAAAATTAAATAATTAGTCGATTATAATTATTGATTCAAATATATAATTATTGATTCGATTTTAGGATGTCTTGGGATAATATTAAATAAAAAAAACTTATGCTTTGATGGTTAACGGTAGGATTTATATTTTACGAATAACTTGATTTATTAAAATTAAAATTAAAATCAAAACTAAAACCAAAATTGAAATTAAAATTAAAATTAAAATTAAAATCAAAATTAAAATTAAAATAAAAATCAAAATTAAAATCAAAATTAAAATCAAAATTGTGTCAAAATTAAAATAAAAAAATTGGGTCAAAATTGAAATCAGAATTTGGTCAAAATTGGGTCAAAATCGGAGGGGTTTTAGACAGATTTTTGATAATTGAGGGGGGAATAGGATGAAGTCAAAATCGAGGGGGGAATATGACTAAAACATGATAATCGAGGGGGAAATAGGCTGAAACTGAAAATCGATGGGGAATAGGACGAGGGTCAAAATCGAAGGGGGAATAGGAGTAAAATATGAAAATCAAGGGGGAATAGACTGTTTTTCCATATTTATATAGATGTTAACTGTTTTTTAATTATAATTCAGATATTTTAAAATCATAAGTTGCATATTTATTGTCTAGAAGAATCAAAATTGAGTTTTTTTATTCTGTCAATCATCAATAACCAGAACTCGAAGTAAAAGTATGACATGCTTCAATTTATGTAATTGAAATATAAAAAGTCAGAAAAATAACAAAAACTTTGAAATTCGACGAAGAATTGTACGAGTTCTTTGATGTAGGGAGAACTCACTGAATTATCAAAATTTAAGAGAAAAATGTTGTAAAATAAAAATTTAGTACGTGGTTTAAGTCGATTATGAAAAAAAAAAATATAATGTATTCAAAGATAAATAAATTGTTGAGAGGAAATAGACGATTATCCGTTAGAAATTTTATATAAAACAATTAGAAAAGAAATAATACAAAATATATAAATTAGAAATCAATCTATTTATTACCAATTTATTCTGATTTGAAATTCAAAAAATTTTAACAAGATATTGAAGTTCAATTAATCTGGATATGATACTTGATTTGAGACGGGCTTGTAAAACAATCATGTCGGATAATATTAGGAGTTCCACATCGAAGCTTAAACAATACACAAACTACTGAATGTTATGAAATCAGATACTGGTATGATTTGTATCCAGAAACTACGAAATGTTAACTATGAAAAGTTCATCTTGAGGATTTAACATGCTCAAGGGCATTTTCTCTGAATGTATGAAGCTCCATGTTCCTCGTACCTGTCCGTAATCCGAGACAAGAAGAGAACCACACATGAGAAAGGCAGATCATGAATCATATAGACTATCCCATGAATCCATGATATCAATGGAACGGGTACTTACTCTGATTTAGAGAACCACATTTGCTGGAATGAGCCGAGTGATGCCAAGATACTCCCTCCTATCCATACACTGCACAAATAACATATGATTTCGATATTCAAGTTTGAACGACTTAAAATCATGATACGCAAACAAGTCAGTACAAACTTTGATGAGCAAAAGCATCCGGGACACTGAAATAATTTTGCTAGAATTATAATACACCTAAGTTAGGTCTAGTGTAAAGTTTCTCTCTTTCAAAATAATGTGTGCAAGAAGTTAGCACTTCATATGGCTTTAAAGCTTTTGATTAAACTAGGTAACATAAGCACATGAGTTTCTACTTCCAAACTGAAAACTCGAAATGTAGATAAATTCCAAAAACTTCAGAAGATTTCAAAGAGTACCCATGAGAACAATGTTTATAAAAATTCTTCAAGCATGGGAAGGGCACTCGCCTAGGGCATTTTTAAGTAGGTTGTTGATAAAAACAATACAATGGCTAATAGAGGAAAAGGTAAATTGTATCTAACCTGAATCTTCTTTCAGTTGTGTTACCACTGGCCAACACTTTAACTCGAGCTGATTGAGGAGACTCCTAAAAGAGGATAAGGCACACTGAAAATTTTAGCCACCTCAAAACACCGCTTAAAGCAGACGGATAAGAGAGAGAGAGAGAGAGAGAGAGAGAGAGAGAGAGAGACAAACTTCTAGCAGATCCTTCTCAAGGCGTTCTTTCAACTGTTGCATTGATGCTGTGCCACCAGCAAGCTATATGAAGCGAGGAAATAGAATGAAATCAGTGTCAAGATAAAACGGGGATGCTAACACTTTTATGAAATACCAGATGAGCTAACAAAAAATAACAGAGTTGAGTCGAGGGTTTTACCAGTATGCTACTATACAACTCTCTCCGAATATCCACATCACACTTGTTGATGCTCTCTATGACCTGTAACAAGATTTTTAAATTTATTAAACAAAAGGGATAGATAGTTAATACTAGTGGGTACTTAAACTTTCAAACACCAAAGAATATACTTACCATGCGCGGCAACCCACGAAGCGATGGAAGCATGTCCGTGTAATTTTCCATTCCAGGAATTGTCTGCAGTTTGCAGTAAAAATCGGAAAGGGACCTCAAAAATTCAAGAACACTAAGAGAAGAAATTAGTAGAATGGTCGGCATTCAGCATGAACTGAAAGAGTCTTCGCAGCAAATTATTATATTTAAGCATCTTGTCGTCCCACAAAGCTTTTCTGAAGCTACATTCAATCATTACAAATGATTTCAAGGCCAGAAATCTTCTAAAAACATAAGATTTTTTAGATGGTAAAAATGGTTGTAGTTCATCCCACCAAGGAAAATAAAACGTTGCAGTGACATGATTAACATTTTAGTTGACTTAATTGACAAGATTTAGCATGCAGCATGTATACCTGAACCAGGGATGGGTTAAACATCACATCAGGGATTTTGAATCTGTCAGCACCAATTTCGAGCGTCCTGCATTACAGACTATTTGTTTTAGACATTGGGCTGCGAGAAAACTTCAAGCATCAATCATGTAAAGGAAAATTCAGCATACACAATTGTTAGAAGGAGAACAAAAGGTGGCTATTGCAGTTGTCACCTTTATTAACCTAAAGTTATTTCTCCATTTGTGTGAGATCCTATTTGAGTTTCCAAAACATTAAAACCTTCTTTTGTTGCAATCTGAAAACGTGTATTTTCAGGTGTCTTAATAAAAGTTTATCTTAACCAAGATTATTTCGGATGTGCTGACCTCATCACCATTATCAGTCTAGTCCAAAGTAAAAATTTGTATTCCATTTATTCAAGGCTTAGGAACATTAGGTTATAACCATAACCCTTATGCTCCCAAAGCAAAAGACACTCTAGCATGTATGTTATAAAACAAAAGCAATAAATTTAAATGGAGCTTACTGGCCATCAGGAAGCTCATAAGATGTCATCGGTATGTTTGAATATGAAGTGTCTGCAAACAAAATGTACCATATCAGAAAAATTAAGAAAGCTTTTGACTTTTTTTTGCTATTCTCTGTTTTTTCTAATTGCAGACTAAAGTGGAAATGTTTGACTAATATGAATAATGATCATGCAAAAAGAAAAAAAAAGCCCCTGGCTTGCAACTTTTAGATTACGTCAAACTCTGAACGAGACAAATGAATGAGACCAGCCAAAGACAAAGAAAGGAGTACCATCATAGGGAGTGTCTGGAGCCCGGCAAACTGATTCCTTGATATCACTTACTATCATTCTCTGTTCCCCAAAAGAAAGGAAATCATGAAACCAAGAAAAAAAATAGATGCTCTGAATCAAGTTATCAGCATCAAATATATACCTGGCAGAAGAGCTTGTAGCTTTCTGTTGTATCAGGAAGATCTACATCAGTCACCTGCAAAAAACATGGGGAGAAACAACGCAAAAGATGAATATTCTAACACAATTCACTAGTTTCAAGAAGGCAATAAGTAATTAAGATTATATATATTCAGACTCCTTTTAGATTGGCATGAGAAAACCAAAGGGGCAGAGAATCCATAGGAAAATTGGATTTCGCAAAGCAAAGTGCAAGCTATAATGTCATATCCCAATCAAGATCAGATAATCATATAACTGCTCATTCCTGGCCAAAAAGAAAAGAAGTACCTGAAAATCTCCTGGCTGTATCTCTTTTCTCTTGAACGAGTATCTGGGTCTTATCTGTGAAAGTAGATATCATTAACATTGCCTTGTAAGATGCTACTATGAAGTGACACTACAACTAATTGAACCAGATAACACATGCAGTCTGATCATTTGTCTTTTGTTTGAACATAAGATATTTGAGTGTCTTTGGATTAAATTGAACCAAATAGTCTAGCTAGATTAGCATCTCACTTTAGTGCCTTTACTCTCCAAGCTTTTCAGTAAGCAATCAGAGAGGAATTCGCCTCCAATTGGAGAAGAAATGACAGCCTGTGGATAGAAGTATTGCCAAGAAACAAATAAAGGCATCAATAAATCCAGTCAACCATTTTCTTTACAAAGTGTGAATGACACGAACATTAAAAAGGATTGAAGACTATTATGATGTACTGGACTGGTTGTATGATACAACTTGTGTCCACCAATATATTCCAGAAGGCCATAGCAGGACTATCACCATTGGATTTCACGTAAATTGTAATCCAAAATATAACTCTCATTGCATCAAGTGAGAGTGAATACCTTTTGAAGAACATAACCGTCGTGCACGGGGGCAATTGTTGTGGACCCTCCACCACTGAAAGGGAATTGGGTAAGTTTAAGGAAAGAATCCAATCAGTGTATCTCAGATTAATTAAAAAGCTAAAATTCCAGGAAATCTTCCGCAATGTAAACTACACACAAATACTTTATGAAACCTTATTTAAAATAGAAACCGGAAACAACCAAACTTTTCGTCAAATGTGCTGAATTTATAGTATCACATGATGCGGTTTTGATGAATATGTACAAATTCCATTAGATAAAAGAAATGATTACAACTATGAAGTTCATGGCCACTTTATAAAGTTGTAGACATTTTAGATCAAATTGCAAGGTAAGTCATTTGAAAAGGTCAAGTTTAAAGTAACAATTTACCAGTCAACAACCAGTGAGGTAGCTCGTCCTGATGCAAAAGATGTGAGAACCTAGGACCGAAAATTAAAAAAATTATGCAGATAGTAAGACACTAAATTACACCAGGATAAAGGAAGCTTGATGGAAACACAAATTCAATATCAGCATCAGTAATAAAGGAAAACCCAATTTCAAGAGAGGAAGGAAGATACAGCGTTCTTGGAGGTAAACAATGCAGGAACTTGGTATTTTTCAAACATTAGCTCTGCTGCTCTGTCAGGCATATGACACAGATGAATCAGTATACATAAATGGTATACGTGAAAAATCTAAAGGAAGTCCGAAAGTGCAGGGTCAGACTTTTCTCTCTGCTGCTGTGTGTTTGAAGAGGACTCGGCTAACAGCATTGGATGCTCCTTAGGATCAATCAGAAGACAATCCCTTCAAAAAGAATAGTTTTGGCGCTCAATCGCAGGGGAGAAATAGAATGTAAACATTAAAATAAGGCATCTAAGCTTTTCAGACTACCTGAAAGCATGTTCCCATATGCTGTCCACAATGTCCCAGTCAGCAACGATGCCATCTTTTATAGGTGATAATATCTATTGACATAGAAACAATTAACTATTAGAAATTCAAAAAAAAATCATCCAAATATTTCAATCCTTTTCGAAAAGAAACTTAAATCAACGTGAAAAGCTAACCTCCATATGATCCCGCCGAAACCCCAATGCTTGAGATCCTACATAAAGCTTACGTTTTCCTCCATTTCCTTTATCAGAATCAACAGCATTGTTCTTCGAATCCTCAGTATTAGAATTTGTCTTCGCAGCATCATCAACATCCATTTTGTCTATTGCTCCTACAATCTTATGACACATCGACAAGAATCACCCATAACTCCTACGTCTTAAAATCTGGGTAGCAAACACAAATAGACGCACGACCATGAAGCTGCTCTAAGGTATTTAACAAAACCATGAGTCTTCCAGAAATACTGACAACATCATAAGGAACTATTGCACCACATGAGAAGAAAACAAGGGTCCCTAACTGATCAACGAATCTCTATTCCTACAACAACATGCCTTGTTACATTTCCACGACACACACTACAACAACCTTACAGTGAAAAAGGAAAACTACAGAGAAAGACAACCAGAGCCCCGTGAAGCTTACAGAAGGGAAAACAGCCTTGGGGGCATCTTCGCCGGCGTAACCAGCCTTGCAAGTGTGCGAACCCAAGTCGACGACGATAGCTGAGACTTCATCTGTCCAAGACAAAACACAAAAGTCACCACGAAAATTTGGACGTTAAACGAGAAGAACTCGAGATTTCTTACAAGAGCCGAAATTCCAAATCGGAGCGAATTTTAGTGAGCGAAGAAAAACCCACCTCCGCCGTACATGGCTGCCAAGAAATGAGAGAGGCGGAGGGATTCCCCGAGAGGGTTTCGCGCCGGAGCTTGCGAGAGGGTTTTAGCACGGGGGGTGATGGATTTGTCGGAGTTTGAATTGACGAAGACGACTGTTGCTCGGGTTTAGATTTCTTGGGCTCTCGAAAGAGTTGAGGTTACCGAGCCCAGTTAACTGTTGTCGACTACTTTTTTTTTTTATTTAATAGAAACAATTTCGTCGTAAAATAAACAGACATTAATAAAGGGGGGAGAATATAAAAATGCGTCAAAAATCGAGTGGAGAGAAACAAATTAGAGAGCTATTTTTGATATTCTCGAGTGTTTTTCTTCTATTTTCGAAGGATTTCCTTCAATTTTTGAGTGATTTCTTTCCATTCTCGAGTGATTTCCTTCCATTTTGAGCATTTTGCAGTAATTTTAATTTTATTTCCAACAATGTTTCAGCCATTTTCAGTGATTTCCACCAATTTCCAGCGTTTTTAGCGATTTTCCAGTGATTTTTGGCGATTTCCGGCGATTTGTAGGTGACTTTCAGCGATTTCGGTCGTTTTCTGTCGATTTCTGGCATTTTTCGGCGATTTCTGGCAATTTCCGGCGATTTATGGCAGTTTCCGGCGATTTCTAGTAGTTTCCGGCAATTTCTGGCAGTTTCCAGCGGTCGCACTGGGTCACAGGGTCGAACAGGGTCATAGGATCGAACTGGGTCGGACTGGGTCGCAGGGTCGGACAGGGTCGCTGGGTCGCAGGGTCGGATTGGGTCGCAGGGTCGGACTTTCTAGGACCTAAAATGTTACATTACAAATTAAAATAAGAAAACATAAAAATCAAAATTTTTGTCAGATTATTGTACTAACGTTTCTCATATTTCACATAATAAATACACCATAACGTAATCTATTGCTTCAAACCTAATATTCTAAACCATTTATCTCGTGTGTAGTTAAAGATCTTCTTCAAAACCATTTATCTCATGGGTAGTTGAAGAGATTCTGAGAAACATGGTATGAATAAGGAAACAATAATGAAAGTTTTGAAGTTACCACATTAATAAGGCAGAATATCAAAAATACCCTTATAGGGCTAAACCACTTCAAAAATACCCTTCCCCAAAATAATTAAAGCAGCATCACTGGCGAAGAGAGCACGAGTCAATTTTCAATGGCGTCAATAAGTGTAAGTACTTCGATTTCTAGGGTTTTGCAAGCTCTCGAGTCAAAAATGGTTTATTGATTTGAAATGGGTGAGTGTCAGTGTCAGTGAGTCGGTTAGGTCGCAAGGGTCGCATGAGTTGAATGAACATCTTCAACTCCGTGAGTCGGTTGAGTAGCAAGGGTCGCAGTAGTTTCATGACCATCTTCGACTCAGTTTATTGATTTGAAATGGGTGAGTGTCAGTGAGTCGGTTAGGTCGCAAGGGTCGCAGGAGTTGCATGAACATCTTCGACTCAGTGAGTCGGTTGAGTAGCAAGGGTCGCAGGAGTTTCATGACCATATTCGATTCAATGAGTCGGTTGTCGCAGTGAGTGGGATGGGTCGCAATGGTCGTTTGAGGGGCGTGGGTCGGTTGAGTGCCGCGGAGTGTCTGAGGGTCATTTGAGTCGCATGGGTCGCACGAGTCGGTTGAGTCGCATGGGTCGCTTAGGTCGGTAGAAGTATAATGTATTCGTAAGTGGTCATTTTGCAAGTGGCGCCAAAGCCGAAATTTGTGTATGAATTCAAGCACATGGACGGAATTCCAAAGATCACCACCAAGTGTTATCCTCACAAGACAATAAGAACGCTGAGAGGAATCTTAAATGAACAGGAGTTGCATTACTTCGAGAAGGAGTCACAACTTAGGCATTTATTCCACTTACAATGTGACTCCACATTAACGAAGGTTCAAATGTCTGTACTACTAAATCACTCCGTGATTATACGGAACAATACAGACTTGTGGTTCGTCATAAACGGCATTCCCATCCGGTACTCTATAGTGGAGCACGCACTAATTTCCGAATTGAAATGCGGATCATATCCCATAGGATGGGAGTCCATGATGGGTGTCACATTCAGGCTGAAGAATTTCGATCGTGGAAAGGTGACCCCTGAACAAGTCAGTGAAAAGCTTGTGAAGGCGAAGAATTCCGACGACCGGAAGAGGTTCGCAACTTTGATGTTGTTGGCGCAAGTTATGGCTCACAAGCCTTCAGCAGAAAACTCTATCAGCCATGATCTCATTGACATGGTTGATGACTTGGAATTTTGTGAAGGCTTTCCATGGGGTCGTTACACATTCGAGATGATTGTGGATACTTGCCACAAGCACGTTAGCGGGAAATCACCGAAACCAAAATGGTATTGTGGCGGTTTCATGATCCCACTAATGGTAAGTTGTATATATTATTCGAATAACTTGAATGTTTTCGTACTTTTTGCATTCTTATCATTTTGTTTTAATGTTTCAGTTACTTCCATTTGAAACCATCTTAGGCGCATTCTTGGGCGCATCGATCCTGCCCAAGAATGTGCAAGAAGATGGTTAAATCCAAATTTAACCCGAAGTATGTAGATGTTATGTTTTGTTTTTTCAGGATATTCTAAGTATTCTTCGTGCTGAACACGAAGAGGAAGTTTTACTTTCTGGTCTGGAGGATTACGAGGGATGTGACGATCCCGATGTTCTGATATGGATGAAACATCTTCGTAGAAATCCGAAGGGTATTTGTTGGGAGGATATCCGTGAGCAAGAACTGCTGACACGAAAAGCAGCTCTTGGTGATCAAAAAAAGGAGAAGGAAAAAGGGACTAAGAGGAAGGAGTGCAATTAATAGGGGAAATAAGGAAGTCGGAGAAGAGAATCATCAACGCCGTAAGAGACCTTCTAAGGGATGTCGGGATTCATGTGCCTAATCCAAAATCAAAGGCTGTCGAGAAAGTTGCGATCACCGAAACCCAATCTTCTGACACTGTTGGTGATTTTGCTTTTGAATTCCTTTGACGTCCAAATCCAGTGTCAAGAAACCTTGCTCCTGATGGAGTTCCACCAGTAAGTAATATTTAGTGAAAAGGTCATTTGAGTGTCAATTTCCATCAAGACATATAAGTCGTAGGGTTGCATAAGTCGTAGGGTCGTTAGAGTCATAGGGTCGCACAAGCCGCAGGGTCGTTAGAGTCGCATGGGTCCCATGGGTTTCATATGTCGCAACATATAAGTCGTAGGGTCGCATAAGCCGTAGGGTCGTTAGAGTCGTAGGGTCGCATAAGCCGCAGGGTCGTTAGAGTCGCATGGGTTTCATATGTCGCATGTGTCACTGGGTCGCTAAAGTCAAATGGTCGCATGGGTCGCATAGGTCGCATGGGTCGCATGGGTCGCATTGGTCCCATTGGTCGCATTGGTCCCATTGGTCGCCATATGTTTAATGAGGTAAATTTTATGCAGGTGCTGGACCTTTATCGAAGGAGTCTGCGCCATATGTTGAACCTCCGCCGGCGAAAAGAGCAAGAACAATTCAAGAACCCGAAAAAACGTTGGTTCAAGAACCTGAGGAGTTTGTGTGGAATCCCAGGGGATTAGTAAAGGGCTTGGTAAGCCGATTTCCTACGTTCATTGAGGCTAGCGGTGAAAAGTTGACTAATCTATATTGGTTCCTGAAGGCACCTCGACATGATCGGTGGTGGAAATCTGAGCTAGATATTCCCTGGGGGCCAAAGTTTTGGGAGATTATATTAAAGGCCAACGCATGGCTTGAAGATGAAGTAAGTTTTTTTAAACCCTTAGTCTCACAGAGTTTTGTGTCATATGTGTTCCTGTGTGTTAATTTTTTTTTGCAGCGCGAATCAGAATTATTACGTTTGTCTTGTTGCTTTCATGCAGACGCTCTCGATGTGGATGTACGAGGATATGGAAACTGTGCCGGAAAAGCTGAGTCAGTTTTTGAACGCCAAGCCACCAATTAGTGATTATGAAGGTTTTGTCTCGGTTCTAAACATTCCATCGGAAAATAATCGATGGGTAGGATGTCATTGGGTAGCCATCAAAGCGGATTTCAAAACCCGATACATCACGGTATACGACTGCAGGATGAGCCTTAAGGAAACACATATCGATCCGGTGATTGAGAAGATAAAAAAAGCTGT
>CM071869.1:22464523-22474946 GCA_036759665.1 Gynandropsis gynandra | reverse complement strand
AATGACGTGTGGAAACACGAGGTTTAATTATTCCTAGACCACCTCACCGCAAGTATACGGATCGTGTAGTACCAGGGTCGATCTCTAGGGACTAAAGCAGCTAAACTAAGAACAAAACTAAACTAAGATGGGAAAAGATAGTAGGGGATGTGATCCTAAATTCCTAAAACTAATCCTAATGGTGACAACGAAACTAGGTTGGGGATAAAACTAGATATGGCAAACACTACGGGTGTACGGGATACCGGAATTCGCATAGATGAAACAACTAAAGATCATAGATCTATCAACTATTCTTGACAACGGGAAATTCATGCTCTAGGGCGAGGAGTGATTCTTCCGAGCCTAAACCTCCTAACCATGGATACGTGCAACCCTACCTTCCAGCAGTGATTAACACGTACCATGGCAGCATTATGAACGCAATCATTATCCCTACGATTACTAACCGACCGGTCAGATTCTCATTAGCCACACTTAATCTACAACTCAGCAGGTCCGGATTCGTTCCTTAACCTTCCAGCAAGGTTCGAAATCCTATGCTGCTGAGCGGTCAGCACTAGCGTAAGAATGATAATACTAAGTGTAGAACCGTAAATCAAGAATAGATTGATAAAACTAAGCATTAACGCAATTCATTGTTCATACACACAAATCCGATATCCCTACCCGCAGTAGGGACTCTACTCACTCATGGAAGAAACAAAAGAGGAAGATAACAAAGTCCTATACATGATAAACTCTAAGGAACTCGATGCCTCGACCTTCCCTATTGTGTTACCAGTGCAAGGATCGATGCTTCTCCTCTTCACCGACCAGCCCGAGTCGTGTAAACTCTCGGGGCAAACTAGATGGATCAACGCCCGAGCGGGTATTCTTCTTGCGCCCAATCGGGTAAGGCTACCCGATCTCATTGCTCATGTGCCCGGGTCGTGCTGAATGTGTGGATAAAACCCCGTAGGTCTTCTTGCGCCCAATCGGGTAAGGCTACCCGATCTCATTGCCTTTGTGCCCGGGTCGTGCTGGGTGTGCGGATAAAACCCCGTAGGTTTTACCCGAGCGGGTGGATGAATAGTGCCCGACCGGGCACCCTTGTCTCCTTGAAACTTCCATTTTCCGCTCGTTGCTCGGGTGTTTCTTTGGGTTCTGAAGCTCGATCTTGGCTTTGAGTAGATATGTCTTCAATGCATGTGGTTTTGAACAGGAATCCTTCATTTTATGCTCATTTAGGCCTTGTGTGAAAACCAACAAAACGGGTGTGTGAAGCTCGAAATCATATCGGATAAGTAAATGTACACATATAATATAAGCGAAAATGACTCTAAAACCTATCCTAATATTGATACACTTTCAGTGTTATCAGTGAGCGATGTTGATTTCCTAGATAGAGGATTAGATATTAGTTCCCCATCGATTGATAAAAACCGAATTTCATGATCCTTAGAAACATCCATTGCATGTTCCGGTATTCCCGACACCCATGATACTCCTCATTGCCTAGTCTAGCTTCGTCATCTTTATTTATTAGTTCGATATCCATCCATTGATCGATCTTCTTCTCGTGACATCTTAGTTCTAACGCTGCACTAGTCCCTAGAGTTCAACCCTTGTACTACACGAATCGTATACTTGCGGTAGAGTGGTCTTGGAAATAATTAAAACCTCTGATTTTGACCATGAAGTTTTTGGCGACGTTGCCGAGGATTAGTCACGGATTTTAGAATTAGGGTTCGTTGAGTCGATATCCAGTCCTTTCCGATTCTTTTGTTTGTTTTTGTTTTTTTTTTTGCATTTTTCTTTTATTTTGAGTCATTGCATCTCTTCCGAGCTGATCTATTGTTTGTTGTCTTTCCCACGTGCAGATCATTTGGTACATGTCTAGGAGCTCGAGAGGCAAAGAACTGCTCTTCCACTCCGATATTGACAAGACTACGCGAGCGTTAATGAAACAGCAAAAAGCAAAGCGTAGAGATCCCGAAAATATTGAGGAACCGACAAGCGAGCGAGAAACAGATTTGTCTAGTGAAAAAGAGATGGCACAGGAGGAATCACCGGAAACCTACAGGGCGTACACAGCGCCTAAACACACGCAGCTTCTCTCCTGCATTCGAAGGCCCGAGATAGATCAGAACAGTTTTGAGTTACAGCCGGCCTTCATTCAGATGTTGAGTCAACATGTGATGCCACAAAAATTACCCGATATAGGTCCCTTCGTCATTCCTTGCAAGCTCGGAAACGTGACCATCCACAATGGCCTATGCGACTTAGGGGCTACTGTCAGCATCATGCTGCTGTCGTTATACGAGAAACTTGATTTGGGAGATATTAAATCCACCAAGATGGTGTTACAAATGGCTGATCGATCATCAAAACTTCCAATCGGTATTGTGGAGGATGTACCACTTAAGGTAGGCGACTACTACATTCCTGTTGATTTTGTGGTTTTGGACATGAAAGAAGATGAATGAATACCCATTATCTTGGGGAGACCATTCCTCAATACTGCTGGTGCCGTCATCGAAGTGAGAGAGGGAAAATTTACGATGAAGATAAGGGAAGCAACAGTGTAGTTTGGGTTAAATAAGAATATCAAGAAAGTACCTAGGTTAGAGTCCATTTGTTCCGTAGATTTCACGAGTGACCTATTGCTAGATCCCACGGCTAGAGGTACGGATCAAGATGATGACCACGGGCACGGACAACCCTCAAGAGCTTCGGAAGAAACACAAGGCAAAGATGCACACGAACGGCCAACACAAAACAGCAAGCAAAGCACGACCAAGCATAGGCTAAACCCCAGTTGTGCAACATTTTTGGCCAAAACCAGCAAAGTACGCTCAACCGTTCAGAATGACAAGCTCGACAAAACGCTAATCTTGAGCAGCAACATGATCGGGCAAGAGAAGAGCATGGGAGAGCTAGCTGATTTAGCAAGGCGGATGACAAATCCGAGTGGCATACCCGAGCGAAGGACACGACGCAAGTGGCATCAAACACGAAGGCGAGGACGTCCAACTTGATGATGAGGAGAGCATTCAGTCAAGCTATCGACCTTAAACAAGCGCTTATCGGGAGGCAACTCGACTTTTGCATTTTATTTTTCTTTTCATTTTTTTCGGACCTATTCTTTTCCTTTTCACATTGATGTACTCGGTGGATTTGTATTCCTTCCTTTTGGATTATGTGATTCTTTTCCATAGGTTTTCGACGTCGATATCATCATTGAGGAGGAGACACATACACGCCCAGCCGCATCACGAACTCGGGATTGCAAGTTACACAAGGTGCACACATTCTAACCCTTATTTTCCTGTAGATTGGTATGCAAGATTCTCTTGTCTTGAACACCGAGACGGTGTTTCATTCAAGTCTAGGGGAGTACTCGTCGAGTATCATACATGTGATTAGGATTAGATGATTAGGATTAGATGTTGATTTTTTAGGAATAAGTGGATGGATACCTAGCATGAAATTTCGAGTTTTAGTCATTATCTTGCGACTTTGTCGAATCGTGAACAATAGTCTAGGTTTGCTTAGAAGTCTTTTGGATACCGATTAGTCGAGTAGTTGTGCTTGAAACCATGATCTATAGTTGCTTTCACCTCCTAGGTTTCAGTACCAAGTATCCATATCTCCGTGTATACCGATTGATCTTTGCTCTGTTTGATATATTTTGTCGTTCATAGATCATTAGATTCCACACACTTATACTCCGCTGTCATCTTGGAAAAGTTTTTAACTATTTTAGGTTTATATTGACATGAGTACTTCGAGATCGATGGTTCGGGTCTAAGTGGTAGATTGAGGCGTTATTCTACGTCCTAAGAGTTAGAGTGATGCGTGTTCTTTGGCGCCAATAAAAAAGAGAAAAGTGTTCTTCAATGACGCAACTCTTCACTCCGCTAAGGTTACAAGACCTTATGAGTGTGCCATAGGCAACCTGGGTCTAAGTAGAAAGCCATCCCTCTTCGACTTCGACGTCCTAGGAACCAAGCGTGGAGATATAAAAAAATGAGAAAAAAACAAGAAAAGAGAATAATAACGAGACTATAAGTTTAATGATATCTCAAGCTTAGGGGAATCAGTATGGAGATCGCTTGGACGTTGTCTAGGGGTATGAATTAGACTTAGGTTATTGGTAGGATTGCATGGATCGTGACTTTCAGTTGATAGACGTCTGAACTAGGTGCACTTAGTCTTTTGTTCATGTGACGCGTTGTTTTGCATGATGGCTAACCTTTCGAAGTTTTCGTGGTAGTATCCATTGTTGTTTAGCTCTTCTTGTACTCGACTATAGATTTGCTCGAGGATGAGCAAAGGTTAAGTCTGGGGGAGTTTGATAACATGTAATCAGTCATAGTATTTTCATGATTCTTAGGTTTAGTTTTGATTAGATTTCTTGGATTTTACCGAGTTATTGAGCATATTCGAGGATTTCATCTACCATTTCGTGTTTTGTGTAGGAAATGAAGACATGAAGGAAAACACGAGTGATTACGACAATTCCACCCCGAAAACGTGATTGAATGACAAGATAACTCATGTGCACGGCCACGGAAGCAAATCGAACACTCAAGCCTCGAGCGAAAGGAGCGGAAACAGCAATTGAAGGCTGCACGCTCAGGCATGGAGCCAGCCCGCTTGGGCTCAGGTTGTGCAAATAGAACCCAAAATCCCCGAGAGCAAGCCCGACTCGGACTGATGAACAACATGGTCGGGCGACCTAACCCGCTCGGGCTGAGTATTGCACCTGATCGGGCTGCACTTAAGTCCACAAATTCGCCGAAACCATGCCAGACTCGGGCTGGCAGTTCACACGCACGTGCAAGAGGATCCGATCGAGCTGAATCTGATGCATGTCCGGGCTCAAGTCTGCACGAGCGGGTGAAGGTTGTGCCCACGCGGGCCGCCCAATCCGGAACTGCCTCTTTTGAAGGTTGAACGGGCAATTAAAGGAAAAACAAGCCATCTAAGGCAAGGGGACGAAGCACAGACCAGAGGAGACACCTAGAGACACACAAGAAAGAGGAGAGAACACGGATTGAAGACTTTGGGCATCCGAAGGATTTATCCGAAGCCAACGTTCTGGATGATAGGGAAGACGAACACTTACTCGTTTTTGTTTGCTTCTCTATGTATTCTGAGTAGATTTTTTGTCATGGGTTAGGGATGCCATTGTAATGGATTATTTGAGTTATTAATGCTTGATTTTCGGTTTTGTTCAATTGAATGGTTCGATAGGTTATAGATTTGTGCGTAATGCCTTCCTATGTTGTTGATTTCAAGTTTGGATAAGAGTAGATCTATTCTACTGAGATTAGGCATGTTTGATGGAGATTAGAGATTCGTCTAGGCTTGGGAGAGTTAGATTTGAGTCTCATGAATGAACCTTCGAATGAATTAGATTAATGAGACCGGTCGATTAATCTATTTAGGAACGGTAATAATTGAGTTAGAATTCCCATTATTCTTAATGCATCTAGAAGTTCCGCGCTACATAGGGATATGATCGACGTTGATTTCCTAGATAGAGGATTTAGGCTTGGGAGAGTCATTTCCGTTTATAGAGGTCGAGTTCCCATCCTACATTAGAGGTTGAATTCCCCATCGTTCGTCATGCATCTAGAAGTTCCGCAATACATAGGGATATGTGATTTCCTAGGTCGGAGATTTAGGCTTTGGAGAGTCATTTCTAGCATTAGGGGTAGAGTTCCCTACTGTTCTTAACGCGTCTAGACATTCTGCGCTACATCGGGAGGTGAGCGATGTTGATTTCCTAGATAGAGGATTAGATACTAGTTCCCCATCGAATGATACAAACCGAATTTCATGATCCTTAGAACCATCCATTGCATGTTCCGGTATTCCCGACACCCATGATACTCCTCATTGCCTAGTCTAGCTTCGTCATCGTTATTTATCTTTATTTATTAGTTAGATATCCATCCATTGATCGATCTTCTTCTCGTGACATCTTAGTTCTAAAGCTGCACTAGTCCCCAAAAGTTCGACCCTTGTACTACACGAACCGTATACTTGCGGTAGAGTGGTCTTGGAAATAATTAAAACCTCTCATTTCGACCATCAAAACACATCATCTTTCCTAGATTTGGCATTCCAAGAGGCGTGATTAGTGATGGGGGAAAGCACTTCATCAATCGGGTGATCGAGACACTATTGACAAAATGTGGAGTGAAGCACAAGATCGCTACACCCTATTACCCGCAGACAAGTGGCCAAGTAGAAGTACCCAATCGAGAAATCAAGTCCATCCTTGAGAAGACAGTCTCAGAATCTCGACGAGATTGGGCACTAAAGCTATATGATGCAGTTTGGCCTTTTAGAACGGCTTTCAAGACTCTGATACGTATGACACCATTTCAGGTCGTCTATGGAAAAGCATGTCACCTCCCCGTTGAACTGGAATACAAGGCATATTGGGCTATAAAAACGCTGAATTACGACCTCAAAATAGCTGAGGAAAAGTGGGTTCTCCAGCTTCACCATCTAGAGGAGATGCGAAATAATGCTTACGAGAACACAAGGATCTACAAAGAGCGTTCAAAGAAATGGCATGACAAGCACATTCTCCCACGCTCTTTCAAAGCAGGTGATCAGGTGCTTCTCTTTAATTTCCGCTTGAAGTTGTTTCCATGAAAACTCAAGTCACGATGGTCGGGGCCTTTCACTATAAAAGGAGTTTCACCGCATGGAGCCGTTGAATTAGACAGTGGAATTGGGGGAACATTTTTGGCGAATGTGTAGAGAGTGAAGGCATACTGCGCTCATAGAGTAGAGGACGAAACAGGCAAACTACCTCTCTCCGATCCCACAAACATCTGAATGCGTTAAGGTCAAGCTAAAGACCGTAAACAAGCGCTTCTCCGGAGGCAAACCGAGCTCCGTATCCTTTTTTTTTCATTTCTATTTTATTTATACTCTCGAATTCTCTTTACGACATTAACATTTTTTTTTGGATTTAGGATTTTAGTGGCCTTCAGAATTATTGCTGCATGTTTTTCCTTGTAATTTTTTAGATTTGCAGCACAGCCCGGTCAGGCTGACAAAAACGACCCGCGCGGGCTAGGACATTTTCCAAGCCGCGCGATCGGGCGAGTTCACGCAACCCGCGCGGGACCGTCCTCCATCTGCAGAGGTAAGTTAAATATTTCGAGTAACCCGAATGACTGCCACACTCACAAGCGATATCGATCCGAACGTGCATTCACACTAGAAGTGTCACGCCGCAGGACACAACTCATGTCACCGTCGTCGTTTCTCATCACCGCTGACCCCTGCACCGACGAACACCCGGCTGGATACTCGAAATACCTATATCTCCCTCTTCTCTCGCAAATTTCCCCCAAAACCTTCAATTTCTTCTCGTATTCCAGGTAAATTCGTGAACTAATCTATGTTTTCGACTAGATTTAGGCCTGGTTGGAAGGATTTAGGGTGATAGTTGCGATTTGAACCATGAAATCGGATTACAAATCGTGATCTCACGACCTGCCCGATCGGGTTAGGGTTAGGACCCGGTCGGGTAACAGGGTTCAAGCCCGATCGGGCAGTGATAAGACCCGAGCCGGGCAAAAATTTCTTGACTTACTATGAATTTTCTCTAAATTTCAGCCCGAGCGGGTTACACCCCCTACCCACGAGGGCTTCCTACAAACAATGATTAAACCTTCATTTTTCTTCTTCGATTGTTTTGCATATGGCTCCAAAATTCTTCCAAAGCTCAATGAAACGACGAGCAGACGCCTACGACCCGAAGCAGGGATGGCCAGCAAAGCTGGATGCTATCATGGAGTTAACCCCGTACACGCCCATCACGACGTCCCACCAACAATACAACTGCCAGACAACAACCTTTTTGTCCGGTCAAAAGTCAAGGTTCAACGAACTTGTTCCGCGCATACAGCCATCCCGCTTCTTATCCACAGAACCCATGAGTGCTCTCTGCATGGAAGAGCACATCGTCACCATCTTCAACATATTGGGGTGGAGAGGATTGCGGGAGGCACGAGAGTACACATACCGCAACCTCACTGCAGAGTTCTTTGCATTGTACACTGCGTTCTTCCCCGAGTCAGGAAATCGGGACAAGGGATTTATGGAGTTCCGTCTGCTGGGACAGAACTACCGGCTCAATGTGCGGTAGTTTGCTATCGTGCTAGACATCTCGCACCCCGCCTTCACCAAACTGCCGGAACATAACAAGAATCGTCAAGCGCATTTTTTGAATCGGATAGCGTATGGTGATTATGCCACGAAATCCAAGGCCAGCCACATACGCCATCCCGCCTTCAGGTACTTCCACTATTTCTTATTTTCATCAATCTTAGGCAAAGGAGCACAAGGTGGAGTAAGCCACATGGAACTGGGGTACCTAAGGCGTGCGGTACACATTGACGTCGATGGTGACGAATGGGATATACTTGATGTCGACTTGCCATCACTGGTTATGCGACACTTTCATGACATTGCCAGCGAGAAGTGCAGCACGGACACAAAGATCATTTGTGGTGGAGTAGTTACGATGATAGCGCGGAGAGTTGGCATCAACCTTGGTATCCTGATGGAGGACAAGATTGATGAGGTGCCCGAGCTGAACCTCAAGAACCTTCGCAACCGACAGACAATATCAAACGATCAACATAGGGTCATTTGGAGCTACAAGGATGAGCAAGATCGAACCTTGGAGGTCGACCTCGACGAGATTCAGATGCCCAGATTAGATGAGGAGGGCATATGCTTTAGGATCGATCTCGCCATCGGGCACCCTAGTCTGCATTTAGATGAGGCAGATCTCGCTCCAGCAGCTGCACCAGGACCATCGATGTCTCGACAGCGCAGCCGATACGCCCCTCATTCTCGTACCCATCTCGACTACCGTGGACACCGTTCTGACTTCCCTTCTATGGAATGTGTTTCTGATGCTCTCATGTATGTTGCATAGGAGAGGCGATATCAGTCATTCATGGCGGAGCAGCGATACAACCTCGAGGTGGCGAGTTACGACATCGAGGCGGCGAGATATGCGGAGCAACAACAATTCCAAGAGCAGTCCATCCAACACACATATTACACCACAGATTCCGTTCGCCGATTCCAGCAGCTGAGCATGCAGCATTACTCGGAGCCGTATGTGCCGATTCCACATGAGTACCATAAAGTGTATCAAATTTAGGCTAGGTTTTAGCATCATTTTCGCATACATTTCTTGGTTAGAGTTACATTTCCGATACGATTATTCTTTACATATGCCCGTTTTGTTGGTTTTCAGGTTTTAAGGCGACAAGGCCTAAACGAGCGTAAATAGACGAATTCCTGAGTAAAACCACAAATTTTGAAGATAAATTCACTCGGAGCCAAAATCAAGCCTCTGAACTCAACGGAACACCCGAGCAACGAGCGAAAAAGAGCAAAATTAAGATTTCAAGAGTGCCCGCTCGGGCACTGGGGTCTACCCGCTCGGGCAAAACCTACGGGGTTTATTTGCACACCTTGCACGACCCGGGCACGAAGGCAACATGATCGGGTAGTGATACCCGATCGGGCGCAATCCAGGTACCCGCTCGGGCGTTAATTCGTCTTAAAAATCCCCGAGAGTTTACATGCAGGACGTTCAATCACACGATCGGGTGCAGATGCTCGATCGGGCAAGACGGAGTACACGACCGGGCGAGGCTCTACACGACCGGGTGAAGCCGCTACCCGAGCGGGCCGCCTTTCTCGCAACAAACTAGATCTTGGATTCAAACGAGCTAATTAATATACCAGAACGAATGTAGATGCAAGGGGGCGACTCCTAGGGCAAGGAAAGGCTTGGAAAACATCAGGAAAGGCTTAGGAGACGCTGGAGAAGGAGAGACGCACCAATACACACATCGATAACACAATAGGGAAGATCGAGGTATCGAGTTACCTAGAGTTTATCATGTTTAGGGTTGTGTTATTTCCTTTGTCTGTAATCTCCATGAGTGAGTAGGTTCCTAACTATGGGTTAGGAATATCGGATTGTAATGGATGTACAAACTTATGCGTTAATGCTTAGATCTATTGCTTTTATCTTGATATTCGGTTCTACAATTAACATCATCACTCTTATACTAGTGCTGCCCGCTCAGTAACATAGGAATTCATACTTTGCTGGAAGGTTAAAGTGTGAATCCGGAACCGTTGAGTTGTAGGTTAAGTTCGATTAATGAGAATCTGATGGGTCGGTTAATCGACTTAGGAATTAGGATTGCGCTCGTAAAGTGATGTGCGTAGACTCAAGTAATAAATTACCTAGACTAACGCTTCCGCAAGGATACGGATCCATGAGTGATCCTAACTATGGGTTAGGAATATCGGATTGTAATGGATGTACAAACTTATGCGTTAATGCTTAGATCTATTGCTTTTATCTTTATCT
>CM071869.1:22447284-22458616 GCA_036759665.1 Gynandropsis gynandra | reverse complement strand
AGTTCGACCCTGGTACTACACGATCCGTATACTTGCGGTGAAGTGGTCTAGGAAATATATAACTTGAGATTTCCAGTCATCACCATACAGACGCCATTCCCTAACGCCCACATATCCCATATGAGCTACAGTCGTTCTACTTACCACCTGGGGAAGGGACACCCGCAGAGCCATCAGACCCTCCGACCACCCGTGGTGGAGAGGAAGAGGATTAGGCCACTATTTTCCTACTTGAGATTTCCAGTCATCACCATACAGACGCCATTCCCTAACGCCCACATATCCCATATGAGCTACAGTCGTTCTACTTACCACCTGGGGAAGGGACACCCGCAGAGCCATCAGACCCTCCGACCACCCGTGGTGGAGAGGAAGAGGATTAGGCCACTATTTTCCTTTTTCATTTTCTTCTTCCTTTTTCTATTTTTTTGCTTTATGGACCTATTTTTTATTTCATTTCTTTTTCGTTTTCGCGTTTATGTAAGCTCTATCAGACATATTGATGTATTACTTTCTTCTCTATTTTGCGTTGCATGACTCTTATCACACACTCTTCACGATAATACCCGCAATAGAGTAAGAGAGTATAATATCCAGATGTATCACAAACGCGGGAAAACAAAATACACCAGGTGTACTCGTTCTCATTTTTTTATCCTCTCTCGAATTTTGGCATGCGGGTACCTCTCATAGATTTCGAACATAGGGACTGTGTTCCGTTAAGGTCTGGGGGTACTCTTGTGAGTGATATGATTTCTTTGAGTGACATATTTGTGATTAGGATTGGGATTAGGAATAAGCAGATGGATAGCTAGTACAAATTTTCGAGTTTTAGTCATTATTTTGCGACTTTGTCGAATCGTGAACAATAGTCTAGGTTTGCTTAGAAGTCTTTTGGATACCGATTAGTCGAGTAGTTGTGCTTGAAACCATGATCTAAAGTAGCATTCACCTCCTAAGTTTCAGTACCAAGTATCCATATCTGCGTCTATACTGTTTATCCCTTGCTTGTTTGATATATTTTACCGTTCATGAGTTATTAGATTCCAAAGGCTTATACTCCGCTGTCACCTTGGATAAGTTCCTAACTATTTTAGGTTTACATTGACATGAGTACATCAAGATCGATGGTTCAGGTCTAAGTGGTGGGTTAAGGCCTTATTCTACGTCCTAAGGGTTAGTGTTGATGCGTAATCTATCGAAAAAAATATGCACCTCTTCACTCCGTTAAGGTTACACTATCTTATGAGTGTGCCATAGGCAGCCTAGGTCTAAGTAGAAAGTCATCCCTCTTCGACTTCGACGTCCTAGAAACCAAGCGCGGATCTATATAAAAAAAGAAGAAAATGAACGAGAATAGGAGTATAATGATATCTCAAGCTTAGGGGAATTGGTATGGAGATCGCTTGGACGTTGTCTAAGGGTGTGAATTAGACTTAGATTACTGGTAGGATTGCATGGTTCGTGACTTTCGGTTGATATAAGTCTGAACTCGATACGCTTAGGTTTACGTTCACGTGACGCGCTGTTTTGCATAGTGACTAATCCTTCAAATTTTTCATGCTAGTTTCCGTTGTTGTTGAACTCTTCTTATGCTTGGTTGTAGTTTTGTTTGAGGACAAACAAAGGTTCAGGTCTGGGGGAGTTTGATAACACGTAGTGTGTATCAATTTTAGGCTAGACATTCACATCATTTTCGCATAGATTATATAGCACGAATTACAAATTCGACACAAATGTTCTTTATATACGCCCTTTTTGTTGATTTTCAGGTTTTAAGGCGACAAGGCCTAACTGAGCTTTAGAATGCAAATTCTTGGATTCAACCGCACATATTCGAAGCTACAAATCACTCGGAGCAAATTCAGGCCACGGAACCAAATAGAAGACCCAATCATCGAGCGAAAGGAGCGGAAACATCAAGTGAACATAGCCTGCTCGGGCATGGAAGGGGACCCGCTCGGGCTAATGTTGCACAGAATTTCCAGAAAACTTCACACGACCTGGGCATGAAAAGAATATGATCGGGTAGCTTATCACGCTCGGGTTGTGTAAGGACCCCACTCGGGCTGCACAAAGGACAGCAAGTACCAAAAGATGAAACACGACTCGGGCTTGAAGAGCACATGATCGGGTAACCTTGCCCGCTCGTGCTGATGGATGCATGACCGGGTGATACATGTGCCCGCGCGGGCGCCTTTCTCGCAACAACCTGTTTTAAGTGTTTGAACGGGCAAAAGAGAGAGGGGAATCATTTCCAGCAACCAGAGGGCGACGGCTAGGGCAAGGAAAGGCCTGAAATTCATCAGGAAAGACTTAGGAGAAGCTGGAGACGGAGAGAAACATCAATCCGTACGTCGCTAACAAGATAGGGAAGATCGAGGAATCATATTTCCTAATTTTTTCATGTCTAGGGTTGTTTTCTCTTGTTTGACAGTAGAAACCATGAGTGAGTAGATTTCTAACTGTGGGTTAGGGACATCGGATTTGTAATGGATGTTTGGATTATGCTTTAATGCTTAGATTTATCGAAAATTTCTTGATATTCGGTTTTACAATCAACATCATAAACGTTTTATACTAGTGCTGCCCGCTTAGTAACCTAGGAATTCATGTTTAGCTGGAAGGTTAAATTATGAATCCGGAACTATTGATTGTAGATTACGTTTGATTAATGGGAATCTGACCGGTCGGTTAATCGACTTAGGAATTAGGATTGTGCGCTTAATGCTACCGTTGTCACGAGTTAATCGCTGCTGGAAGGTAGGATTGCATGTAATTATGTCTAGGAGGTTTAGGTTCGGCATAATCATTCCTTATTTCAGAGCATGAATTCCCCGTTGTCAAGATAGTTCGGTAGATTTATGATCCTTTGTTTGTTACATCCTTGCAAATCCTGATAACCCGAAACCCATGGTGTTCTTAATTGTCAAGTCTTCCACATCTTTCCATCGCTGTCACGATTTACCTTAGTCTTTTAGAGATTCATATCACACCTCCATCTATAAAACCCGTCTTAGCTTAGTCATATTCTTAGCTTAGATTGCATTAGTCCCTAGAGTTCGACCCTAGTACTACACGAACCGTATACTTGCGGTAGAGTGGTCTAGGAAATATATAGCTTGATATTTCCCAGATCATGGCCCTTCGGGCTCTTTGTTTCTATTTTACTTTTCTTTCTTTTCTCTTTACTTTTTTCTTAGGCTTTTTGCCGTTTTCTTTGTTTTTCTTAGACTCTTTTGTCGTTTCTTTGTTTTTCTTAGGCTCTTTGGTCATTTATTTTTTTTTTATTTCTAAACCCTAAATGACTCCTTGGTTGAACCAACAAGAGAGAGAACAACCAAATCCTTTAGGAATAAAATGAATACGAATTGGATAGGTACAACCGTGAGAACAAGGCTCTGATACCAACTGATGCACGACTGGATCGTGCATTCACTCGGTTATGCGGATGCATGCCTTTGAACCCGTAGATGGATACGTGCTGAAGAACGTTGGCCCAAATCTCAGTGAGACCGTCCAAAATCCATGAGCATATGCAACTCTAGAACTCTTAGGACGATAGAAGACGCCGCAAGCAACCGTGGTTCGTTACTTGATAAGTCGAATCGAGCAAGCCCCGGACCTGAACGATTTGTGTGAGATGAATATCTCAATCTTAAGAACAATGAGCTAAGCTCCTTTGGTCTGTAATTGACTCGAAAATGACTTGTTTTAATTATTCATGCGTACCTCCTTAAAAAGAAAGAGGGTCAAAACAAACTTCCCACATTACACTCCTATTCAAAAGTCTAAGACTCTTATTGACCACTAATCTTCCTTGATTTTATTTCTATGGACAATGCACGAAATAAGCCCTAAATTATAGGTGTTCTTGGTACAATTTGAAATCAAATTTGAATCCTACTGACACAAATCCAAGACACTTCCTCTTGATGGGTCTTTGTGTGGTCCACATGGGCCTGTGAGGCTTTAAACCCTTCAAATGATGTTGCTCTTCAATCTCTTGGGCTTCTAAGATTTCTTGAATCTTCTCTTGTAGCCTCCTGGCCTTAGATCTAGTCCAAGGCCCCTTCAACATGCTTGAAACCTTGGAATTTGGCTCTAAGTGTGCACTAGAGGTCTCGTCGGAAACGAGCGGTCAAGGGAGCCCGACCGGGCTGAATGTGGTGCATGAACGGGCTGTCTTGTGCCCGAGCGGGTCCACCTTTTTCTCAACAACTTTCCTTGAATTTTGAATGGCCTGTATTTAAAAGGAACAGAAGGGGAAAGCCAAGATAAGACGGGGAAAAGGCAAGAGAACAAGGAGAAAGAACCAGGCAAAGGAGAAGAGAGTGAGCACAGCCGAAGAAGGAGACTTCGGGGAACCGAAGGATTTGTCGGAGATTACGCTCGGGATAATAGGGGAGTCGAACACTTACTTCATTTTTGTTTGCTTTTCTTTGTATTTTGAGTAGTTCTCGTTGCCATGGGTTAGGGATACCATTGTAAAGGATTGTTTGAGTTATTAATGCTTGATTTCGGTTTTGTTCAATTGAATGGTTCGATTTATGCGCAATGCCTTCATTCGTTGTTGATTTCATGTTTGAATAAGACTAGATCTATTCTTCTAAGATTATGCATGTTTGAGGGAGATTAGAGATTCATCTAGGCTTGGGAGAGTCAGATTTGAGTCTTGTGAATGAACTTTCAAATGAATTAGGTGAACGAGAATTTGGCCAATTGGTTAATCTATTTAGGAACGATAATAATCGAGGTAGAATTTCCACTGTTCTTAATGCATCTAGAAGTTCCGCGCTACATAGGGATATGAGTGTCGTTGATTTCCTAGATAGAGGATTTAGGCTTACGCCAAGTCATTTCCGTTTATAGAGGTCGAGTTCCCATCCGACATTAGAGGTTGAAATCCCCATCGTTCTTCATGCATCTAGAAGTTCCACACTACATAGGCATATGGGTGACGTTGATTTCCTAGGTAGGATATTTAGGCTTACGCCAAGTCATTTCTAGCATTAGGGGTAAAATTCCCTACTGTTCTTCATGTATCTAGACGTTTTGCGCTACATCGGGAGATGAGTGACGTTGATTTTTTTAGGTAGAGGATTAGATATTAATTCCCCATCGATTGAACAAACCGACTTCATGATCCTTAGAAACATCCGTTGCATGTTCCGGTATTCACCAAGTCCATGGTACTCTATCTTGTTGAGTCTAGTTTCGTCATCCTTTATTATATTTACTTTCTCGTTTCATAATCTAATATTGGTCGATTTTCTTCTCGTGAATTCTTAGTTCTAACGCTGCACTCATTCCCCAGAGTTCGACCCTTGTACTACACGAACCGTATACTTGCGGTAGAGTAGTCTTGGAAAAATTAAAACCTCTGATTCCACACATCAAGTTTTTGGCGCCGTTGTCGGGGACTAGTTACGGTATTGGACTTTGGATTTCATTGGGTCGAGATCTAGTCAAGCTCGGGACGTTAAACAAGCGCTTATCGGGAGGCAACCCGACTTTTGCATTTTCTTTTTATTTCATTTTTAGAACTTATTTATTCTTTTTGCGTTGATGTACTCGATGAGATATTACGTTGTGTTGTCTCTGTAGGATTGTGTGATTCCTTCTCACAGTTTTTCGACTTCTTATATCATCATTAAAGAGGAGGCGCATACAACATACAGCCGCATCGCCAACTCGGGACAACAAAACACGCAAAGGTGCACACGTTCCAACCCTTATTTTCCCGTGTTTTGGTATGCGAGATTCTCTTAGGTCTTGAGCACAGAGACAATGTTTCATTCAAGTCTAGGGGAGTACTCATAACCTGCATGTGATTAAGATTTTTCTTTTTAGGAATAAACGGATGGACACCTAGTATGAAATTTTGAGCTTTAGTTATTGTGCGAACTTTGTCGAATCGTGAACAATAGTCTAGGTTTGCTTAGAAGTCTTTTGGATATCTACTAGTCGAGTAGTTGTGCTTGAAACAATGATCTTTAGTTGCTTTCACCTCCTAGGTTTCAGTACCAAGTATCCATATCTCCGTGTATACCGATTGATCGTTGCTTGTTTGATATATTTTACCGTTCATAGATCATTAGATTCCACACACTTATACTCCGATGTCAATTTTTTTTCTTCTTGGATAACTTTTTAACTATTTCAAGTTTTCATTGACATGAGTACATCGAGATCGATGGTTCAGGTCTAAGTGGTGGGTTGAGGCGCTATTCTATGTCCTAAGGGTTAGAGTGATGCGTATTCTCTGGTAAAAATAAAAAGCGAAAAAAATGATCTTCAATGACGCACCTCTTCACTCCGCTAAGTAGAAAATCATCCCTCTTCGAATTCGACGTCCTAGAAACCAAGCGTGGATCTATAAAAAATGAGAAAAAAATGAGAATAAGTACGAGAATATGAGTTTAATGATATCTCAAGCTTAGGGAATTGGTATGGAGATCGCATGGACATTTACTAGGAGTATGGATTAGACTTAGGTCATTGGTAGGATTGCATGGCTCGCATGGACATTTACTAGGAGTATGGATTAGACTTAGGGCATGATGTGTGCCCGTTTGGGCTGTGTATGTGTACCTGATAAGGCTGCCCTTAAAACCAGAAAATCGCTGAGAACCAGCCCGACTCGGGCTGGTAGTTTACACGAGCGGGCAAGGGAGCCCGACCGGGCTGAATGTGGTGCACGAACGGGCTGTCTTGTGCCCAAGCGGGTCCACCTTTTTCTCAACAACTTTCCTTGAATTTTGAATGGCTTGCATTTAAAAGGAACAGAAGGGGAAAGCAAAGAGAACAACTTTCCTTGAATTTTGGCCAATCGGTTAATCTATTTAGGAACGATAATAATCGAGGTAGAATTTCCATTGTTCTTAATGCATCTAGAAGTTCCGCGCTACATAGGGATATGAGTGTCGTTGATTTCCTAGATAGAGGATTTAGGGTTATGCCAAGTCATTTCGTTTATAGATGTCGAGTTCCCATCCGACATTAGAGGTTGAATTTCCCATCGTTCTTCATGCATCTAGAAGTTCCGCACTACATATGGATATGGGTGACATTGATTTCCTAGGTAGGGGATTTAGGCTTACGCCAAGTCATTTCTAGCATTAGGGGTAGAGTTCCTTACTGTTCTTCATCCATCTAGACGTTTCGCGCTACATCGGGAGATGAGTGACGTTGATTTCCTAGGTAGAGGATTAGATATTAGTTCCCCATCGAATGATACAAAACGACCTCATGATCATTAGAAACATCCATTGCAGGTTTCGGTATTCCCGAAGCCCATGGTACTCTATCTTGTTGAGTCTAGTTTCGTCATCCTTTATTATCTTTACTTTCTCGTTTCATAATCTAATATTGATCGATCTTCTTCTCGTGAATTCTTAGTTTTAACGCTGCACTCAGTCCCCAAAGTTCGACCCTTGTACTACACGAACCGTATACTTGCGGTACAGTGGTCTTGGAAAAATTAAAACCTCTGATTCCACACATCAACTTCCAACTCGCACATCATCGACCTTCTTTAATTTTCCCCCTGTTTTGACATGCGAGTTCTTGTGTTAGGTTTTTAACACCGGAACAGTGTTCCGTTCAAGTCTGCGGGGTCGGGGGGGGGTGTACTCTTTGAAGTGTCATGATTGTGATTAGGATTAGATTCTGAGTTCTTCATTTTATTTTAGTATTTACGTTAGTTTCGTTAGGATTAGACTGACGGATATCTAATACGAACTTTTGAAGTTTAACCATCTTTGTGCAACTTTGTCAAATCGGGATCAAAAGTCTAGGCTTGCTGAAAAATACCTTTAGTCATCGATTAGTCTTGTAGTTGTACATGAATACATAGCCTATAGTTGTATTCCACCCCTAGGTTTCAATCCCAAGTACTTATATCTTCGAGTATACCATTCATTCTTTTTATTTGCTTCTTTGTTTCTAAAGAAATGCATAAGAGAATATTTATTCTTATTCTATCTAATTCGCTCGATCTTTCGCTCGCTGATTATACGACCTAAATAAAGGGTTTTCAGCTCGAAAATGGGATCGGGCTGCCCTCAGAAACAAATGATATCCTTTATCTTGAAAAGAAGAATAAAATGCGAAAAAAATCATGTAATTCAGAGCTTCATACGCAAAGTTATGGCATTTCAAAGCCTGTCGTACAATTCATTGTTGTAGTCGTCTAATCACGTGAAAATAAAAACAAAAAGCGGAAAAGGGGTGCAAAACGAGAAACAAACGAACATAGGAAATAGGAAGCAAAAGGAATATCCGAGAGACAAATGCAACGCAAGCGGCGAATTGACAAGAAATGACATTCGTATCCTAAGAAACTCGAAAAGAAAATCTCTCGGCTCTAAAAATGCAACGTATCGATCTAAATAAATGATTTTGAGCTCGAAAATGGGGTCGGGCTGCCATTCGCAGCCGGCGGCATTGTTTATCTTGAAAAGAGGAATAAAATGTGATAAAAATCATATAATTCGGAGCTTTGTAAGCAAAGTTGTGAGATCTCAAAGCCACTCGTACAATTCATTGTTGTTGTCCTCTAATCACTTGAAAACAAAAATAAAAAGCGGAAAAGGGGTGCAACATGAGAGACAAACACAAATGGGAAATAGGAAGCAAGAAGAATATCCGAGAGACAAAAGCAACGCAAGCGGCGTATTGACAAGAAATGACATTCGTATCCTAAGAAACTCGAAAAGGGCACCTCCCGGCTCTAAAAATCCAATGTATCGACCTAAATAAAGGGTTTTGAGCGCAAAAACGGGGCCGGACTGCCTTCATCATCCCGCGGTATCGTTTATCACAAACAGAGGAATAAAATGTGCAAAAAATCATGCAATTTGGATCTTCGTACGCAAAATTATGGTATTTCAAAGACCGTCGTACAATTCATTGTTGTAGTCATCTAATCACGTGTAAACAAAAAACCGGAAAAGGGGTGCAACACGAGAGACAAACACAAATATTAAATAGAAAGAAAAAGGAATATCCGAGAGGCAAACACAATGCAAGCGGCGTATTGACAAGAAATGACATTCGTATCCTAAGAAACTCGAAAAGGGCATCTCCAGGCTCTAAAAATCCCACGTATCAACCTAAATAAAGGATTTTGAGCTAAAAAATGGGGTCGGGTTTCCTTCAGCATCAAGCGGCATCATTTATCTTGGAAAGAGGAATATAATGTGAAAATAAAAAAAAAAGCAGAAAAGGGGTGCAACATGAAAGACAAATGCAAATACGAAATAGGAAGCAGAAGGAATATCCGATAGACAAACGCAACGCAAGCAGTGTATTGACAAGAAATCACATTCATATCCTAAGAAACTCGAAAAGGGCATCCCTCGAATCTAAAAATCTGATGTATCGACCTAAATAAAGGATTTTGAGCTCGAAAACGGGCTCGAGTTGCCTTCAGCATCTTGCAACATTGTTTATCTCGAAAAGAGGAATAAAATGTGAAAACAATCATGTAATTCGGAGCTTCATACGTAATGTTATGGTATTTCAAATTACGTCGTACAATTTATTGTTGTAGTAGTCTAATCACGTGCATACAAAAAGAAAAAGCGGAAAAGGGGTGCAACACGAGAAACAAATGCAAATAGGAAATAGGAAGCAAAAGGAATATTCAAGAGACAAACGTAACGCAAGCGGCGTATTAACAAGAAATGACATTCGTATCCTAAGAAACTCGAAAAGGGCATCTCCGGGCTCTAAAAATCCAATGTATCGACCTAAGTAAAGGATTTAGAACTCGAAAATGGGGTCGGGCTTCCTTCAGCATCCCGCGGTAGCATTTATCTGGAAAAGAGGAATAAAATGTGAAAACAATCATGTAATTCGGACGCAAAGTTATGGTATTTGAAAGCCCGTCGTACAATTCATTGTTGTAGGCGTCTAATCACTTGAAAAAAAAACAAAAACCGGAAAAGGGGTGCAACACGAGAGACAAACATACATAGGAAATAGGAAACAAAAGGAATATCCGAGAGACAAACGCAACACAAGCGGCATATTGACAAGAAATGACATTTGTATCCAAAGAAACTCGTAAAGGGCATCTCCCGGCTCTAAAAATCCAATGTATCGACCTAAGTAAAGGATTTAGAGCTCGAAAACGGGGTCCGGCTGCCTTCAGCAACCCGCGGCATTGTATATTTTGAAAAGAGGAATAAATGTGAAAAAAATCATGTAATTCAAAGCTTCATACGCAAATTTATGGTATTTCAAAATGATGCGTTATCAAAGTTAAACAAGTAACCTAAACTACCCGCAAGTGCACGGCACGTGTGTAGTACTTCAGGTGTCGATCCCACAGAGACTAAGCAACACAACCTAAACTCTAGTTGTGAATCAAACTTGCAAACAAACGAAATATGTTATTTGAGAATGAAAATACTAAAACAAATAAATAACGAGTTTCTAACAATGAGACAAACCTTCCAGGAATCCAGTTTCACCAGAAGACTACCGAAACCACCTGTCAAGTTATTTAAGGCAGACAATCCTAATATGATATCTACCCTCATCTCCCAATCAAATTAGATCTTTATAGACATTCATTCAACTGGCCAACAAGAACAAAAGCATTACGAACAACCAATCAATCCGAAACGATCAAATATTATAACCAAGCATTAAGAACAAAACATCATTACAAATCAGCAAAGCTCTCTAACCCATGGTTGTAGATCTACTCATACATGAACTTGATGCGTTCTCAAAGTTAAATAAAATAACCTAAACTACCCGCAAGTGCACGGCACGTGTGTAGTATTTTAGGTGTCGATCCCACAGAGACTACGCAACACTACCTAAACTCGAACTAGGAATCAAATTTGCTAACGAAAGAACATAAATAAAGAATAAAATACTGAAAGTAAATAAACTACTTGGGTTCTAACTATAAGACAAACGTCCTAGGAATCCAGTTTCACCACAAGACTACCAAAACCAACGATCAACCTATCTATCATGCAATCCCAGTTAAAGCTATTTAAGGCGGACGATCCTAACATGATATCTACCCTCTCTCGAGGCATAGTGATCTAGACAAGCTGCCCCCTACATTCGGGGCTGACACCTTGAACTAAACCCATAGGCTCTATGATTCATCCGTTCACCCTCAACCGTTGCTACCCTACTTTCGTGGCCTAACCTCGGTTGTTCTAAACCTGATCTTCTAGGACTAGAATTCTCCTTTCGGTCCTTCTCCTAACCCCTAACACATGCATCTACGTGGCCATCGCAAACACAAGTAAAGTCAAGCACTCAGATAAAGAATAGATGAACTAAAACGGGAAGATGCATT
>CM071869.1:22422132-22432857 GCA_036759665.1 Gynandropsis gynandra | reverse complement strand
GATTTCTTGGCATCAATTAGCCCGAGCGGGCACTCCAATTCCACACGAGCGGGCACTCCATCTTGGTGGTGTTCCTTGAGTGCCCGAGTCGTGCAAAGCTACGGGGGGTGATTGGCAGCTAATGGCCCGATCGTGTACACTTCCAATGCCCGAGCGGGCATGTCTTGAAATGTTGTTTCGCTCCCTTCGCTCGGTGTTTGAGTGTTCACTTTCAGTCCATGGCCTTGCACAACTCGAACCTTGTTACTCAACTTCGTTTTCGGGGTTAGATTGCCAAAATCACTCGTGTTTCTTCTCGTGTCTTCATTTCCTATGCACAACACGAAATGTGGATAAAGTCTTCGAATATACTCAATAAATGAATGAAATATAAATAATCTACTCTAAACTAGACCTAAGAATGATATAAAAACTACAACGGATTACGTGTTATCAGATAGTCTTGCCGACTAAACGCCCCGCGCGGGCAAGGGTGTACCCCGCGAGGGCATGGCTTGTTCTTCGCCGATTCTCGTCCCATTTGTTCCGTGATGATCCTCGATGTTGGTACTTTGTCTCGTGTACGTATAAAATCCTATAAGAACGCGAAAACACGAAAACGAGTAAAACGGATACAAAATCATACGTAAACATCGCGTCTATATCGTAAACATCTCTAAAATTATGCAAGAAATACGTATGAAAATGAGATGATCAAAATCCCCCAGACTTGAATGTTTTCTTGCCCCTAAGCAAACGTTAAAGTGGAACACGTGGGGTATATAAAACCCGAGAATCCCCCTTTATCCTAGAAGTACCGCTAAAGCGAACCTAACCGATCAACTAGCACGTCGAGAGAAAATTCGGCCTAATTAAGTTTTCAGTCTTCATCCCAGACTACCGATGACGGTGTACTCATGCATCTCGTTCATGAGTGCAGCGGAGTACGCGGCAATTTATTTGTGCCATGCCCTTAGGACATAGAAAGATGATCGCCAACCCACCACTTAGACTCGAGCTATCCAAAGAGTATCAAGATCGATGCACTCATATCGATTTTAGATCATGCGTTTTAGACATTATTTCTATCGACAGTAGAGTGTTAGTGTGCACTCTTAATCTGCAAATAAGCTCGATCTCATATGATATAGTAATCATCAGAGAAAAGCGAAGTAAAGCATCGTCTACACGAAATATGGCCAGCTGGATAGAGAGAATAAACAATAAACTAGCCTAGCGACCTCGTCTAAACCCCCCACAAGCATCACTAGGATTCCCAAAGAACTACGACCTATTGTTTTTTAGCCGACTAATAAGCTCCAACGCTTAGGGAAAACCTAGCTCAAACATGCAAAATGTCACGGAAAAAGCCAACTTCTTAAGTATCCTAGGTTAAGGGTTCATCTTAAAACTTGGCACCGGACAAGTGCCTGGGATGACTCTGACTCGCGAAAACAAAAACAAACTAAAAACTACAAAAATAACCTAGAAACTACAAAGTCAAAGGGAAAATGAAAGAAAATGAAACAAAATCACCTGACAAACGTGAGCTGCTCCCCCAGACTTGAATTGAACGGTGTCTTCGACGTGAAGCTCCGATGGAGGGTAAGGGAAGTGAAGCACGTTTGCGGTGGTATTTTTTTTTGGTGTTTTTCTGTTTTTTTTTTGTTTTTTTAAACGAAAACGGTAAATAGAGTCTGAAACTAAAAACTAAGAAAAATAAAAGCAAACATCTGGGTTGCCTCCCAGAAACCGCTTATTTAACGTCTTTAAGCTTTGACGTCTCCATTCCTCATGTGTGCGCGACGGGTGGATCAGAAAGGGAAATGGAGTTTCCACTTTCCATCGGTTGAGCGGCTTGGTAGAGCTTTAGCCGCTGCCCATTAGCTTTGAATGTTCCGCTCGAGTCGCTCCATAGTTCCACTTCTCCATGTGTGAAGACTTCTCGTACCTAAAAAGGACCAGACCAACGGGATCGTAGTTTGCCCGGGAAAAGCTTAAGACGAGAATAAAATAGTAGAACTAAGTCACCTGGCTGAAAGTCATGAGGTAGGATCTTTTCGTCGTGCCATCCCTTAGTCATTGCTTCTTTCTTTGGCATGTCATGCACTGCATTCACTCGTTCACTGCCCGAGGTTGGATTAATGATTCCTGCATTGAAAAGTTTTAAGACGTCTTTTTCCATTACCTCGTGCAAGTGCGGGTGCAGCCTCCTTTGAGTTTCGGTGGAAGGTTCGTGGCTGTCTTCCGTATAATGTCCATGCATACACATGGAAGAGCTGACTCTCCTACGCTTCTTTACACGTGTGGGTGACTTTCTTATCTCATCTGCACTCAAGTTAGCATTCATATCAACAAGGTATGTTTTATTGGATTCAAAGATAAATCAAAAGTTGTTCCGGGATAGCCAAGGGCTAATCCCTTCTCCTAGAACAAACAAACTACTCGAGCATGCGTCCGTAAACAAACATAAACGAAATAGAAGGTCCAAGGAACAAGAAAACCAAATGAAACTGAAGTTTCGGGTTGATCTCCAATGCTCCTTGTAAGTCTCCTTCGTAAGAACCTCCTTCTTCTCTCTACTCTCTCTCTTCGATCAAGAACTGAATACTGAATGAATGAGCTCGACCTCTCACTCCTCTCTTCTTCGTTCCCTTCTCTTTTCTTTCCTTCTGGACTTTCAGTTATTCCGTATGTTGCAGCAGCCACCGATTGTAGTCTTTTCATGAGTTTCCATTCTTGAATAAGTTGGGTGACATTTCCATTAGTTCCTCCAACGAATTATCACTTATTCCTCTTCTATATAGACATTTTCCGTATTGTATATGTCCCCCAAAAACTCCCATTTATGTCCCCCATCCCATTTGTTTTATGTCAAATTAACTTATTTGGAGTTGCAGGTGACGGACGCGACCCGCGCGGGCTGGGTGTATGACCGCTCGTGTGCGGCGCGCATGATCGCGCGAGATCGCCCTGCGCGTGCAAGGGTGTACCCCGCGTGGGCATGGCTTGTTCTTCGCCGATTCTTGTCCTGTTTGTTCCGTGATGATCCTCGATGCTGGTACTTTATCTCGTGTACGTCCATTAGCTCCAAAATGAAATGAATACGCATAAAAACCTGTAAGAACATGAAAACACGAAAATGAGTAAAACGGATACAAAATCATACGTAAACATCGCATCTATATCGTAAACATCTCTAAAATCGTTCAAGAAATACGTATGAAAATGAAATGATCATTAGACAGCATATGACGAATTTCGGAAAGTTGATCTTTTACTTCAGCTATATCGGCATACAAACGGTGGACTTTGTTCATGTTTACCTCGCAAAATAAAGAACACAAAATTCGATTAAGCTCCAAGAGGTAAAAAAACATTTGACACAATAAGAAAGAAAACATAAGCAAAAAAATTACGAAAAACAAATAAAGAGTCTGGAAAGGACTATATCCTAGTTCAAGAGTATCCTAACTCTAAAGCCGTAATCAATTCCCTGGCAACGGCACCAAAAACTTGATGTGGTTAATCTGAAGTAATAATCTACCTAGACTAATAATCCCAATTGTGTAATCTCACCTACTCGATGCATTAAGATCACTATCCTAATTCCTAAGTTGAATCACCCGAACGGCCAAGATTCTAAATCAATTGAGACTTCATATCATGGCTATGTTCCAAAATCCAATTCATCTCCCAATGCAATTAGATCATTATAGAAATTCATTCAAGTGGCCAATGATGTGCGGAAATTCAAACAATAATATTTCTTAGACCACTCTACCGCAAGTATACGGTTCGTGTAGTACCAGGGTCGAACTCTAGGGACTAATGCAGCTTGTTCTAAGAATATCACTAAACTAAGACGGGATGAAATAGATGATGACGTGATGTAAATCTCTAAAACACTAAACTACATGATGACAACGATGGAAGGATATGGAAGACTTGACAATTAAGAACATTACGGGTTTCGGGATACCAAGAATCGCAAGGATGTAACAACGAAGGATCATACACCTGTCGAATTATCTTGATAACGAGAAATTCATGCTCTAAGATGAGGAGTGATTCTGCCGAGCCTAAACCTCCTAACCATAATTACGTGCAATCCTACCTTCCAACAGCGATTAACTTGTGACTACGGCAACGTTAAGCGCGCAATCCTAATTTCTATGCCGATTAACCGACTGGTCAGATTCTCATTAATCAAACTTAACCTATAATCAACAGTTGTGGATTCATATTTTAACCTTCCAGCAAAATACGAATTCCTAAGTTACTGAGCGGGCATCACTAGTATGGGCGTTTACGATGTTGATCATAGAACCGAATATCAAGAAGAGTTCAATAAATCTAAGCATTAACGCATAATTCGTACATCCATTACAAAACCGATATCCCTAGCCCATAGTTGGGAATCTACTCACTCATGGAATTTACTGTCGATGAAGATAACACAACCCTAAACATGATAAAACCTAGGAAATTCGATGCCTTGATGTTCCCTATTGTGTTACCGAAGTCCGGATTGATGCTTCTCTCCTTTTCCAGCGTCTCCCGAGCCTTTCTTGATGATTTCCAAGCCTTTCCTTGCCCTAGTCCTCCCCCTCTCGTCTCTGGAATGGATCTCTTCCCTTCTTTTACTCGTTCAAACTCTAAAAATAGGTTGTTGCGAGAAAGGCGGCCCGCTCGGGCACACAGTTCACCCAGTCATACAGATGGAAGCCCGATCGTGTACATCGTCTAGCCCGATCGGGCATCGCTACCCGACCGCGTGGTCTACTAGCCTGAATCGTGTAAACTCTCGGGGATTTTCAGGCTTTATTGTAGCCCGAGCGGGTACCTTGTTGCAGCCCGAGCGGGCATGGTCACCCGATCATGTTGTCTTCGTGCCCTGGTCGTGTAGATTATTGTAATTATCCCCGTAGCTTTTGCCCGAGCGGGTGGCCTCAGTGCCCGAGCGGGCACTCTTCATTCCATGCTTTTACTTCTTCTGCTCGATGCTCGGGTGTTCCAGTAAGTTCCGTGGCTTGAATTTGGCTCCGAGTGGTTTGTATCTTTAATATGTGTTGTTTAATCCAGAAATTTACATTTTAACGCTCGTTTAGGCCTTGTCGCCTTAAAACCTGAAAACCAATAAACAGGGCGTATATAAAGAACAATCCTATCGGATATTGTAACTCGTGCTATGAAATCTATGCGAAAATGATGTAAATACCTAGCCTAAAAGTGATACACTTTACGTGTTATCAAACTCCCCCAGACCTGAACCTTTGTTTGTCCTCAAACAAAACTAAAGCCATGTATAAGAAGAATCTAACAACGATGGATACTAGCACGAAAAATTCGAAGGGTTAGTCATTATGCAAAACAACGCGTCACATGAACGTAATCCTAAGCGTACCGAGTTTAGACTTATATCAACCGAAAGTTCCAAGCCATGCAATCCTACCAAAAATCTAAATCTATTTCACAACCCTAGACAGCATCCAAGCGATCTCCATACCAATTCCCCTAAGCTTAAGATATCATTAAACTTGTTTTCTCGTTCTTATTCATTTTTTTCTTTCTTTTTTTCGATACTTAGATCCACGTTTGGTTCCTAGGACGTCAAAGTCGAAGAGGGATGGCTTTCTACTTAGACCCAGGCTGCCTATGGCACACTCATAAGGTCGTGTAACCTTAGCAGAGAGAAGAGGTGCATTATAGAAGAACATTTTTTTTTCGTTAGATTACGCATCTCTCTAACCCTTAGGACGTAGAATAGCGCCTCAACCCACAACTTAGACCTGAACCATCGATCTCGATGTACTCATGTCAATGCAAACCCGAAATAGTCATAAAAACTTTTCCAAGATGACAGCGGAGTATAAGCGTGTAGAATCTAATTACTCATGAACGGTAAAGATATATCAAACATGCAAGGAATAAACGGTATACACGGAGATATGGATACTTGGTACTGAAACCTAGGAGGTGAATGCAACTATAGACTATGGTTTCAAGCACAACTACTCGACTAATCGGTATCCAAAAGATTTCTAAGCAAACCTAGACTATTGTTCACGCTTCGACAAGGTCGCAAAGAAATGACTAAACTCGAAAATTCGTACTAGGTATCCATCTATTATTCCTAATCCTAACCCTAATCGCAAATATGTCACTCATAAAGAAAAAAAATCGTATCACTCAAAAGAGTACCCCCCCAGACCTGAACGGAACACAGTCCCGGTGTTCGAGATCTATGATAGATACCCACATGGCAAAAACTCGAGAAAATATAAGAAATAATAACAAGTACACCTGGTGTATTTTGCTTTCTCGAATTTGTGATACATGCGAATATTATACTCTCTTCCTCTATTGCGGGTGTTATCGTGAAGAACCTGTGATGAGAATCATGCAACGCAAAAGTAGAGAAGAAAGTACTACATCAATAAGTCTGATAGAGCGTACATAAACGCGAAAACAAAAAAGAAATAAAATAAGAAAATAGGACTATAAAACAAGAATTAGAAAATGAAAGAAAAGGAAAAAGGAAAGTGGTGGCCTAATCCTCTTCCTCTCCACCGCGGGTGGTCGGAGGGTGTGCTGGCTCCGCTGTTGTCCTTTCCCTAGGTGGGAAGTAGAATGACTGCAACTCGTATGGTATGTGTGGGTGGTATGGAATAGCGCCAGTGTGGTACTCTTGCGGGATCAGCACGTACGACTCCTGATAGTGCTGCATGCTGAGCTGCTGGAATCTGCGAACGGACTGCGTGAGATAGTACGTGTGCTGAATGGACTGCTCCTCGAACTGCTGTTGCTCCGCATATCTCGCAGCCTGGATGTCGTGCCTCGCCGCCTCGAGTTCGTACCTCTGCTCTGCCATAAAAGACTTATATCTGCTCTCCTCCGCAACATACCTGAGAACGTCGGAGACGCCTTCCATAGAAGGGAAGTCAAAGAGGTGATGACGGTAGTCGGGGCGGGTACGAGAATGAGTGGCACGTCGGTTGCACTGTCTAGACATCGAAGGCCCTGGTGCAGCGGCTGGAGCTGGATCTACCTCACCTAGTCCTAGGCCCATGTGTCCGATGGCGGGATTGATCCTGAAACGTATACCCTCCTCGTCTAATCCCGACATCTGAATCTCATGTAGGTCGACTTCCAAGTTTCGACCGTGTTCGTCCTTGTAGCTCCATATGACTCTGTACCGGTCGATCGATATTGCCCTTCGCTTGCGTAAGTTCTGAAGGTTCAGCTCGGGCTCCTCATCAATCTTATCATATGTCAGGATGCCAAGGCTGATCCCGGACTCTACGTGCTATCATCGTGACAATCCCACCACACATAATCTTTGTGTCTGTGCTCCATTTCTTGGTGGCAATGTCGTGGAAGTGTCACATAACTAACGATGCCAAGTCGACATCAAGTATGTCCCACTCGTCCTCATCGGAACGTGTGTGTACCACACGCCTAAGGTATGCCAACTCCGTGTGGTTTACTCCACCTTGTGCACCTTTTCCTAGGATAGAGGAGACTAGGAAATAGTGGAAATACCTTAGGACGGGATGGCGTATGTGGTTGGCCTTAGACTTTGTCGAATAGTCACCATACGCTATCCGGGTCCAAAAGTGCGCTTGACGGCTCCTGTTGTGCTCGGGCATTTTCATGGAGCCACGGTGCAGGGCATCAAGCACGATCGCAAACTGTTGCACGCTAAGCCGGTAGTTCTGTCCCAGCAGACGGAACTCCATAAATACCTTCTCTCGATCTTCTGACTCGGGGAAGAATGTCGTGTACGATGCAAAAAATTCCGCTGTAAGGTTGCGGTACGTGTACTCCTGTGCCTCCCATAATCCTGTACCGTTTGCAAAGTACCCGCGCGGGTAGGGTATGTAGCCCGCTCGGGCTTCAATCCAGCCAAAATACCCCGTAGGTATTGCCCGACTCGGGTATTATCACTGCCCGATCGGGCTCAAAATTCATCTGCCCGACCGGGTGCAAACCCTAACCCGATCGGGCTGAGTCACGAAATCGCGATTCCGAGTTTAGTTTCGTCACTGAAATCGCATCAATCAACTTTAATTCTTCTAATCCAGACCTAAATCTACTCCAAATCAGTCGAAAACACCAATTATTCCCTGAAAATACCTGGATTTGTAGAGAAATTTGAGAGTTTCGGGTTATTTACTAGAGAGAGGAGGGGGAGAGTTATTTCGAGTAATAGCGGTCGAATTTCGTGGTGATGGACCAGCTGTGATGGGGGACAACGGCGGCGCGTGAGCAAGCTCCGGTAGAAGGGTTGCAGTTATGGGAGCATGCTCGGGTCGAGTTTTGGTTGTATGAATGGCCGCTCGGGTTACCCGAAATAAAACACTTACGTCGATAGATGATATAGGGTGCCTGCTCGGGTTCCCTGAAGATGGCCGATTGGGCTTCTTTGCATTTGACATAGCCCGCTCGGGTACTGTATGTCTGCCCAACCGGGCATTGCTGGAAAACTGAAGAAAATATCACGAGGAAAACCATGTAGCAAAAAAAAAAAAATCGTAAAGCCACTAAAATCTTAAATCCTTAAAAGTTTTCCATGTCTAAAAAAAAGTTCGAAAATAGAAACAAAATGAAAATGATGAAAAAGGATACGGGGCTCGGGTTGCCTCCCGAGAAGCGCTTGTTTAGTCTTTAGCTTGACCCTAACGTCTTCATACGTGTGTGATGTCGGAAAGAGGAGGTACGCCTCTTCCATCTTCTAACTGATCAGTATAACGTGGCTTGAACCCTGGAGCGTTTTTCACTTGCGATTCTCGGTTCTTCTCGTCCAATCCCATGACTCAATGGTATCTCCATCGGACTCGATTTTGGTTGAGCGTCTCCTCAATATTCCAGGTGGGATAAGTGTGTATGCGGGTCATCGAGGGTGTGGGAGATGAGATGTATGGCAGAAGAACCGCAGCTCGAGTTGAAGTCTCCGTTAAACCGTGCAAATTTTGGTTCAAATCAAGTGCCCGATCGGGCTCGTTTATTGCCCCGCTCGGGTTCCACGATGTGTCATTTACCCCCGTGAGTGGTGCCCGAGTCGGGCTGTGTGGTCGCACGGGCGGGTTCTTGTCCAGTTGCTCTGTCCGATTGGGCTCATATACCCATCCGCTCGGGTTACCAGTTTCACCATTTATCCGCGAGAGCACTACATGAGTCCGTCTATGTGGCCGCCCGACCAGGTCTCCTAAATCTGGTGCAACCCGCGCGGGTACAGATGGGTGCACACGCGGGTCACTTCTCGGCTGAGGGATATTTGGCTTCTCCCTGAGTTTTGTGCATGTATCCGACATTGCTTGCGACTGAAATTGGTTCCCGGTGCACTCGTACATCGCGATGTTCACGTTCAATTTCCTCCGTTGATGCATCCATCGTGGTAACATGCATTACGGGTTCAGTTGTATAAGGCTTCTTCAGTGCATCGTCGAGCTTGAACTCGATAGACTCGTCTCCAAATTTCATTACCAGCCTGCCTTCAGCGTAATAGATGACCTTTTTTTCCATGTCGAGGAACGGTCTTCCTAAAATGACGGATCTTCGCATTGATCTCCATGTCCACAACAACAAAATCCGCGGGGAACCAGAATTTCCCCACTTGTACAGCAACATTCGTCAATATACCCAAGGGACTCTGTAAGGATTGATCAACTAAAGTGATTTGCATGCGCGTGGGTTAAAGATCTCCTACTCGATTAAGCTTCTCAACAAGAGACAATGGTAGCAAGCTTATACTCGCTCCGATATCGATTAGTGCATGCTTAATCTCATAGTCGTAGATCTTACAAGGAATGAGAAAGTTACCTGGATCGGGCATCTTCTCGGCCATGGTAGGGGGATTAATCAGGGAGTTCGTGACCATCACCATCTCATTGTCCACGGTTCTCTTCCTCATTATGATGTCTTTGAGGAATTTTGCATAGGATGGGATCTTTGAGCGCGTCGTAGAACGGGATGGTGACTTGCAGCTTCCTCAGGAGTTCCATGAATTGGGCAAATTGAGCATCGTCGCTCTGCTTACTTTGGCACTGCAGAAAAGGTAAGGGTGGTACCCTCGGTGGAGGTGCTACGTAGGGCAACTCCCTCTCTTCTTCCTCAGTCTTCTTCTCTTCCGCGCTTTGAGTCATGGGTTGTGCGATCTTATTACACAAAGGCTCTCCTCTTGCAGCTGTGGAAGGCATTGGTTGCTCTACCGTGTTCCCGCTCCTAAAGAAAATGGTATTTACTTGCTTTTGGGGGTTCGTCTCGGGTTTCCCGGGGAGCTGTCCGGGTTGTCGGCTCGACCCTTGGGCTAGCTGTGCCACTTGCGTGTCTGGAAGCCTCAAGTGTGTCTAGAAACCATCCATTCTCTTCCTCATGTCCTGTTGCTCAGCCCTGATCCCTCCAGGCGCACTTTTCTGTTCTTGATACATCAGTTGAAGCATAGAAAGAATTTCAGAGTCACATGAAGATTGTGTGCGAGGCTGATAGCCATAGTCTTGGCCACTCCCTCTCGGTTGGTGACGTGTGGAAACGCGAGTTATAATTAACCTAGTCCACTTCACCGCAAGTATACGGATCTTGTAGTACCAGGGTCGATCTCATGGACTAAAACAACTAAACTAAGAACAAAACTAAACTAGGAAGAAAGGTGATAGGAGGGGATATGGTTCTAATGGTCCTAAATCTATCCTAATGGAGACAACGGAACGAGGGTAAAGATGAACTAGATATGATGAATACTAC
>CM071869.1:22380369-22391218 GCA_036759665.1 Gynandropsis gynandra | reverse complement strand
GTAATGCGTCTATCCATGTAAGATGCGCAATAGATATATTGGTATATGCATGCTAGATAGTGGACAAGTCTACGCCAGTCAGTTCCTATAGGAGAGCTTGAATTCCCTGAACTCGTGATAGTATCTAAGACCAATTATCTGGTTAGAACTTCGTTACATCGTTATGCAACTCTTGATACCTATGGTGTTTTGTCGCTGAGTCATTCCTATCATTTAGTTTAGTTTGCATGTGCATTCCATCCACTATTGATTTCACACGTCTTATTCATTAGTTTAATAGCTTTAGAGTTGCATCAATTCCTTGTGTTCGACCCTAGTTGCTACACGATCCGTATTCTTGCGGAACCGTTAGTCTAGGTAATTTATTACTTGAGTCTACGCACATCACCTATGGTGCTTAGTCATAAGTTTATCTCGTTAATTAGTTTAGCTTAGTTCATTCCCAATCCTACCATTATTCAATTTCCACGTCTTATCCATTAGTCTAATAACTTTAGAGTTACATCAATTCCTTGTGCTCGACCCTAGTGCTACACGATCCATATTCTTGCGGTAGCGTTTGTCTAGGAGATTTATTACTTGAGTTAACGCACATCAATACACTTTACCTGTTATCAGCCAACAAGAACAAAAGCATTATGAACAACCAATCAATCCGAAACAATAAAATATTATAACCAAGTATTAAGAACAAAACTTCATTATAAATCGGCAAAGCTCTCTAACCCATGGCTGTAGATCTACTCAGACATGAACTCAGCAAAAGAAACGCAAAAGATACTATGTTCGACATGGATAAAGAATGAGATCCCTCCCTATTCTATTTCTGACGTCTTTAATAGCTCCTCCACGTTCCGGCTACCTCTACCTCGTTCCGTCCTTCTCTCTCTTTCTGTGTGTCTCTCAATGTCTCGTGTCGTGTCTGGTTTATTCCCTTGCCCTAGATGGCTTATTTTCCGTTTAATTGCCCGTTCAAACATTCAAACAAGTTAGTTCCAAATTAGGCGGCCCGCGCGGGCACAACTTGTACCCGGTCGTGCAGAAGGCAGCCCGAGCGTGCACAACACTCAGCCCGAGCGGGCTTGCTTGCCCGACCATGTGATCTACCAGCCCGAGTCAGGCATGGTTTCGGGGATTTTCAGTCCTAATTGTGCAACCTCGGCACGGGCGGGCTTGCTCCATGCCCGAGCGTGTAGCCTCTATTTTGTTGTTTACGCTCCTTTCGCTCTATGCTTGATTGTTCCAGTTAGATCCGTGGCTGTGCACATGTTGTATCTTGTCATTCAATCACGTTTTCGGGGTGGAATTGCCGTAATCACTCGTGTTTTCCTTCATGTCTTCGTTTCCTACACAAAACATGAAATGGTAGATGAAATCCTCGAATAACCTCAATAAATCGATAAAGTCCAAGAAATCTAATCAAAACTAAACCTAAGAATCATGTAAATACTACGACGGATTGCATGTTATCACTGGACAAGTTGAATTGTATCTTCTCATCTCCGACACGTAAGGAAAGCTTTCCTTGTTGTACGTCTATCAAGGAATCTGCAGTAGCTAAGAACGGTTTACCAAGAATAATAGGTACCCTAGCATCATCCTTTATTTCAAGTAAAACAAAATTAGTTGGAATGAAGAGATTACCTACCTTGGTGGGAACATTTTCAACAATTCCCACCGGATATATCACCGAATGATCCGCGAGGCGTAGACACATCTTTGTAGGTTTGAGATTCCCGTAGTCCATCCGCTTGAAAACTGAGTGTGGCATGATGCTCATGCTTGCTCCTAAATCACACAAAGCATTTTCAATATCAAGATTACCTATTATTCATTGAATGAAGAAGCTTCTGGGGTCCTTCAACTTTGGGGGCAGCTTGTTTTGATTGATGGCGCTGCATTCCTCGGTGAGTGCTACCGTCTCGTTCTCTTCTATATGCTTCTCTTTGGACAGAACCTCTTTGATGAGTTTGGCATGGTTAGGCATCTTTTGGAGGGCTTCCACGAATGGGATGTTGACGTCAAGCTTCTTGAGACCCTCTAGGAATCTGCCCACTCTTTCTTCATTCTTACTGCTCACCAACCGTTGAGGAAACGGTATAGGAGGTTTGTACGCCGGTGGAGCAACATATGGTTTGTCTAAATCTGGTTTGAGTCCTTTCATAATCGCAACCTTACCTTTGCCTTTTCTCATGGACGTACAACCAGCATGCTCGTGCTCTTAGCAGGGCGAATGATCGATCATATCAGTGCAGCACACATAAATAGCGTTCGCGTACTCTCTCGGGTTTAACTCGGGTTTACCGGGAAGCTGTCCAGGATTCCAAGAGGAAGCGGCAGCTTGCTATGCTACAGAGTTCTCTAAGCTCTTTACATGGTTGCTTAAGGATTCCATATGAGTTTTGAGCTCGTTGATCGCCGTCCCCACATCCGCATTGAATTTGGTTTGAGTTGAATGTTGCTGCCTTTGCTCCTTGATAAATTCTAGCATTATCGCCTCAAGGTTCGACGAAGGGGCTTGAGGAGGTTGAGGAGCTTGCGGAACTTGCTGAGCATGCTGAGATTGCTGATTATTTCAACGGTACAGCTGCTATGTTGCTCGGCATAATTCATTTATTCCACGTTCTCTTGCAGCATGCATTGATAAGCCATGTGTTTTGTATCTTCACAATTCACGCAGTACATGGCGTTCGCTGCATTGCCCGTCGCTCTGCTCTGATTCGGCTCATATAGGGGATGAGTGCTGTTAGGTATACCTCTTGGTGTTGACCACATGTTGTGGTTCATGGCAAGGTTATCGATCAGCTCGTATACCTCCTCGACGCTCAGATCCATAAACGATCCTCTAGCGGTGTTATCCAACGTCGTTCGGTGTTCATCTGAAATTCTGTTGTAAAAGGTTTGGATAACGTACCACTGCTCGAGACCATAGTGTGGACACATCTGTAGAAGATCCTTAAATCTGCCCCATGCTTCAAACATTGTTTCTCCATCTATGCATCTCAACGTTGTGATTTCCCCCCTCATCTGATCGTCTTGCTCGGTGGAAAGAAGCGTGATAAGAACAATGTGCAGAGCTAATCCCAAGTCGTGATTGAACCAGCGGGAAGCGATTGCAGCCATGTTTTTGCTCATCCCCCAATTGAGACGGGGAAGAGACGCAGTAAGATCGCGTCCTCTGAGACTCCATTTATCTTGAATGTACCGAAATGTTCTAGGAAGTCTCTGAGATGCTGATGGGGATCCTCGTAATTTCCACCCATGAATTGCTTCTGATAAAGCATGTTGATTGCCGGCTTAATCTCAAACCGTTCTCTCGACACAGCAGGCATCCTTATGACTGTTTCCACGTTATTAATGTTCGGCACCACCTAATCTCTGAGGCGACGTGGTAGAGGAGCATGTTGTTCTCGCGGTTGAGGCGCGAGTTGCTGTTGCTGCATTTGCCCCTAATTACCAAGAGGTAATTGAGGTTGTTCATGGCTGTTCTGATTATCCATATCTCATTGATTTGACGGCTCTTTGGAACCTTCTTCCTTGCCATTTCTCAGTTGTCTGCAAGTTGGCTCGATCTCTGGGTTGACTTGGAGTAGATTTGAATCACCTTGAGATCTGGTCATAAACCAACAAAGGACAAATAAACGGAATTAGGTAGAAAGAAATGAAAGAAAAGAAAAAAAAAGACAAAGCTCAAATGTAAGACGTGTTGACAATAGTCCCCGGCAACGGCGCCAAAAACTTGATGCGTTAGCAAAGTTAAAAAAATTAACCTAAACTACCCGCAAGTGCACGACACGTGTGTAGTACTTTTGGTGTTGATCCCACAGGGACTGCGCAACACAACCTAAACTCGAACTATGAATCAAACTTGCAAACGAACGAAATATGGGAATTGAGAATGAAATACTAAAAACAAGTAAACAAACTAGTTCTGTACAATGAGACAAACGTTCAAGGAATCCGGTTTCACCACAAGACTATCGAAACCAACAATCAACCTATCTATCATGCAATCCCAGTCAAGTTATCTAAGGGAGACGATCCTATAATGATATCTACCCTCTCTCAAGGCATAGACATGTGATCTAGTCAAGTTATCCCAGACTTTCGTGGCTGAAACCTTGAACTAAACCCATAAGATCTGTGATTCATCCGTTTTACCCTCAACCGCTGCTACCCTACTTTCGTGGCCTAACCTCGGTTGTTCTAAACCTGATCTTCTAGGAATAGAATTTTCCTTTCGGTCCTTCTCTCCTAATCCCCAACACATGCATCTACTTGGCCTTCGTAAATACAAGTCATTCAAGCTCTCATATAAAGAATAGATAAACAAAAACAGGAAGATGCGTTCAATGATAAATCAAAAGTGATTCCGGGAGAGCCAAGGGCTAATCCCTTCTCCTAGAACAAAACAAACTACTCGCTCATGCATCCGTAAACAAACATAATTGAAGTAGACAGTATAAGGAACATGAAAACCAAATGAAACCGAATTCTTAGGTTGATCTCCAATGCTCCTTGTACGTCTCCTTTGCAAGAATCTCCTTCTTCTCTATACTCTCTCTCCTCGTGTGAATTCTCCAAACTAACTCTCTCTTTGAAGCTCTCCTCGACCCCTAGCTCTTGTTCTTCCTTTTCCTTCCTCTTTTCTTTCCTTTCCTCCTCCTTTTTCCTTTTGGCCGTTCGTTCTTTTCCTTTTGGTGCAGCAGCCACCGATTTTGCCTTTTCTTGAGTTTTCTATTCTTGATTAAGTTGGGCAATGTTTCCATTACTTTATCCAGCAAAATATAACTTATTCCTCTTCTCTAAAGTCGTATTCCTTATTGTATAAGTCCCCAACAAACTCTTATTCGTTTTAAGACAAATTAACCTATCTGCAATTGCAGGTGACAGAAGCGACCCGTGCGCATGATCGCACATGATCGCGATATAGAACAAGGTGGCCCGCTCGGGCTAGGGAGTGCCCCAGTCGGGCTAATGCGTGCCCCGGTCGTGCTCGAGTGTGCCCCGCTCGGGCTGATGCCCCGACCGTGCTGGTTGCTTCCCCGACTAAACGCCCTGCACGGGCAAGGGTATACCACACGTGGGCTGAGCTTATTCCTCGCCAATTCTCGTCCCGTTTGTTACGTGATGATCCTCGATGTTGGTACTTTGTCTCGTGTACGTCCTTTAGCTCCAAAATGAACCGAATACGCATAAAAACCTATAAGAACAGGAAAAAACAAAAACGAGTAAAACGAATACAAAATCATACGTAACCATCGCATCTATATCGTAAACATCTCGAAAATCGTGCCAGAAATACGTATGAAAACGAGATGATCAGGGTGCAACACTAAAAACAAACACAAAAAGGAAATAGAAAGCAAAAGGAATATCCGAGAGACAAACGCAACACAAGCGCGGTATTGATAATACATGACATTCGTATCCTAAGAAACTCGAAAAGGGCCTCTCCCAGCTCTAAAAATCCAATGTATCGACCAAAATAAAGGATTTTGAGCTCGAAAATGGGGTCTGGTTGCCTTCAGCATCCCGTGGCATCGTTTATCTCGAAAGAAGGAATAAAATGTGAAAACATCATGTAATTCAGAGCTTCGTATGCAATGTTATGGTATTTCAAAGCTTGTCGTATACTTCATTGTTATAGTCTTCTAATCACGTGAAAACAAAAACAAAAAGCGGGAAAGTGGTGCACCACGAGAGGCAAACTCAAATAGGAAATAGGAAGAAAAAGGAATATCCGAGAGACAAAGGCAACGCAAGCGTCATATTGACAAGAAATGACATTCGTATCCTAAAAAGCTCAAAAAGGCATCTCCCAGTTGTAAAAATCCAATGTATTGACCTGAATGAAGGATTTTCAGCTCGAAAATGGGGTCTGGCTGCCTACAGCAACCCGTGGCATCGTTTATCTCTAAAAGAGGAATAAAATGTGAAAAAAAATCATGTAATTTGGAGCTTTGTATGCAAAATTATGGTATTTCAAAGCCCATCGTACAATTCATTGTTGTAGTCGTCTAATCATGTGAAAACAAAAAAAAACAAAAAAACGGAAAAGGGGTGCTACACGAGAGACAAACGCATTGCCAGCAGCGTAATGACAAGAAATGACATTCGTATCCTAAGAAACTCAAAAAGGGCATCTCCCGGCTCTAAAAATCCAACGTATCGACCTAAATAAAGGATTTTGATCTCGAAAACGGGGTCGGGCTGCCTTCAGCATCCCACAGCATAGTTTATCTCAAAAAGAGGAATAAAATGTGAACAAATCATATAATTCAGAGCTTCGTAGGCAAAGTTACGGTATTTCAAAGCCCGTCATACAATTCATTGTTGTAGTCGTCTAGTCATGCGAAAAAAATAAAAACTGGAAAAAGGGTGCAACACGAGAGACAAAAGCAAATTGGAAATAGGAAGCAACAGGAATATCCAAGAGACAAACGCAAAGCAAGCGACGTATTGACAAGAGATGACATTCGTATCCTATAAACTCGAAAAGGCATCTCCCGGCTCTAAAAATCCAACGTATCGACCTAATTAAAGGATATTGAGCTCAAAAATGGGGTCGGGCTGCCTTCAGCAACCCACGGTGTAGTTTATCTCGAAAATACGAATAAAATATGAAAACAATCATGTAATTCGGAGCTTCTTACGCAAAGTTTATGGTATTTCAAAGCCCGTCATACAATTCATTGTTTTGTCATCTAATCACGTGAAAACAAAAACAAAAAGCGGAAAAGGGGTGCAACACGAGAGACAAACTCAAATAGGAAATAGGAAGAAAAGGAATATCCCAGAGACAAATGCAACACAAGTGTCGTATTGACAAGAAATGACATTTGTATCCTAAGAAACTCGAAATGGGCATCTCCCGGCTCTAAAAATCCAACGTATCGACCTAAATAAAGGATTTTGAGCTCGAAAACGGGGTTTGGCTACCTTTAGCATCCCAGGGCATCGTTTATCTTGAAAAGAGGAATAAAATGTGAAACAAATCATGTAATTCAGTTCGTACGCAAAGTTATGGTATTTCAAAGCCCGTTGTACGATTCATTGTTGTAGTCGTGTAATCACGTGAAAACAAAAACAAAAAGCGGAAAACGGGTGCAACACGAGAGACAAATTCAAATAGGAAATAGGAAGTAAAAGGAATTTTCAAGAGACAAACGCAACGCAAGTAGCATATTGACAGGAAATGACATTTGTATCCTACAAAACTCGAGAAGGGCATCTCCCGACTCTCAAAATCTAACTTATCGACCTAAATAAAGGATTTTTTGGGCTTGAAAATGGGGTTGGGCTGCATTCAGTAGTTTGCGCCATCGTTTATCACGAAAAGAGGAATAAAATGTGAAAAGTTTGCAATTCGGAGCTTTGTACGCAAAGTTATTGTATTTCAAAGCCTGTCGTACAATTCATTGTTGTAGTCGTCTAATCACGTGAAAACAAAAACAAATAGCGGAAAAAGGTGTGAAACACGAGATCCAAACGCAAATAGGTAATAGGAAGCAAAAGGAATATTTTAGAGAGAAACTCAACGCAAGCGGAGTATTGACAAGAAATGACACTCGTATCCTAAGAAATTCGAAAAGCGCATCTCCGACTCTAAAAATTCAATGTATCAACCTAAATAAATGATTTTGAGCTCGACAATAGGGTCAGGCTACCTTCAGCGTCCCGCCTTATCGTTTATCTCGAAAAGAGGAATAAAATAAGAAAAAAGTCATGTAATTCGGAGCTTCGGACACAAAGTTATGATATTTCAAAGCCCGTTTTACAATTCATTGTTGCAGTCGTTTAATCACGTGAAAACAACAACAAAAAACGGAAAAGGGGTGAAACACGAGAGACAAGAGCAAAAAGGAAATAGGAAACAAAAGGAATATCCGAGAGTCAAACGCAACGCAAGCTGCTTATTGACAAGAAATCAAATTCGTATCCTAAGAAACTCAAACAGGGCATCTCCCGGCTCTAAAAATCCAACGTATTGACCTAAATAAAAGATCTGTAACTTAAAAATGGGACTGGGCTGCCTTCAGCATCCCACGGCATTGTTTATCTGGAAAAAAGGAATAAAATGTGAAAACAATCATGTCATTCGGAGCTTTCTACGCAAAGTTATGGTATTTCAAAGCACGACGTACAATTCATTATTGTAGTCGTCTAATCACGTGAAAACAAAAACAAAAAGCGAAAAAGGGGTGCAACACGAGAGACAAACACAAATAGGAAATAGGAAGCAAAAGGAATATCCGAGAGAGAAACACAATGCAAGCGGCGTATTGACAAGAAATGACATTCGTATCCTAAGAAACTTGAAAAGGGCATCTCCCGGCTTTAAAAATCCAACTAATCGACCTAAATAAAGAATTTTGATCTCCAAAACGGGGTTGGGCTGCCTTCAGCAACCCGCGGCATCTTTTATTTTGAAAAAAGGAATAAAATGTGAAAAAAAATCATGTAATTCAGAGCTTCGTACGCAAAGTTATGGTATTTCAAAGCCCGTCGTACAATTCATTGTTGTAGTCATCTAATCATGTGAAAACAAAAACAAAAAGCGGAAAAGGGGTGCAACACGATAGACAAACGCAAATAGGAAATGAGACAAATGCTCTCTAGGGTGATTCCTAGGGTGATTTCCGGCGAGTTTTCCGGCGACCGTTTCTAGGGTTCCGGCGAGTTTTCCGGCGGCGTTTCTAGGGTTCCGGCGAGTTTTTCCGGCGAGTTTTCCCTTCAAGTAGCAACATACGATACGACTGAGAAGAGGCTAAGGTTCGGCAAGTTTAAGCAAGGGCTGGTTTCGACCATTCCTAGGGCTCCTTGGAGCTCCTTGGAGCTTGAATCCGCCGGAATCTACTGATTCTTGGCCGGTTTCAGGGTCTTGATACTGGCGCAACTGGTGGTTCTTGTTCTTGGCGGACCTAGGATTAGTTCTTGACGGTTTCGGTTTTGGTTCTGGATGGTCTGCACGATTCTTGTTGGTTCAAGAACTTGGCTGCCGAAGGTCTGGGTGCAGGTTTCTTGTTCGAGTCGACTGGTTTCTGGGTTCTTGCTCGAGTTCGAGTTCTTGCGGCCTCAAGATTGGTTTCAGGGTTCTTGTTTGTGGTCGAGGTTCCCGAGTTCGAGTTCGAGGTTCTTGTTCGAGTCGATTGGTTTCAGGTTGCAGGTTCTTGTTCGAGTTTCTTGCGGCTTCAAGATTCTGGTTAGAAGCTTGCTGCAGGTTTCTGGGTTGCTAGAGCGGTCCGACAGTTGAGCTCAAGCCAAGTCTGGTTAGGGTTCTGGATAGGTTTGCGGCTGCAGGTTGTGCGTCTGCTTGAAGAAGGCTGGTAGTTGCGCTCCAAGTCCGGCTAGGGGTACCTCGGTGACAGCACAAGGGGCTAAGGAAAATGTCGTTGCTGGTACTACACCCACCATTCCTACGGCCAACGAACACGATAAAGAGGAAGTTGCTGTTTTGAATGGGGATGTCCTTTCGGACGGTGAACTAGATTTCCCAACGAATTTTCCTCCGCTACCTCGGAGCGGAGCGGAAAGGAAAGGGGTGGGTCGAAGTAGTGTTGATGGGAGGACAGAGGTCGGGGTAGAATCACTTGCTGCAGCTGTATCTAAGCCACAATCAGCTCCACGAAGGAATGACACAACGGTGGGAAGTAAACATCCCTCCAATGTGTCACGTCCAAATGCATGGGCAGCGGGCTCTAAGAGAATATTCAAGAACTCTAGAGTTGGAGGTCGACTAAGTTTTACTAAACCAAGCTCTAACCAAGCTTCAATCAAGATTAGCGAGGGATTAACGAAGCAGGAGGTGTGGGGCTGGGCATTATTAGGCCAATACGTAGGATATCCTCCTGGTCACTTTCTCATAAACGCAATGATGAGGTCTTGGGGAGTCCGAACTAAGTATCGAGTTGAGGAGGGCTGGTACTTTTTTCAGTTCGACTCGGAGGATGATAAGGACAAAGTGCTAAAGGGAGGCCCCTATTTTATCAACGATAAACCTATGATATTGAAGAACATTCCCGACAAGTTTGCGTTCAACCGAAGAGATGTAGCCATTGTACCACTGTGGATTCGTATCTTTGGCCTCCCACGCAATTTTTGGACGCAGGAAATACTCAGTAGGCTGGCCTCTTACATTGGGAATCCTCTCTTTACCGATCCAGTGACAGAAGGACGACGCCGAGGATCATACGCACGATGCCTCGTAGAGATAAACTTCGCTGCTCCTATCTCTAGAGAGATCCCGGTTGCATTTGATGACGGGGAGGAGATTCTTTGTTCGGTTCTAATTGAAAACGAACCTAAATACTGCTCGAATTGCTGCTGCTTCGGCCATGAGAACGAGACTTGCTCATTCAAGGAGAAGAAGGAAATATTAAGCAAAAAACCGAGGAAGAATGTGGTAACTACTAAGGAAGGAGCAGCAAAGGTGGGTATGGCGGGTCCGGATCGACAAGATGCGGCAAGAACAAACATACCAACGCAAGATCAGCTGGAAGGTGATGCAACGGCAGAGGGTAGGGCATCTATCCCCCAAAAGAAGGTAGGAATACAGCAGCCCAAACCGGTCGAGTCATTCACATTGGAGCGTCCCGGTGGTACCGGCGCTACCTCCAACAATCAATATACTTGAGCCTTGGGTGACAAGGAGAACAACGACAACTGTGACGGAATGGAGGATGGGCAGCAGGTCCTCCTTGAGAGCTCTGGTAATTCTGAGATTGACGAGGCTGATGAGGAAGAGGATGTCAATGAAAGGGCTAGGAAGGGCGAGAATGACCGGATAGGCACCAAGGCAAGCGAAGGGGAAAACTGTCTAGACCGTGAAGAACTCGAGATTGAGGCC
>CM071869.1:22350187-22361750 GCA_036759665.1 Gynandropsis gynandra | reverse complement strand
ACAGGAACGACAGGCATTGCTAGGAGTTACAGGATTTCGAGAAGGCGTGTTCCCTTTTCGATATCTAGGCATACTAATCGGCCCCACAGGACTCAAAGGGATACACTTCAAGCCACTGTTAGATAAGATAAGTGCTCACCTCACCATTTGGGCCAAAAAGATGATATCCTTTGCTGGCCGCAGGGAGCTCATCGGAACAGTGCTACAGGGAAGCGCCGGTTTTTGGCTATCCATGGTTGCCGTACCTCGGAGTGTTATGCGCAACCTCATATCCATATGTAGAGGCTTTCTGTGGAGACATCCTCGAGTACGATGGACTGATGTATGTATTCCGAAGAGGGAAGGAGGACTCGGACTTCTAGACTTAGATACTTGGAATAGGTGTTTCATGATCAAGCACTGGTGGCATATAACGACTCAGCGGGACAGCCTATGGGTGAGGTGGATACATCATAGGTATCTGGCAGGGGTAGGCCCTTGGGAATTGAATGTGAGTCGGCGGGACTCCCCTCTGATCAAGACCATCCTACATGTTCGAGATATGGTGCGCACATTGGCAGGAAACGAGGCTAACAGCATGGAAAGAATGGAAGGATGGTGTGAGATGCGAAGATTTCGGATATCCAAGGCGTATGACGATATAGGGCCTATGAAATCGGTGGTAAACTGGGCAAAGGAGGTGTGGCCGACCCATAACACGCCAAAGCACTCCTTCATCCTGTGGCTGGCTTTATTAGGTAAGCTTCCAACCCTTGATCGCCTCACTTATCTGGATATCGACACAACATGCAGGTTATGTAATCAGCAAATGGAGAGCCACAACCACTTGTTCTTTGGGTGCGAATATGCCCAGCAAATATGGTACCAAGTGTGTGACCGTTTGCACATCCCGCGGTCCATCATGACGATCCAAGACGCACTCACATGGCTGAGGAGAAATGCTGCTCGGGATGATTGCTTAGCGTGAGCACAGGTGTATGCCATTGCGGCCTCGATCTACCATCTTTGGCGTGTCAGAAATGGAAGCATATTTGACAACAAGCGACTTCCAATTGAGGCAGCCGTTCGACTGATTATGGACCATATATCTATGGTTCTACATGACAAGTTTCCCTCGGCCACAGTGGAGACTCTGCAACTGGGGAGATAGATAGGGTGGATCATCCATAGGAAGCTGGCTTGATGATGACTATATATCCTATATCTTGTACTTTGTTTTTTATTATGTCGGACATTTGGTATTTATTTTTGCGATGTTTCGTATCCGTCGCAGGGGTGCTCTTTTTCCTCCTTGTCGGGTTTTTCCCTATGGGTTTTACTGCTTTGAGGTTTTAATGAGGCCCGAGGTGACATGTACCCTGCTCTCATAGCTGCGATGTGAGATAGTACTTTAGTGTGTATTGTCGTAGCACAGTATGGGTGACCTGCGTGTTATCCCATGTGTGCAAATGACAACCAGTTTGTATGTTGTAACCGTTTTCTCTTCTCCCTTCATGGGACACACGGAATAAATTTACTTCCAACCAAAAAAAAACGCAACAGGAAATAGGAAGCAAAAGGAATATCTAAGAGACAAACGCAATGCAAGCAGTGTATTGACAAGAAATGACATTCGTATCTTAAGAAACTCGAAAAGGGCATCTCTCGGCTCTAAAAATTTAACGTATCGACCTAAATATAGGATTTTGAGTTGAAAAACGGGTCGGGCTGCCTTCAGCATCCCGCGCCATCGTTTATCTTGAAATGAGGACTAAAATGTGAAAACAATCATATAATTCGTAGCTTCATACGCAAAGTTATGGTATTTCAAAGACCGTCGTACAATTCATTTTTGTAGTCGTCCAATCACGTGAAAACAACAACAAAAAGCGGAAAAGCGGTGCAACATGAGAGACAAACACAAATAGGAAATAGGAAGCAAAAAGAATATACGGCAGACAAATGCAAAGCAAGCGGCGTATTGACAATAAATGACATTCGTATCCTAAGAAACTTGAAAAGGGCATCTCCCGGCTCTAAAAATCCAACATATTGCCTAAATAAAGTATTTTGAGCTCGAAAATGGAATCTGCCTGCCTTCAGCAACCTCGACATCGTTTATCTCAAAAAGACGTATAAAATGTGAAAAAAAGTAATGTAATCCGGACCTTCATACGCAAAGTTATTATATTTCAAAGCCCATCGCACAATTCATTGTTGTAGTCGTCTAATCGCGTGAAAAAAAAACAAAAAGCAGAAAAGAGGTGCAACACGAGAGACAAACACCAATAGGAAATAGGAATTAAAAGGAATATCCGAGAGACAAACGGAACGCAAGCGGCGTATTGACAGGAAATGACATTCGTATCCTAAGAACTCGAAAAGGGTATCTCCCGGCTCTAAAAATCCAACGTATCGACCTAAATAATGGATTTTGAGCTTGGAAACGGGGTCGGCCAACCTTCAGGGACCACGACATCGTTTATCTCAAAAAGAGGAATAAAATATTAAAACAATCATGTGATTCGGAGCTTCGTACGCAAAGTTATGGTATTTCAAAGCTCGTCGTACAATTCATTGTTGTAGTCGTCTAATCATATGAAAACAAAAACAACAAGCGGAAAAGGGGTGCAATACGAGAGACAAACACAAATAGGAAATAGGAATTAAAAGCAATATCCGAGAGAAAAACGGAACGCAAGCGGCGTATTGACAAGAAATGACATTCGTATCCTATGAAACTCGAAAAGGGCTTCTCCGGACTTTAAAAATCCAACGTATTGACCTAAATAAAGGATTTTGAGCTCCAAAATGGGGTTGGGCTCCCTTCAGCTACCCACGGCATCGTATATCTCGAAACGAGGAATCAAATGTGAAAAAAAATCATGTAATTCGGAGCTTCGTACGTGAAGTTATGGTATTTGAAAGCCCGTCGTTCAATTCATTGTTGTAGTTGTCTGCTCACGTGAAAACAAAAACAAAAAGCGGAAAAGGGGCACAACACGAGAGACAAACGCAAATAGGAAATAGAAAGCAAAAGAAATATCCGAGAGACAAACGCACGCAAGAGGCGTATTGACAAGAAATGACATTTGTATCCTATGAAACTCGAAAGGGCATCTCCCGGCTCTAAAAATCAAACGTATCGACTTAAATAAAGGAGTTTGAGCTCGAAAACGGAGTTGGGTAGTCTTCAGAAACCCACAGCATCTTTTATCTCGAAAAGAGGAATAAAATGTGATAAATATTATGTAATTCAGAGCTTTGTACGCAAAGTTGATGCGTATTCAAAGTTAAACAAATAACCTAAACTACCTGCAAGTGCATGACACGTGTGTAATACTTTATGTGTTGATCACACATGGACTACGCAACACAAACTAAATTCAAACTATGAATCAAACCTGCAAACAAACGAATATTGAGTTTTAAGATGGAAATACTAAAATAAATTAAACTACGAGTTCTTAACAGTGAGACAAACGTTTTAGGAATCCGGTTTCACCACAAGACTACCGAAACCAACAATCAACCTATCTAATCATGCAATCCCAATTAAGTCATCTAAGGCAGACGATCCTAATATGATATCTACCCTCTCTCAAGGTATAGACACGTGATCTTGTCAAGTTATCTTCTACTTTCGTGGATGACACCTTGAACTAAACCCATAAGTTCTGTGATTTATCCGTTTCACCCTCAACCGCTGCTACCCCACTTTCCTGGCCTAACCTCGATTGTTCTAAACCTGATCTTCTAGGAATAGAATTCTTGTTCGGTCCTTCTCCTAATCCCTAACACATGCATCTACTTGGCCTTCGAAAATACAAGTCATTCAAGCTCTCTGACAAAGAATAGATAAACGAAAACGGGACATAGCATTGAAAGATAAATCAAGGTTGTTTCGGGATAGCCATGGGTTAATCCCTTCTCCTAGAATAAAACAACTACTCACTCATGTGCTCAAAAGAAAACAACATAATCGAAGTATAAAGTCTAAAAAACATAAAAACCAAACGAAACCGAAGTCTTGAATTGATCTCAAGTGCCCCTTGAATGTCTCCTCTGCAAGAGTGTCCTTCTTCTCCGATTCTCTGTCTACTCCCTCTCTTCGCTTCACTCTCAACGACTGTGTTTTCTCCTCTCTAACTCCTGTCCACGAACCCTAGCTCTCCTCCTTGTCTTTCCTTCTTCTTTTCTTTCCTTTTCTCCTTGTTTTTCCTTTTGGCCGTTCACTTCTTTCCTCTTTGTCGCAGCAGCCACCGTTTTACCTTTTTCGTGTGTTTTCTATTCTTGATTACGTTGGGCAACGTTTCCATTCCTTTCTCAAGCAAAATATCTCTTATTTCTCTTCTCTAACTTCGTTTTCCTTTTTGTATAAGTAACTAACAAGTTCCTTTCCGTGTTTAGATAGATTTTCTTTTCTGGTTTTTGCACGTGACGGACGCGACCCGCACGGGCTGGAGTGTGTGCCCCGCGCGGGCTGCGGAGTGCTGTGTTCGCTGGAAACACTAACACTCCGCTGTCGATAGAAATAATGCCTAAAAGCATGATCTAAAATTGGTATGAGTGCATCGACCTTGATACTCTTTCGATGGTTCGGGTCTAAGTGTGGGGTTGGCGATCATCTTTCTACGTCCTAAGGGCATGACACAATAAAAAACGCCGCCTAATCCGTTGCACTCTTGAATAAGATGCATGAGTATACCGTCATCGGTAGTCTGGGTCTAAGTAGAGGCTGGATCCCTTCAAATCCGACGTCCTAGAAGCCTAGTGCGTATGCATAACAAAAAAAAAAGAAAAGAAAAAGAAGACATAAAAACAAAAGAAAAGAAAAAAATAAAGAAAGAAAGAAGCTCCGGAAAGAAACAAGTATCCTCGATTGTTCTAGGTTTAGCATTTGTCTGAAGTCTTGTTTGGTGGAGAGAGTTACGATGGCTTGTTTAGTTTTCCTTTGATTTACTTTCTCGTGGATAGCCTTGGTGAACTTAAGATGAAGACTGAAAATTTAATTAGGCCGAATTTGCTCTCGACTTGCTAGTTGATCGATTAGGTTTGCTTTAGCGGTATTTCTAGGAGAAAGGGGAATTCTTGGATTTTGTATACCCCACGTGTTCCACGTTTACGTTTGCTTAGGGACAAGCAAACATTCAAGTCTGGGGATTTTGATGATCTCGTTTTTATTCGTATTTCTCGCATGATTTAAAAGATGTTTATGAACGACATCCTCGACGTGAAGCTCCGATAGAGGGTAAGGGAAGTGAAGTCACGTTTATGGTGGTACTTTTTTTTCTTTTTTTTTTATTTTTAATTAACCAAGTCTTAAACTAAAAAACTAAGAAATATAGAAAACAATTAGCTGGGTTGCCTCCTACAAAGCGCTTATTTTACGTCTTTAAGCTTTGACGTCTCCATTCCTCATGCGTGCGCGATGGGTGGATCGGAAAGGGAAATGGAGTTTCACTTTCGACTCGTTGAGCGGCTAGGTAGAGCTTTAGTCGTTGTCGATTAGTTTTCAATGTTCCACTCAAATCACTCCATAGTTCCACTTCTCCATGTCTGAAGACTTCTCATACCTGAAAGGGGCCAGACCATTGAGACCGTAGGTTGCCCGAGAAAAGCTTAGGACGAGAGTTGAAAAGTAAAACTAAATCACCTATTTGGAAGTCATGAGGTAAGGTCTTTTTGTCGTGTCATCCCTTAGTCACAGCTTCTTTCTTTGGCACGTCATGCACGGGATTCACTCGTTCGCTGCCCAAGGTTGGATAAATGGTATCTGCGTCAAAAAGTTTTATGACGTCTTTTTCCATTACATCTTGCAAGTGAGGGTTCAGCCTGATTTGAGTTTCAGTAGAAGGTTCATGGCTGCCTTCCGTATAATTTCCGTGCATACATATTGAAGAGCTGACTTTCCTATGCTTCTGTACGCGAGTGGGTTGTTTCCTCATCTCATTTGCACTCAACTTAGCATTCATAACAACATGATATATTTTATCGGATTCAATGTACTTATACCAAAAAGAAGGCGGAGGGGGTTCGGGCTCAAGTTTTGGCGTCTTCTCCACAGTGGTATCTCCTCACATGAGCCGTCTCCTAGTTCTTCACTATCACTCATGAATTTCGTGTACATCTCAGCTCCTTCGTCCGTAAATCCTGCATTATCACAAACTCGTGTTAAATATCGTACAAGAGGATCAGAAACACTTACTTGATCATCCGTGTCTTTCGCTAACTCGTCCAGCGAATCGATTGTAAAGCAAGACTCCTTGAATGATGGTCCGTTCATGGGGCTGGATAAGTTGAACTCTATTATCTCATCTCCGACGCGTAAGGACAGCTTTCCTTGTTTTACGTCTATCATGGCACCTGCAGTAGCTAGGAACGGTCTACCAAGAATAATATGTATCCTAGCATCTTCCTTTATTTCATGTACAACAAAATCAGTGGGAATGAAAAGATTACGTACCATGGTGGGAACATTTTCAACAATTCCCACCGGATATCTCACCGAATGATCCGCAAGGCGTAGACACATCTTTGTAGGTTTTAGATTTTCGAAGTCCATCCACTTGAAAACTGAGTGTGGCATGATGCTCACGCTTGCCCCTAAATCACACAAGGCATTGTCAATGTCAATATTACCTATTGTGAATGGAATGGAGAAGCTTCCAGGGTCCTTCAACTTTGCAGCTTGTTTTGGATGATAGCGTTGCATTCGTCGGTGAGTGCTACCGTCTCGTTCTTCTCGATATGCTTCTCTTTGGAAAGAACCTCTTTGATGAGTTTGGCATGATTAGGCATCTTTTAGAGGGCTTCCACGAATGGGATGTTGATGTCAACCTTCTTGAGACCCTCTACAAATCTGCCCACTCGTTCTTCATTCTTACTGCTCACCAACCGTGGAGGAACAGTATTGGCGGTTGGTACGGCGGTGGAGCAACGTATGGTTTATCAAAATCTGGTTCGACTCCTTCCATAATTGCGACGGTACCTTTGCCTTCTCTCATAGACGTACCAGCAGCTTGCTCTCGCTCTTTCGAGGGCGAATGATCGATCATATCAGTGTTGCACACATAAATAGCGTTAACATATAATCTCGGGTTTAATTCGGGTTTACCGGGAAGCTGTCTGGGATTCTGAGAGGATGAGGCAGCTTGCTGTGCTACGGAGTTCTCTAAGCTCTTTACATGGTAGCTCAAGGATTCCATATGAGTTTTGAGCTCGCTAATCGTTGTCCCCACATCCGCATTGAATTTGGCTTGAGTTGAATGTTGCTGCCTTTCCTCCTTGATAAATTCGAGCATTACCGCCTCAAGGTTTGACGAAGGGGCTAGAGGAGGTTGAGGAGCTTGCAGAAATTGTTGAGAATGCTGAAATTGCTCATTATTTTGCTGAAATTGCTCATTATTTTACTTCATCGGTTGAGTTGTTTGGTATGACAAGTTTGGGTGGTTCCTCCAATTCAGGTTGCAGGTATTCCCGAATTGCGTGTTTCCTTGCTGTTGGGTGTAATTCATATGTTCCAAGTTCTCTTGCAGCGTGGATTGATATGCCACGTGTTCTGTATCTCCGCAATTCACGCAGTACATGGTGTTCGCTGCATTACCCATTGCTCTGACCTGATTCAGCTCATATAAACCTCAAGTTCTATTAGGCATACCTCTCGATGTGGACCACATGGTGTGGTTCATGGCGAGGTTATCGATCAGCTTGTATGCCTCCTCGACACTCGGATCGATAAACGATCCTCTAGCAGTGTCATCCAACTTCGTTCGGTGTTCATCTGAAAATCCATTGTAAAAGGTTTGGATAACGTACCACTGTTCGAGACCATGGTGTGGACACATCTGTAGCAGATCCTTAATCTGCCCCACGCTTCGAACAACGTTTCTTCATCTCTACATGAAAATGTTGTGATTTCCCCCTCATCAGAATCGTCTTGCTCGGAGGAAAAAATTGTGAGAGGAACAATGTGCAGAGCTGGTCCCAAGTCATGATTGAACCAGTGGGAAAAGATTGCGGCCATGTTTTCGCTCGTGCCCCAATTGAGAAGGGGAAGAGCCGCAGTAAGATCGCGTCCTCCGAGACTCCATGTATCTTGAATGTACTGGAAAACTCTAGAAAGTCTCTGAGGTGCTGATGGGGATCCTCGTGATTCCTACCCATGAATTGCTTCTGATAAAGCATGTTGATCCTTGCAACAGCAGGCATTCGTATGTTTGTTTGCACATTATTCATATTTGACACCATGTACTCTCTGAGGCGACGTGGTGGAGGAGCCTGTGGTTCTCACGGTTGAGGCGCGAATTGTTGTTGCTGCATATGCCCAAAATTACAGATAGGTCATTGTGCCTGTCCATGACCATTCTAATTATCCATATCTCGTTGATTTGACGGCTCTGTGTTACCTTCTTCCTTGCCCTTTCTCAGTTGTCACCAAGTGCGCACGATCTCGGAGTCGATTTGGAGGAGACTGGAAGCACATTGATATCTGGTCATAAACCAACAAAGGACAAACCAACAGAATTAGGTAGAAAGAAACGAAAGAAAAGAAAACAAAAAGAAAAATAAAACAAGAATGACTCTAGGCTCGAATCTAAGACGTATTGACGATAGTCCCCAACAACGGCGCCAAAAATTTGATGCTTATTCAAAGTTAAACAAATAACCTAAACTACTCGCAAGTGCACGATACGTGTGTAGTACTTTAGGTGAGAGGGACTACACAACACAAACTAAATTCAAACTATGAATCAAACTTGCAAACAAACGAATATTGAGTTTTAAGATTGAAATAGTAAAAACAAATAAACTACGAGTTCTTAACAGTGAGACAAACGTTCTAGGAATCCGGTTTCACCACAAGACTACCGAAACCAACAATCAACCTATCTAATCATGCAATCCTAATTAAGTCATCTAAGGCAGATGATAACACTGAAAGTGTATCATTATTAGGATAGGTTTTTATATCATTTTCGCATGATTCCTACATCGATTCTTACTTATCCGATTCTATTTTGAGCTTCACAGACCCGTTTTATTGGTTTTCAGGTTTCTAGGCGACAAGGCCTAAATGAACTCAATATGAATTAGGGCTCGCGAGCCAGCTCTAGCTCGGACATATTTGAGCGAGCCGAAAACGAATTAGAGTTTAGGCGAGCTAGCTCGCGAGCTGACGAGCTGGCTCACGAGCTGAAAAAAAATTATGTACAAAATCACATATTTTTCTTTCTTGGTATATCATATATAATATTGCATTTAATTAAGAATAATATATTGTTTAAATATATCTATTATAATGTATTTATTTTCCTTTTTCTAATCATTGATATATTTTAATAACAAAATGAAGAAAAGTTACGAGCGGTCGAATTTAGTACAATGATATTTGATTACTTTTTATTCGAGATGATTATTTTTAGTACAATGATATTTTATAACTTTATGTTTCAATTAATATTTTATATTTTCGATATTTTATTTGGTTCCTTAGGGTTTTATCATGTATTGGTCTGTGTTATCTTCTGTTTTCATGTATTCCATGAGTGAGTAGAGTCCCTACTGCGGGTAGGGTTATCGGATTTATGAACATGAACGATGATCTTCTTTAATGCTTAGTTTTATGATTTTTACTCTTGATTTACGGTTCTATGCTTAGCAATATCAATCAAGTGCTGACCTTGACCGCTCAACAACAATGGATATCAAACCTTGCTGGAAGGTTAAGGAACGAAGCCGGTCCGCTAAGTAGTAGATTAAGCCTTGGCTAATGAGAATCTGACCGGTCGGTTAGCCAACTTAGGGATAGTGATTGCGGTCTTAATGCTGCCATGGTACGTGTTAATCGGCTGTCGGAAGGCAGGGTTGCATGTATCCATGGTTAGGAGGTTTAGGCTCGGAAGAATCACTCCTCAACCGTAGAGCATGAATTTCCCGTTGTCAAGAGTAGGTTGTAGATCTATGATCTTTAGTCGTTCGTGTATGCAATTCCCGGTATCCCGTACACCCGTAGTATTCATCATATCTAGTTCATCTTTACCTTCGTTTCGTTGTCACCCTTAGGTTAGATTTAGGACCATTAGAACCATATCCCCTCCTATCACCTTTCTTCCTAGTTTAGTTTTGTTCTTAGTTTAGTTGTATTAGTCCCTGAGATCGACCCTGGTACTACAAGATCCGTATACTTGCGGTGAAGTGGACTAGGTTATTTATAACTCGCGTTTCCACACGTCAAGTTTTTGGCGCCGTTGCCGGGGACTAAAAACGGCTTAGACTAGGAATAGCTAGATTAGGATCTAGTCCTTTCCGGAGTCTTTTTTGTTTGTTTGTGTCTTTGTGTTTAGAGTCTTTTGTGTTTGTTTGTGTCTTTGTGTCTGTTTTTGTTTTTGTTTTTCGTTTTTATCTTTTCTTTTTCCTATCTACCTCAGATTTACGCTTTTTATTTTTGTTTCTTGTTGTGCAGGAGACTTGTATGAGAAGCTCTAAACAGAAACTTCTCATCTACGATCCACAAGTTGAACGCACGCTTAGAAACCTGCGCAAGAAAAGGAGAATCGGAGTCGATTCCGAATCTAAGGTAGAGGAAACGAGCTTTCACGAGCAACACGCCTCTGAGGAGGAGGATACGAACAGTACGAGCAGCGGAGAGAACGCAAGTATTCCCGATATGGCTGCTGCAGACGAGACTTACGGAGCATACACCGCTCCTAAGCACACCCAGCTACTTTCGTGCATGGCCCGCACGATTGATACGCAAGTTGAGCTACAACCAGTGTTTATTCAAATGCTCAACAACTCGGCTTTTCGTGGAATGGAGAACGAGGACCCAAACTCCCACCTTACGGACTTTAAGATGTTGTGCAGCACGACTAAGGTTGGAACGAGAGTCACTCGAGAGGATCTCTATCTGACGGCGTTCCCATTCTCACTCAAAGATGCGGCACAACGTTGGCTCGTCAACTTGCCGGCTGCATCTATCACGTCATGGGGAGATATGGAACAAAGATTCATGCAGCAATTCTTCCCGGACCACCGAACGCTTCTCGCCAAGAACCGGATAAATTCTTTCCTGCAAGAAAGAGGCGAGACGCTACATGACGCATGGGAGCGATTCAAAGATTACCAGCGTATATGCCCTCACCATGGGATGGATAAGAAGTATCTTATCACTAACTTCATCCAAGGACTCCAAGAGACCACCCGATTCATGATCGTAGCAGCGGGTGGTGGATCCCTAAGCAATCTCACGTTCGATCAGCTCGAGAATCTAATCGAGAGCATGGCTAGGGAAGGAGGCAAGAAAGTGGGGGAGTACAATCGCAACTACCCATCGAAGGCTGCTGTAAATGAGCTTGGTACCGCCAACCCGGAATTATCGGATCTTAGACAACAAGTTGGCGAAATTCACCGGATGATAGCTGGACTACATGTGGATCGACATGATTCATCCGTCGGCCAAGGGATAGAAGAGGTAAATTATGTCTCCAATCGGGGATATCAACAAGGCTACATCAAGAAGCACCCCAACCTCTCATACGGTAACACGCATAACGTGGCAAATCCGCAAGATTTTCAGCCGCGG
>CM071869.1:22337592-22349044 GCA_036759665.1 Gynandropsis gynandra | reverse complement strand
CATGCGACCCATGCGACCCTCAGTGAACTATTTCTCCAGTGGAAATAGAATGCGTGCAGAATCTTTGATTGACTTTGTAAATGTATTGTTTTGATTTAGAATCTTTGTAAATGTATTGTTTTGATTTGGAATCTTTGTAAATGTATTGTTTTGATTTGGAATCTTTGTAAATGTATTGTTTTGATTTGGAATCTTTGTAAATGTATTGTTTTGATTGGTTTTTTTTCATTTTATCATCCCAAACCCGTAAATTCGTCGAGTTCGCATCTATTCATCAATATATGCGATCATGTGACCCATGCGACCCTAATTTGGAATTCATTAGTTTGACGTTGTAAATGTATTGTTTGATTGGTTTTTGTCCTTTTATCATCTTAAACCCGTAAATTCGCCGAGTTCGCATCTATTCATCAATACATGCGACCATGCGACCCATGCGACTCTCATTTGGAATTATTTCATTTTCACCAGAATTCCCGCCGAACTTTTCACCAAAATTTGAAAAAACTTTTCGAATTCCATATGACGGTGATCCGTATTCCAGCCGTTTCCTTTTTTTCTAATAACGACACTCTCTCTCTAACTCTCATCATCATCATCATCATATTGCCGAAAATGCAAACGACTGGTGACGGCGATTCGATGTCAGGGTCATCTTCTTCTGAAGAGAGGATTTTCACGGTACCAGCCACGCGTTCAAATCTGGCCGTAGATGCAGTGGTAAGTGAACTCAAACCGATTTATTCGATTCATCAAATATGTTCGTATATGTATTAGTTTGACGTTGTTGTAAATTTGTTCGGTTATCGCAGACACTTCCGATAGAGTTTGCGAGATCGAATGGTCTTTGCGGTAGACGATGTAAGGTTGATCTGATAACCAATTACACAGACATTTGGGAGGCACATCTAAGGCCCGTGAAACGCAATGGCGCTAGCATCACCAGGGGTTGGACAAAGTTTTGTCAAGATAATGGCTTTAACGTCGGTTGTACCCTCAAAGTCGAACTGGACGCCGTTCTCGATGATGTACCTTGTCTACTGCTTGCCCCTATAATCTTCATAGATTGAATTCTGTTGTATTTGGTTGGTTTTTGTATTTGGTTGAACTTCATTTGAACAACAAAATTCATGTTTGTTTTTGGTTGGTTTTTTTACTATTATTCAATAGAATGTATTAGTGTTAGTATCGATGTTTTTGTGGATTTACTATTATTGTACAAAGGGTCGCATGAGTCGTACAAGGGTCTTATGTGGTCGAATGAGACGTCCATTACCTCTGCTCTGTCATGTAAGACTGATACATGCTCTCCTCCGCAACATACCTGAGGACGTCGGAGACACCTTCCATGGAAGGGAAGCCAGAGCGGTGATGAGGGTACTCTAGGCGGGCGCGAGAGTGAGTGGCGCGTCGGCTGCGTTGTCTAGACATGGAAGGTCCTGGTGCAGCGGCTGGAGGTGGATCTATCTCACCTAGTCTTGGGCCGATGTGTCCGATGGCTGGGTCAATCCTAAACGAGAGCCCTCCTCATCTAAACCTGGCATCTGAATCTCGCATAGGTCGACTTCCAAGTTTCGACCGTGCTCGTCCTTATAGCTCCATATGAATCTATACCTCTCAATCGTTATCGCACATCGGTTGCGTAAGTTTTGAAGGTTCAGCTCGGGCTTCTCATTGATCTTCTCTTTTGTCAGGATGCCAAGGTTGATCTCGACTCTTCGTGTTATCATCGTGACAATGCCACCACACATGATCTTCGTGTTCGTGCTACATTTCTCGGTGGCGATGTCGTGGAAATGCCGCATGACTAGCGACGCCAAGTAGACGTCTAGAATGTCCCACTCGTCCACAGCAAAGCCTGACTGTACCACCCGCCTAAGGTATGCCAACTCCGTGTGGTTGACTCCGCCTTGTGCTCCTTTTCCTAGTATAGATGAGACTAGGAAATAATGAAAGTACCTTAGAGCGGGGTGACGTATGTGGCTGGCCTTGGGCCTCGTCGAGTATTCACCATAGGCAATCTGAGTCCAGAATTGCGCTTGATGGCTCCGGTTGTGCTCGGGCATCTTCGTGAAGTTGCAATGTGGAGCGTCAAGTATGATTGCAAATTGTCGCGCGCTGAGCCGGTAGTTCTGTCCTATCAGATGGAACTCCATGAATGCCCTCTCCCGATCTCCGGACTCGGTGAAGAATGATGTGTAGGATGCGAAGAATTCCGCTGTGAGGTTGCGATATGTATAATCCTGTGTGTCCCGCAATCTCGTCCATCCCAAAGTGTTGAAGATGGTATCAATGTGCTCCTCGATGTGGAGGGCACTCATTGCTTCCAAATATAGGAAGCGGGATCGGAATCCGCGGCTGCAGCTCGGTGAATCCCGACTTCTGAGCAGACAAGAAGCTTGTCGTCCGGTAGTTGTATTGCTGGTGGGATGTAGTGATCAGCATGTAAGGCGTTAGTTCCGTAACGGCATCCGACTTTGCTGGCCATCCGTGTTCTGGATCATAGGCATCAGATCGGCGTTTCTTTGAGCTCTGGAAGATCTTCGGGGCCATCTTCAAAACAAACGAATAAGAAAAATAAGCGATAGGCACAATTTTGCAGGATGCCCGATCGGGTAGGACACGTAGCCCGCTCGGGCTCAATTTTGGCAAATTACCCCCGTAGGCATCGCCCGACTCGGGTGGAAAAGCTGCCCAATCGGGTACAAAATCAAGACGCCCGACCGGGTTCTAAACCTAGCCCGGTCGGGTTGAATCGCGAATTCGCGATCTGCAGTTCGCGTTCGTGATTCAATCAACAAATTTGCCCTAAAAATTTCCTAATCAGACCTAGATCTAGCCCATAGCAGCCCAAATCACAAAATATTTCATGAATATACCTGGAATTCGAGAGGAATTTGAGAAATTTTCGTGTATTTAGAGAGAGGAGGGGGAATGTATTTCGAGTAACAGAGGGTTGGTTAACCGGCGACGATGCTGAACGGCGGCGGCGTATGAGCGACTCCGGCGGATGAGATTGCGGCGTGAAGGGTTGAAAGTTGTGGGAGCACGCTCGGGTGAAATTTCTTAGTGTGAATGGCCGCTCGGGTTACTCGAAATAAAACTTACTTGTGCTGAAGATTTACGGTGCCCGATCGGATCCTCTGAAGTCTCCCGATCGGGCTGTCTTTGAATTTTGACCTACCTGCTCGGGTGGAGACGTCTGCCCGACCGGGCAGTGCTGCAAAAACTGAAAAAATTATACGAGGAAAACCATGCAGCATAAAAATATCGATGAGACCACAAAAATTCCTAAATCCTAAGAAAATTTTCCAAGCCTAAAAAATGAAAAAGAGTTCAAAAATATAGAAATAAAATGAAAAAAATGAAAAAGGATACGGGGCTCGGGTTGCCTCTCGAGAAGCGCTTGTTTACGGTCGCGAGCCTGACCAAAGCGTGCTACTCATCAGGTGGACGTCCTCGACGTCGTCTCGTACGTAACGCCTCGCATGCAATATGTGCTCGATAAGGTGTGGCACGCGAATCAATTGAATTCCCTGCACGATCGGTATTGTCGTCCCTAAGATTGGTCATGATGCTCTCTAAGGTGGGTGCTAGATCGTGCTGTCCAAACATTCTGGTCGAGCTGTTCTTAAGTTCGGTTGTGTACTCCATGAAACCGGTTAGGCATTCGTTGCTTGTTTCCATCAGCGTCTCCAGAGATTTTTTGTGAGTGAGCCTTTGGGGTGAAAGCTTCATCTTTACCTTGGGTGCTTTATCGATGTCCCAATTGTGAGCTGGACGTTTTGTGTAGCTTCTCGGCATCTCAATGTCATTTGTGTACTGACTCGCACCGCGTTTAGCTTGGGTTGTGTGGAAGTCTCGGTCGGGGGATTCCTCCTTCTTTTCATTGTTAAGCAGCTCGTTCGGTACCTTGTACTTACCTTCCCCAACTGTTATGCGATTAATATCTAAGGAATCCTTATTCTGAAATTTCTTACAACCTTCCTCGGCTAAATCTTCAAAGATGCCTTCGGGGAACACGAAATCGATATTGCATGGTTGCTCAAGTGTGTCCACTAAGCTGAATTCTACTTCTACCTCGGGTTTCTTCATGTGCTCATCAATGTTCGTAGCCTCATCCACTGCCGTGTTAGATTCATCTTCTTTTTCAATCAACGATGGACTTGGCTGATCTACCGTCTCACAATCCCTTAGGTAGATTTCACTGACATATTCACGAGGATTTATTTCTGAACTTTCCGATGGAACCTCTTGTGGTTGCAATGCCCCTTGTGCAAGTTTTGAAGCTTGTGCGTCCAATTGTCTAAATAAGCTGCCTATCTGCTCATTGGCACTTTCTTGTTCCGCTTCCACTCCCATAAACAAGTTGTTTCGACTCTCAAACAATCCAAGGAGGTAGGTGTACGCTGCGGAATAATCGAGGCCGCTACAGATTGAGTCGGGTATGGCTGAGGCACATATGATTGATAGCTCTGAGTTTGGGGTTCCGTCCATGGCTGGAAATTCCCAAACGATTGCTGTGCATTCACCATACTCTCGGTGTTCTTGTACGGGAAGTATGCGTGATCGTTCCATCCATGATTGTATGTATTCCCGTAAGGCCGATTGTAACTGTCATGATCTCTTCTTCATACCCCCAAGCGTTTTGTTCCCATGATCGCTCTGAGTATTACGGATGGTATAAATTAGAGAGAATATGACGAATCTCGGAAAGCTGATATCTCAATTCAGCTATGTCGGCACCCGAAGAGTTGAAGTTTTCCATGTTACCTCGCAAGATAAAGGACACCGAACTCGATTAAGCTCTGTGAGGTAAAGAAATTTTTTACTCCATAAGAAAACAAACCCAAAAACAAAAATACGAAAAACAAAAGAAGACTCCGGAAAGGACTAGATCTTAATCTAGCTAATTCCTAGTGTAGGCCGTTATTAGTCCCCGGCAACGGCGCCAAAAACTTGATGTGTGGAAATTCAAGCAATAATATTTCCTAGACCACTTCACCGCAAGTATACGGTTCGTGTAGTACCAGGGTCGAACTCTAGGGACTAATGCAGCCACTCCTAAGAATATCTCTAAATTAAGACGATGAGAAGTAGACGATGGCGTGGTGCAACTATCTAGAAGAGTAAACTAAATGGTGGCAACGATAGAAGGATTCGGAAAATGATGAACACTACGAGTGTCGGGATACCGGGAATCGTATGGATGTAACAACTAAAGATTATAAACCTATCAAATTATCTTGATAACGGGAAATTCATGCTCTAAGATGAGGAGTGATTCTGCCGAGCCTAAACCTCCTAACCATACGTACGTGCAACCCTACCTTCCAGCAGCGATTATCCCGTACTATGGCAGCGTTACGAGCGCAATCCTAATTCCTAAGTCGATTAACCGACCGGTCAGATTCTCATTAATCGAACTTAACCTACAATTCAACAGTTCCAGATTCATACTTTAACCTTCCAGCAAAATATGAATTCCTATGTTACTGAGCGGGCAGCACTAGTATAAGAGTTATGATGTTGATTGTAGGACCGAATATCAAAACAATTACGATAGATCTAAGCATTAACACATAAATTTGTACATCCGTTACAATCCGATATCCCTAACCCATAGAGTTGGGAATACTCACTCATGGAGTTTGCTAACAAAGGAAATAACACAGCCCTAAACATGATAAACCCTAGGAAACTCGATGCCTCGATCTTCCCTATTGTGTTACCGATGTGTGGATTGATGCTTCTCTCCTTCTCCAGCGTCTCCCGAGCCTTTCCTGATGATTTCCAGGCCTTTCCTTGCCCTAGGCATCGCCCCCTTGTGTCTGGATCTGTTCTGTTCTATTAATTCTCTTGTTCAAACTCTAGATCTAGGTTGTTGCGAGAAAGGCGGCCCGCTCGGGTACACCTTTTACCCGGTCGTGCAGAAGCGCGCCCGACCGTGTAGAGTGTCTTGCCCGATCAGCCATTGATTCCCGATCGCGTGGTTGAATAGCTCGAGTCGTGTAAACTCTCGGGGATTTTCAGGATCAATTAACGCCCGAGCAGGTACCTTGTTGTGCCCGATCGGGTATGGTTACCCGATCATGTTGTCTTCGTGCCCGGGTCGTGCAAGGTGTTCCAATTAAACCCCGTAGGTTTTGTCCGAGCGGGTAGACCTCAGTGCCCGAGTGGGCACTCTTCAATCCTTGATTTTGCTCTTTTTCGCTTGATGCTCGGGTGTTCCTTTGAGTTGTGTGGCTTGATTTTGGCTCCGAGTGAATTGTATCTTCAATTTGAGTGTTTTAGTTCAGGAATTTTCCTTTTTACGCTCGTTTAGGCCTTGTCGCCTTAAAATCTGAAAACCAATAAAATGGGCGTATATAAAGAACAATCATATCGGAAATGTATCTCGTGCTATCAAATCTATGCGATCTTCGGTTTTTGACCTACTATCTCGGCCATGAGGTATATCAAAGTGCAACTGGCGTCATGCTCTTCCAGTTATTATACACTGAGAAATTGTTAGAGAAAAATGTAGGGGTGTAAAATGAGTTGGCTCGGCTCAGCTCGGCTCAGCTCGCCTTCAGCTCGCTAAAAAACGAGCTGGCTCAGCTCGGCTCGTTTTTTAAACGAGCTGGAAAATCCTAGCTCAGCTCGGCTCACCTCTAGCTCGCCAAAAAACGAGCTGGCTCGCGAGCCAAACTATTTAATTATTTTGAATTAGTTGTAATATCATATATGATAAACATATCAAACGAACCAAATAAAATATCGAAAATATGAAAACATTAATTCAAACATAATTTCGATGGTAGGATAGTGGCCTACCATGGTGATGACGGGTGACGGAGAATTAGGGTTCGATTCCGGAGAGGAAGCCTGCGGCTCATTTTACACCCCTAGAAAAATGGCATGAGCAACAGCAACCCATCCAAGGTGCCTATGGAAGCAGGTTTGAAACTTAGCAACGAAATTTCTAGTACAATAGTCGAAGCCAACGAATATTGAAGCATCATTGGTGGACTTCTGTACCTTGTGAACAAGGGATCAGATCTTTCCTACGCGGTAGGATACGTAAGTCGGTTCATGGAGAAGCCACAAAGATCATATGGCGCAGTTAAGCACGTGTTATGGTACTAGGACATGCAATTATGGGATATCTTATAGAGAAAAGTGTGATGGCCAAACACGAAAGAGTACAAACGACATCTTCTACTTCCTCAGTGATAGCCTCGTTACCTAGTAGTCGACAAAGCAGAAGGTGGTAGCGTTGTCCTCATGTGAGGAAGATTATATCGCCGCATCAGCTGCGGCTAGTAAAGGCATCTGATTAATTCAACTCTTGAGTGAATTCCTTGGTTTGAAACCTCAAGCATCGAACTTAGGATGGATAACAAGTTCTGATGAGGGCATTACAACGAGCTACGACTCAAACGAAGGAGAGGAGCGGAGCAAGGATGAGCCGAGCATGGATCACAATGAGGACGAGCTTAGCATAGACCAGACAAGCACGGGAGTGGATGGAGAGCTAGGAGAAGACGGAGCACACATTGACATGCCGGTGGTCCACGACAAGCCACTCACGAGATCCCGAGCAAAGAGCCTTCGTACAAGAATCAACGCGTACGTAGCTCAAGTGCTTCTCAACAACCGTCAGGAGTTCAACAACGAAGAGGGAGACATCAGCAGCAATTTCCCAAAAGCCAAGTCCCTCTTCGTCATCAATGAAGCCCAAGGAACTCCATCAAGTGGCTTCGTGAACAATAGCAACAACACAAGCAGCAACCTGCCATATCAAGATCGGCGCAGCAACTTGCCTTAACTTGGATGGAGCCTTTTGAATTCAAATATCAAGCACCAACGGATCTTTCCCTTTTCACCCAAGATTCATTTGCCTTCTTTTCTTTGCTCTAATTAAGGCCACAATGGCCATATTGTTTTTTCCTTTCTTGTCTTTCTCGGTCATGTTTTAAACCGAGGCTCATTGTTTGTTGAAGGACATCTTTGAATTCAAATAAAATTTGCTGATTTTTCTTCATCCTGGCGAGTCTTCGCCCCCTAGTTCGTCTTGTGCTCCGGGAGTCCAAGCCGAACGTATGACTGTATCGAAGGTCCCATCCGCAGCCTTCATGGTGTCCCGCGATCCACCCGTCCTCCACCACCCCTTGAAGGACCGAACGAGCGCCCCTTTTGGCATGTTCCCCTTCGTCCGCCCTCCCTATCGTCGAGTCTTGGCTAGAGAGTGCCCCTAGGCCTTCTACCAACTCAATCCCGTCCATACTTGCGGCTAAAGCTTCGGTGCTTGTATCACAAGGGTCGCAGGGGTCCAAGGGTCGCAGAGGGACAAGGGTCGTACGGGTCGCATAGGGACAAAGGTCGCAGATGGACAAGGGTCAGAGATGGACAAGGGTCGCAGATGGACACGAAATAATAAATTATTCATATTATTTGTAAATAATAAATAATATCCAAAAAAAAAGAACCATGACCGAAACCGGAGACGTTCAAAATAACACGCTCACAGAGATACTACAGACCATGCGAGATATGAATTCACACCTCTTGCACCTAGAAGAAGCCCCAAGACGACCACAAGCCGAGCGCTTCGTCGCACCACGGGAAAACGCTGAATATCCCCCGAACGAACACCTAAGGCCGAGACGTCCACCAAACCTCAGAGAACAACCACAACATATGGAGACCAAAGATAGCTCAGACGACGAGCTAAGGTACGCCCCACCGAGGCGTAGAGCACCACGGAACCATGATGAGGGTTTCGACGAGGTAAGACCGCAATGCCAATCACATACGGATTTAAAACTAAGGCCGCCTTGTTTTGCAAGAAAGGTAGATCCCGAAGCCTATCTCGAATGGGAACGACGCATGGAGAACATATTCGATTGCTACGAATATTCAGAGCGTAAGAAGGTGCAATACGCGGCAGCACAGTTTACGGACAACACATTGGTCTGGTGGGATCACGAAGTTGCTGAACGTCGTAGAGCGCAATACGACCAAATCGCGACGTGGAGAGAGCTAAAATATCTAATGCGTAAGAGGTATGTCCCTAACCATTTCCATAGGGACTTACAACAACAATATCGTAAGTTGGTGCAGGGTACGAAGAGCGTAGAGGACTACTACAACGAGTTTGAGCATATACGACATCGCTTGGAGCTCCACGGATCCACGGAGGCCACCATGGCACACTTCATTGGTGGACTTCAAGAAAGGATCACGAGAAAATTAAAACGGCAACCGTACCAAGATATGCACGATTTGCTACACCTCGCCATCGAAATCGAGCAGCAAATAAAATCCAAACAAGCATCAAACAGTAGGCCTCGCCCGACCACGCGGTGGAATCCACCCCCATCGAAGCCAACCGAGAGGCCTCGCCCGGAAGAACAAGGACTTGACCCGCGTTCTAAAGGCAAAGCGGCCGAAACCTCCCGGGCAACGCGATCCGACGGTAAAACTTCTAACTCCGTGAATTCGGTTAGAACTCGTGACATCATTTGTTTTAAGTGTCAAGGTAGGGGACATATGGCACGAGATTGTATTAGCCCCCGAGTCATGATAATCACCGAGAGCGGTGAGTACGAATCCATGGACGAGGCAGAAGAGGAGGAACTCCGAGAAGAGGAGATCGAGTACAGAGACGCAGGAGAGCTTTTGGTCACTCGAAGGGTGCTAAGCGCTCAGATTGAGCCCGAGGAAACCGCGCAACGTGAGACTATATTCCATACACGGTGTACCGTGAACGACAAGGAATGTGGTCTCATAATCGATAGCGGTTCTTGCACTAACGTTGCTAGGGACTACATGGTGAAAAAGCTAGGACTCGAGACTAAGAAGCACCCGCGGCCCTATCAATTACAATGGCTCGACAACCAGCGTGGAATTAAAGTCACCGAACAAGTCACCGTACCCTTCAGCATAGGGCGATACAAGGACGAGGTTTTGTGCGACGTAGCATCAATGCAAGCCGGCCATATTCTGTTGGGATGGCCTTGGCAATTCGACCGAGAGGTGAAGCACGACGGGAGGACGAACCACTACTCATTCGTCCTCAACAAGCGTAAAGTATCTCTTGCCCCTCTTAGTCCTTTACAAGTACATGAGTTGCAGAGAAAACTATCCAAATCCGTTAACCCTAGCGAAAAGAAAAATTTTTATCTTAAGACTAGAGAGGTTTCAAGAGCTTTGAGCAATCAAAGCTCGGTGTTACTAATGGTTTTTCGAGATGTTTTGCTCACAGAAATAGGTACGCATGAATATCCGATGGAGATTAAGAGATTGCTCGAACGATTCCACGATCTTTTTCCCGTGGAGATACCTGCGGGATTACTACCGATACGAGGCATCGAACATCAGATCGATCTCGTCCCCGGCGCGCCTCTACCGAACCGACCTGCCTACCGAATGAATCCCGAGGAGACCAAAGACCTTCAAAAACAAGTACAGGACCTTATGAGCAAGGGATACATCTGGGAGAGCTTGAGCCCGTGCGCGGTGCCGGTTTTATTGGTGCCAAAGAAGGACGGGACGTGGAGGATGTGCGTGGATTGTCGGGCTATCAACAACATCACCATCAAGTGCCGGCATCCGATTCTCCGCCTCGACGATATGCTGGACGAGTTGAGCGGAGCCACCATCTTCTCCAAAGTCGACCTCAAGAGCGGCTATCACCAAGTTCGCATGCGAGAAGGAGATGAGTGGAAGACGGCCTTCAAGACAAAACAAGGCCTATACGAGTGGCTCGTGATGCCGTTCGGACTCACCAACGCCCCGAGCACGTTCATGCGGCTCATGAACCATGTCTTAAGGGCCTATATCGGTAAATTCGTCGTAGTTTACTTCGATGACATTTTAATATACAGCAAGTGCTTAGATGAACATGTTGCGCATCTTGAGCAAGTATTAGAGACTCTCCGAAAGGAAAAGCTCTATGCGAACCTCAAGAAGTGTTCGTTTTGCACTGATGAGATTGTTTTTCTAGGCTTCGTTGTAAGTGTGCAGGGTTTGCGAGTAGATGAGGAGAATATCAAGGCCATACAAGAGTGGCCGACGCCAACGAGCATTACGCACGTAAGGAGCTTCCAAGGCCTAGCAAGTTTTTATCGGAGGTTCGTAAGGGACTTCAGCATGCTAGCCGCCCCTATCACCGCAGTAATCAAGAAGGACACGTCGTTCGAGTAGGGGCCAGCTCAAGACGAGGCGTTCGCAGCGCTCAAGGAGAGACTCACGCACGCACCGGTTCTCATTCTTCCGGACTTCGACAAAATGTTCGAGATCGAATGCGACGCGTCTGACATTGGAATTGGAGCTGTGCTCATTCAAGAAAAGAGACCCGTGGCCTACTTCAGCGAGAAACTCAGCGGAGCAACGCTCAACTACCCGACGTACGACAAGGAGCTCTACGCGCTAGTCCGCGCCTTGGAGACGTGGCAGCACTACCTAT